>VMOF01000220.1:17065911-17505911 GCA_011764245.1 Trialeurodes vaporariorum
TATTAAAGTTTAGTGCAGACGATTCCATACGTAGTTTTGAAAACACTGCTCCGCAAGTAAACGCTTGCAGCGGAAATTGAGTTAAGCTTAAAATTCAGTAACTTGTTTCAAACTTTCCTCCTTGTCGGTTCTCCGTTTCGTGTTTGGTCAGCTGAGAACGTGGGACATTTAGACAATCGTTCCATGTGGATGATAGATGTTGAAAGATCTCTCCTCCCATTGGCCTCATCGCAACCGCCTTCCACTTTGCTGTTCATATCACGTTCCATTTTCATTCGATTTTCCTCTCTATGAACAGTTCGGATGAAGGAAGGGTGGGGGAAGGAGGAGGAATCTTGTTTAATGTCGAAGGATTTAAGATTCTTTGAGCAAGTATCAGGAAAATGATCCGACTTCAAATGGGTCAGTTAGATTTGTTATGAATTATTGTATTGATATTATAGGACTACAAGGAAAAAGTATGTTGAGTCACTGCTAGTGTTTTCAAAATTTGGTAACTGACCCTTCACTTTTTTTTCCTATGTTGCTCACTCAAAAAAATAAAGTAAGAGTGAAAAAAGTTTCCGATAATAATCTACGAACTCTAGTGCTAGAATTTATTTTTCTTATTTTTAATGCTGATGATTATAAAAAACCAAGGAAAGACTATAGACTCAGCAAATATATTGAAAGGTATGACAAAATTATCCCTAGTGGTCTAGTGTTTAACTAACTTAGAGATTTCAGAGTAATCAAATCTTTTTAAAAGATCCACAATTTTTTTTTTCTCTCAAGTTTGGATGGAAATTCTGAGAATTATTATTATATCGGTGAGACTTGTGTCTGGATCCACAAATGGTAAAAAATGAGAACAGAATGGAATACTTGTGACTTACAGCTTGTTTTAAGAATTTTTCATTTTTGAGTTGATGAAACTGCTTCACATCTTTCATCGATAATAAATGGAAACGCATCTGATACAGCCTTATCAAAATCTTGGGAGTCAACTATGTTTGAGCTGCCCGGAATACTGGTGGAAACATTTTCAGAAACTGCTTGGACAATCCTCCTCTCCATGACCACCATGGTTTGTTTACAAGGGGAACATCACTTTCTTTGGGTTAGATCACGCGAAGTAACAAAGAAAATACACACTATGGTAGTTTCAAAAGTTCTAAAATCAATTTAAATCATAACAACGAGAGCTCGGGTGCCTGAAAAAGTCTTTAAAATAAACTATAGACGATACGAAACTTACCTTTCAATACGCCGGTTCTTCGTCTCCGGTGTGGAGAAAGGAGCCGTTTTGAAAAAATGGAACAGAGCGTCTGTATCAATTTTCGGTAGATTCCGACCGTCTGCTTTGAAAAAACCATTCTCAGGGACTCTAGAAGCCATTTTCACCAAAAATATTAACTGAAAAACTCGGAAACCTTCGTAATAAGGTTCTTCGTCTCCGCTGTGGAGAAAGGAGCCGTTTTGAAAAAATGGAATAGAGCGTTTGTATCAATTTTCGGTAGATTACGACCGTCTGCTTTGAAAAAACCATTCTCTGGATTCTAGGAGCCATTTTCAGTAAAAATATTAACTGAAAAACTCGGAAACCTTCGTAATAAGGTTCTTCGTCTCCGCTGTGGAGAAAGGAGCCGTTTTGAAAAAATGGAACACAGCGTCTGTATAAATTTTTCGGTAGATTACGACCGTCTGCTTTGAAAAAACCATTCTCAGGGACTCTAGAAGCCATTTTCCCCAAAAAATATTAACTGAAAAACTCGGAAACCTTCGTAATAAGGTTCTTCGTCTCCGCTGTGGAGAAAGGAGCCGTTTTGAAAAAATGGAACACAGCGTCTGTATCAATTTTCGGTAGATTACGACCGTCTGCTTTGAAAAAAACCATTCTCAGGGACTCTAGAAGCCATTTTCACCAAAAATATTAACTGAACAACTCGGAAACCTTCGTAATAAGGTTCTTCGTCTCCGCTGTGGAGAAAGGAGCCGTTTTGAAAAAATGGAATAGAGCGTTTGTATCAATTTTCGGTAGATTACGACCGTCTGCTTTGAAAAAACCATTCTCTGGATTCTAGGAGCCATTTTCAGTAAAAATATTAACTGAAAAACTCGGAAACCTTCGTAATAAGGTTCTTCGTCTCCGCTGTGGAGAAAGGAGCCGTTTTGAAAAAATGGAACACAGCGTCTGTATCAATTTTCGGTAGATTACGACCGTCTGCTTTGAAAAAACCATTCTCAGGGACTCTAGAAGCCATTTTCACCAAAAATATTAACTGAAAAACTCGGAAACCTTCGTAATAAGGTTCTTCGTCTCCGCTGTGGAGAAAGGAGCCGTTTTGAAAAAATGGAACACAGTGTCTGTATCAATTTTCGGTAGATTACGACCGTCTGCTTTGAAAAAACCATTCTCAGGGACTCTAGAAGCCATTTTCACCAAAAATATTAACTGAAAAACTCGGAAACCTTCGTAAGAAGGATCTTCGTCTCCGCTGTGGAGAAAGGAGCCGTTTTGAAAAAAGGGAATAGAGCGTTTGTATCAATTATCGGTAGATTACGACCGTCTGCTTTGAAAAAACCATTCTCTGGATTCTAGGAGCCATTTTCACCAAAAATATTAACTGAAAAACTCGGAAACCTTCGTAATAAGGTTCTTCGTCTCCGCTGTGGAGAAAGGAGCCGTTTTGAAAAAATGGAACACAGCGTCTGTATCAATTTTCGGTAGATTACGACCGTCTGCTTTGAAAAAACCATTCTCAGGGACTCTAGAAGCCATTTTCACCAAAAATATTAACTGAAAAACTCGGAAACCTTCGTAATAAGGTTCTTCGTCTCCGCTGTGGAGAAAGGAGCCGTTTTGAAAAAATGGAATAGAGCGTTTGTATCAATTTTCGGTAGATTACGACCGTCTGCTTTGAAAAAACCATTCTCAGGGACTCTAGAGCCATTTTCACAAAAATATTAACTGAAAAACTCGGAAACCTTCGTAATAAGGTTCTTCGTCTCCGCTGTGGAGAAAGGAGCCGTTTTGAAAAAATGGAATAGAGCGTTTGTATCAATTTTCGGTAGATTACGACCGTCTGCTTTGAAAAAACCATTCTCTGGATTCTAGGAGCCATTTTCACTAAAAATATTAACTGAAAAACTCGGAAACCTTCGTAATAAGGTTCTTCGTCTCCGCTGTGGAGAAAGGAGCCGTTTTGAAAAAAATGGAACACAGCGTCTGTATCAATTTTCGGTAGATTACGACCGTCTGCTTTGAAAAAACCATTCTCGGATCTAGAAGCCATTTTCACCAAAAATATTAACTGAAAAACTCGGAAACCTTCGTAATAAGGTTCTTCGTCTCCGCTGTGGAGAAAGGAGCCGTTTTGAAAAAATGGAACACAGCGTCTGTATCAATTTTCGGTAGATTACGACCGTCTGCTTTGAAAAAACCATTCTCAGGGACTCTAGAAGCCATTTTCACCAAAAATATTAACGAAAACTCGGAAACCTTCGTAATAAGGTTCTTCGTCTCCGCTGTGGAGAAAGGAGCCGTTTTGAAAAAATGGAATAGAGCGTTTGTATCAATTTTCGGTAGATTACGACCGTCTGCTTTGAAAAAACCATTCTCGGATTCTAGGAGCCATTTTCCAAAAATATTAACTGAAAAACTCGGAAACCTTCGTAATAAGGTTCTTCGTCTCCGCTGTGGAGAAGGAGCCGTTTTGAAAAAATGGAATAGAGCGTTTGTATCAATTTTCGGTAGATTACGACCATCTGCTTTGAAAAAACCATTCTCTGGATTCTAGGAGCCATTTTCACTAAAAATATTAACTGAAAACTCGAAACCTTCGTAATAAGGTTCTTCGTCTCCGCTGTGGAGAAAGGAGCCGTTTTGAAAAAATGGAAAAGCGTTGTATCAATTTTCGGTAGATTACGACCGTCTGCTTTGAAAAAACCATTCTCGGATTTAGGAGCCATTTTCACAAAATATTAACTGAAAACTCGGAAACCTTCGTAATAAGGTTCTTCGTCTCCGCTGTGGAGAAAGGAGCCGTTTTGAAAAATGGAACACAGCGTTGTATCAATTTTCGGTAGATTACGACCGTCTGCTTGAAAAAACCATTCTCAGGGACTCTGAAGCCATTTTCACCAAAATATTAACGAAAAACTCGGAAACCTTCGTAATAAGGTTCTTCGTCTCCGCTGTGGAGAAAGGAGCCGTTTTGAAAAAATGGAATAGAGCGTTTGTATCAATTTCGGTAGATTCGACCGTCTGCTTTGAAAAAACCATTCTCTGGATTCTAGGAGCCATTTTCCTAAAATATTAACTGAAAAACTCGGAAACCTTCGTAATAAGGTTCTTCGTCTCCGCTGTGGAGAAGGAGCCGTTTTGAAAAAATGGAATAGAGCGTTGTATCAATTTTCGGTAGATTACGACCTCTGCTTTGAAAAAACCATTCTCTGGATTCTAGGAGCCATTTTCACTAAAAATATTAACTGAACAACTCGAAACCTTCGTAATAAGGTTCTTCGTCTCCGCTGTGGAGAAAGGAGCCGTTTTGAAAAATGGAACACAGCGTCTGTATCAATTTCGGTAGATTACGACCGTCTGCTTTGAAAAAACCATTCTCGGATTAGGAGCCATTTTCACCAAAAATATTAACTGAAAACTCGGAAACCTTCGTAATAAGGTTCTTCGTCTCCGCTGTGGAGAAAGGAGCCGTTTTGAAAAATGGAAAAGCGTCTGTATCAATTTTCGGTAGATTACGACCGTCTGCTTTGAAAAAACCATTCTCAGGACTCTAGAAGCCATTTTCACCAAAAATATTAACTGAAAAACTCGGAAACCTTCGTAATAAGGTTCTTCGTCTCCGCTGTGGAGAAAGGAGCCGTTTTGAAAAAATGGAACACAGCGTCTGTATCAATTTTCGGTAGATTACGACCGTCTGCTTTGAAAAAAACCATTCTCAGGGACTCTAGAAGCCATTTTCACCAAAAATATTAACTGAAAAACTCGGAAACCTTCGTAATAAGGTTCTTCGTCTCCGCTGTGGAGAAAGGAGCCGTTTTGAAAAAATGGAATAGAGCGTTTGTATCAATTTTCGGTAGATTACGACCGTCTGCTTTGAAAAAACCATTCTCTGGATTCTAGGAGCCATTTTCATAAAAATATTAACTGAAAACTCGGAAACCTTCGTAATAAGGTTCTTCGTCTCCGCTGTGGAGAAAGGAGCCGTTTTGAAAAAATGGAATAGAGCGTTTGTATCAATTTTCGGTAGATTACGACCGTCTGCTTTGAAAAAACCATTCTCAGGGACTCTAGAAGCCATTTTCACCAAAAATATTAACTGAAAAACTCGGAAACCTTCGTAATAAGGTTCTTCGTCTCCGCTGTGGAGAAAGGAGCCGTTTTGAAAAAATGGAACACAGCGTCTGTATCAATTTTCGGTAGATTACGACCGTCTGCTTTGAAAAAACCATTCTCAGGATCTAGGAGCCATTTTCACCAAAAATATTAACTGAAAAACTCGGAAACCTTCGTAATAAGGTTCTTCGTCTCCGCTGTGGAGAAAGGAGCCGTTTTGAAAAAATGGAATAGAGCGTTTGTATCAATTTTCGGTAGATTACGACCGTCTGCTTTGAAAAAACCATTCTCTGGATTCTAGGAGCCATTTTCACTAAAAATATTAACTGAAAACTCGGAAACCTTCGTAATAAGGTTCTTCGTCTCCGCTGTGGAGAAAGGAGCCGTTTTGAAAAAATGGAATAGAGCGTTTGTATCAATTTTCGGTAGATTACGACCGTCTGCTTTGAAAAAACCATTCTCAGGGACTCTAGAAGCCATTTTCACCAAAAATATTAACTGAAAAACTCGGAAACCTTCGTAATAAGGTTCTTCGTCTCCGCTGTGGAGAAAGGAGCCGTTTTGAAAAAATGGAATAGAGCGTTTGTATCAATTTTCGTTAGATTACGACCATCTGCTTTGAAAAAACCATTCTCTGGATTCTAGGAGCCATTTTCACTAAAAATATTAACTGAACAACTCAAAAAACCTTCGTAATAAGGTTCTTCGTCTCCGCTGTGGAGAAAGGAGCCGTTTTGAAAAAATGGAAAAGCGTTTGTATCAATTTTCGGTAGATTACGACCGTCTCCCCTTTGAAAAAACCATTCCCCGGGATTTTGGAAGCCATTTTCACCAAAAATATTAACGAAAAACTCGGAAACCTTCTTTAATAAGGTTCTTCGTCTCCGCTGTGGAGAAAGGAGCCGTTTTGAAAAAATGGAAAAGCGTTTGTATAAATTTTTCGGTAGATTACGACCGTCTGCTTTGAAAAAACCATTCTCGGGATTCTGGGAAGCCATTTTCCAAAATATTAACTGAAAAACTCGGAAACCTTCGTAATAAGGTTCTTCGTCTCCGCTGTGGGGGAAAGGAGCCGTTTTAAAAAAAATGGAATAGAGCGTTTGTATAAATTTTCCGGTAGATTCGACCTCTGCTTTAAAAAAAACCATTCTCTGGATTCTAGGAGCCATTTTCACTAAAAATTTTAACTGAACAACTCAAAAACCTTCGTAATAAGGTTCTTCGTCTCCGCTGTGGAGAAAGGAGCCGTTTTGAAAAAATGGAAAAGCGTTTGTATAAATTTTTCGGTAGATTACGACCGTCTGCTTTGAAAAAACCATTCCCCGGATTTAGGAGCCATTTTCCCCAAAAATTTTAACTGAAAAACTCGGAAACCTTCGTAATAAGGTTCTTCGTCTCCGCTGTGGAGAAAGGAGCCGTTTTGAAAAAATGGAACACAGCGTCTGTATCAATTTTCGGTAGATTACGACCGTCTGCTTTGAAAAAACCATTCTCAGGGACTCTAGAAGCCATTTTCACCAAAAATTTTAAACTGAAAAACTCGGAAACCTTCGTAATAAGGTTCTTCGTCTCCGCTGTGGAGAAAGGAGCCGTTTTAAAAAAAATGGAAAGAGCGTTTGTATAAATTTTTCCGGTAGATTCCGACCGTCTGCTTTGAAAAAACCATTCTCGGGATTCTGGGAAGCCATTTTCCCCAAAAATTTTAACTGAAAAACTCGGAAACCTTCGTAATAAGGTTCTTCGTCTCCGCTGTGGAGAAAGGAGCCGTTTTGAAAAAATGGAATAGAGCGTTTGTATAAATTTTTCGGTAGATTACGACCGTCTGCTTTGAAAAAACCATTCTCTGGATTCTAGGAGCCATTTTCATAAAAATTTTAACTGAAAAACTCGGAAACCTTCGTAATAAGGTTCTTCGTCTCCGCTGTGGAGAAAGGAGCCGTTTTAAAAAAATGGAACACAGCGTCTGTATCAATTTTCGGTAGATTACGACCGTCTGCTTTGAAAAAACCATTCTCAGGGACTCTAGAAGCCATTTTCCCCAAAAAATTTTAAACTGAAAAACTCGGAAACCTTCGTAATAAGGTTCTTCGTCTCCGCTGTGGAGAAAGGAGCCGTTTTGAAAAAATGGAACAAGCGTCTGTATCAATTTTCGGTAGATTCCGACCGTCTGCTTTGAAAAAACCATTCTCAGGGACTCTAGAAGCCATTTTCACCAAAAATATTAACTGAAAAACTCGGAAACCTTCGTAATAAGGTTCTTCGTCTCCGCTGTGGAGAAAGGAGCCGTTTTGAAAAAATGGAATAGAGCTTTTGTATCAATTTTCGGTAGATTACGACCGTCTGCTTTGAAAAAACCATTCTCTGGACTCTAGAAGCCTTTTTCACCAAAAATTTTAACTGAAAAACTCGGAAACCTTCGTAATAAGGTTCTTCGTCTCCGCTGTGGAGAAAGGAGCCGTTTTGAAAAAATGGAATAGAGCGTTTGTATAAATTTTTCGTTAGATTCGACCTCTGCTTTGAAAAAACCATTCTCTGGATTCTAGGAGCCATTTTCACTAAAAATTTTAACTGAAAAACTCGGAAACCTTCGTAATAAGGTCTTCGTTTTCGCTGTGGAGAAAGGAGCCGTTTTAAAAAAAATGGAATAGAGCGTTTGTATCAATTTTCGGTAGATTACGACCGTCTGCTTTGAAAAAACCATTCTCTGGATTCTAGGAGCCATTTTCACTAATAATATTAACTGAACAACTCAAAAAACCTTCGTAATAAGGTTCTTCGTCTCCGCTGTGGAGAAAGGAGCCGTTTTGAAAAAATGGAACACAGCGTCTGTATCAATTTTCGGTAGATTACGACCGTCTGCTTTGAAAAAACCATTCTCGGGATTCTGGGAAGCCATTTTCCCCAAAAATTAACTGAAAAACTCGGAAACCTTCGTAATAAGGTTCTTCGTTTTCCGCTGTGGAGAAAGGAGCCGTTTTAAAAAAAATGGAAAGAGCGTTTGTATCAATTTTCGGTAGATTCCGACCGTCTGCTTTGAAAAAACCATTCTCGGGATTCTGGGAAGCCATTTTCCCAAAAATATTAACTGAAAAACTCGGAAACCTTCGTAATAAGGTTCTTCGTCTCCGCTGTGGGGGAAAGGAGCCGTTTTGAAAAAATGGAATAGAGCGTTTGTATCAATTTTCGGTAGATTACGACCTCTGCTTTGAAAAAACCATTCTCTGGATTCTAGGAGCCATTTTCATAAAAATATTAACTGAAAAACTCGGAAACCTTCGTAATAAGGTTCTTCGTCTCCGCTGTGGAGAAAGGAGCCGTTTTGAAAAAATGGAACACAGCGTCTGTATCAATTTTCGGTAGATTACGACCGTCTGCTTTGAAAAAACCATTCTCGGGATTTTGGGAAGCCATTTTCACCAAAAATATTAACTGAAAAACTCGGAAACCTTCGTAATAAGGTTCTTCGTCTCCGCTGTGGAGAAAGGAGCCGTTTTGAAAAAATGGAACACAGCGTCTGTATCAATTTTCGGTAGATTACGACCGTCTGCTTTGAAAAAACCATTCTCAGGGACTCTAGAAGCCATTTTCACCAAAAATTTTAAACTGAAAAACTCGGAAACCTTCGTAATAAGGTTCTTCGTCTCCGCTGTGGAGAAAGGAGCCGTTTTGAAAAAATGGAACACAGGTCTGTATCAATTTTCGGTAGATTACGACCGTCTGCTTTGAAAAAACCATTCTCAGGGACTCTAGAAGCCATTTTCACCAAAAATATTAACTGAAAAACTCGGAAACCTTCGTAAAAGGTTCTTCGTCTCCGCTGTGGAGAAAGGAGCCGTTTTGAAAAAAGGGAATAGAGCGTTTGTATAAATTTTCCCGGTAGATTCGACCGTCTGCTTTGAAAAAACCATTCTCTGGATTCTAGGAGCCATTTTCACTAAAAATATTAACTGAAAAACTCGGAAACCTTCGTAATAAGGTTCTTCGTCTCCGCTGTGGAGAAAGGAGCCGTTTTGAAAAAATGGAATAGAGCGTTTGTATCAATTTTCGTTAGATTACGACCATCTGCTTTGAAAAAACCATTCTCTGGATTCTAGGAGCCATTTTCACTAAAAATATTAACTGAAAAACTCGGAAACCTTCGTAATAAGGATCTTCGTCTTCGCTGTGGAGAAAGGAGCCGTTTTGAAAAAAATGGAATAGAGCGTTTGTATCAATTTTCGGTAGATTACGACCGTCTGCTTTGAAAAACCTTTCTCTGGATTCTAGGAGCCATTTTCACAAAAAATATTAATGAACAACTCGGAAACCTTCGTAAAAAGGGTTTCTTCGTCTCCGCTGTGGAGAAAGGAGCCGTTTTAAAAAAATGGAAAAGGTTGTATCAATTTTCGGTAGATTACGACCGTCTGCCCTGAAAAAAACCATTCTCAGGGACTCTTGAAGCCATTTTCCCCAAAAAAATATTAACAGAAAAACTCGGAAACCTTCGTTATAAGGTTCTTCGTCTCCGCTGTGGAGAAAGGAGCCGTTTTGAAAAAATGGAATAGAGCGTTTGTATCAATTTTCGGTAGATTACGACCGTCTGCTTTGAAAAAACCATTCTCTGGATTCTAGGAGCCATTTTCTCTGAAAATATTAACTGAAAAACTCGGAAACCTTCGTAATAAGGATCTTCGTCTCCGCTGTGGAGGAAGGAGCCGTTTTGAAAAAATGGAATAGAGCGTTTGTATCAATTTTCGGTAGATTACGACCATCTGCTTTGAAAAAACCATTCTCTGGATTCTAGAGCCATTTTCACTAAAAATATTAACTGAACAACTCGGAAACCTTCGTAATAAGGTTCTTCGTCTCCGCTGTGGAGAAAGGAGCCGTTTTGAAAAAATGGAACACAGCGTCTGTATCAATTTTCGGTAGATTACGACCGTCTGCTTTGAAAAAACCATTCTCCGGATTTTAGGAGCCATTTTCACCAAAAATATTAACTGAAAAACTCGGAAACCTTCGTAATAAGGTTCTTCGTCTCCGCTGTGGAGAAAGGAGCCGTTTTGAAAAAATGGAATAGAGCGTTTGTATCAATTTTCGGTAGATTACGACCGTCTGCTTTGAAAAAACCATTCTCTGGATTCTAGGAGCCATTTTCACTAAAAATATGAACTGAACAACTCGGAAACCTTCGTAATAAGGTTCTTCGTCTCCGCTGTGGAGAAAGGAGCCGTTTTGAAAAAATGGAAAAGCGTTTGTATCAATTTTCGGTAGATTACGACCGTCTGCTTTGAAAAAACCATTCTCGGGATTCTGGGAGCCATTTTCCCCAAAAATTTTAACTGAAAAACTCGGAAACCTTCGTAATAAGGTTCTTCGTCTCCGCTGTGGAGAAAGGAGCCGTTTTGAAAAAATGGAACACAGTGTCTGTATCAATTTTCGGTAGATTACGACCGTCTGCTTTGAAAAAACCATTCTCAGGGACTCTAGAAGCCATTTTCACCAAAAATATTAACTGAAAAACTCGGAAACCTTCGTAAGAAGGATCTTCGTCTCCGCTGTGGAGAAAGGAGCCGTTTTGAAAAAAGGGAATAGAGCGTTTGTATCAATTATCGGTAGATTACGACCGTCTGCTTTGAAAAAACCATTCTCTGGATTCTAGGAGCCATTTTCACTAAAAATATGAACTGAACAACTCGGAAACCTTCGTAATAAGGTTCTTCGTCTCCGCTGTGGAGAAAGGAGCCGTTTTGAAAAAATGGAATAGAGCGTTTGTATCAATTTTCGGTAGATTACGACCATCTGCTTTGAAAAAACCATTCTCAGGGACTCTAGAAGCCATTTTCACCAAAAATATTAACTGAAAAACTCGGAAACCTTCGTAATAAGGTTCTTCGTCTCCGCTGTGGAGAAAGGAGCCGTTTTGAAAAAATGGAATAGAGCGTTTGTATCAATTTTCGTTAGATTACGACCATCTGCTTTGAAAAAACCATTCTCTGGATTCTAGGAGCCATTTTCACTAAAAATATTAACTGAAAAACTCGGAAACCTTCGTAATAAGGATCTTCGTCTTCGCTGTGGAGAAAGGAGCCGTTTTAAAAAAAATGGAATAGAGCGTTTGTATCAATTTTCGGTAGATTACGACCGTCTGCTTTGAAAAAACCATTCTCTGGATTCTAGGAGCCATTTTCCTAAAATATTAACTGAAAAACTCGGAAACCTTCGTAATAAGGTCTTCGTCTCCGCTGTGGGGGAAGGAGCCGTTTTGAAAAAATGGAAAAGGTTGTATCAATTTCGGTAGATTACGACCTCTGCTTTGAAAAAACCATTCTCGGATTCTGGAGCCATTTTCACAAAAATTTTAAACGAAAAAAAAAAAAACCTTCGTTAAGGTTCTTCGTCTCCGCTGTGGAGAAAGGAGCCGTTTTGAAAAAATGGAAAAGCGTTGTATCAATTTTCGGTAGATTACGACCGTCTGTTTTAAAAAAAACCATTCCCCCGGATTTTAGGAGCCATTTTCCCAAAAATATTAACTGAAAAAGGGAAAACCTTCGTAATAAGGTTCTTCGTCTCCGCTGTGGAGAAAGGAGCCGTTTTGAAAAAATGGAAAAGCGTTGTATCAATTTTCGGTAGATTACGACCTCTGCTTTGAAAAAACCATTCTCGGGATCTAGAAGCCATTTTCCCCAAAAATATTAACTGAAAAACTCGGAAACCTTCGTAATAAGGTTCTTCGTCTCCGCTGTGGAGAAAGGAGCCGTTTTAAAAAAAATGGAAAAGCGTTTGTATAAATTTTTCGGTAGATTCGACCGTCTGCTTTAAAAAAAACCATTCTCGGATTTAGGAGCCATTTTCACAAAAATATAACTGAAAACTCGGAAACCTTCGTAAAAAGGTTTCTTCGTCTCCGCTGTGGAGAAAGGAGCCTTTTTGAAAAAATGGAATAGAGCGTTTGTATAAATTTTTCGGTAGATTCGACCGTCTGCTTTGAAAAAACCATTCTCTGGATTCTAGGAGCCATTTTCACTAAAAATATGAACTGAACAATCGGAAACCTTCGTAATAAGGTTCTTCGTCTCCGCGTGGAGAAAGGAGCCGTTTTGAAAAAATGGAAAAGCGTTGTATCAATTTTCGGTAGATTACGACCGTCTGCTTTGAAAAAACCATTCTCGGGATCTAGAAGCCTTTTTCCCCAAAAATAATCTAAAAAAACTCGGAAACCTTCGTAATAAGGTTCTTCGTCTCCGCTGTGGAGAAAGGAGCCGTTTTGAAAAAATGGAACAGAGCGTCTGTATCAATTTTCGGTAGATTCCGACCGTCTGCTTTGAAAAAAACCATTCTCAGGGACTCTAGAAGCCATTTTCACCAAAAAATTAACTGAAAAATCGGAAACCTTCGTAATAAGGTTCTTCGTCTCCGCTGTGGAGAAAGGAGCCGTTTTGAAAAAATGGAATAGAGCGTTTGTATAAATTTTTCGGTAGATTACGACCGTCTGCTTTGAAAAAACCATTCTCTGGATTCTAGGAGCCATTTTCAGTAAAAATATTAACTGAAAAACTCGGAAACCTTCGAAATAAGGTTCTTCGTCTCCGCTGTGGAAAAAGGAGCCTTTTTGAAAAAATGGAACACAGCGTCTGTATCAATTTTCGGTAGATTACGACCGTCTGCTTTGAAAAAACCATTCTCAGGGACTCTAGAAGCCATTTTCACCAAAAATATTAACTGAAAAACTCGGAAACCTTCGTAATAAGGTTCTTCGTCTCCGCTGTGGAGAAAGGAGCCGTTTTGAAAAAATGGAACACAGCGTCTGTATCAATTTTCGGTAGATTACGACCGTCGCTTTAAAAAAAACCATTCTCAGGGACTCTAGAAGCCATTTTCACCAAAAATTTTAACTGAACAACTCGGAAACCTTCGTAAAAAGGGTTTCTTCGTCTCCGCTGTGGAGAAAGGAGCCGTTTTGAAAAAATGGAATAGAGCGTTTGTATCAATTTCGGTAGATTACGACCGTCTGCTTTGAAAAAACCATTCTCTGGATTCTAGGAGCCTTTTTCAGAAAAAATATTAACTGAAAAACTGGGAAAACCTTCGTAATAAGGTTCTTCGTCTCCGCTGTGGAGAAAGGACCCGTTTTGAAAAAATGGAATAGAGCGTTTGTATCAATTTTCGGTAGATTACGACCATCTGCTTTAAAAAAAACCATTCTCAGGGATTCTAGGAGCCATTTTCACTAAAAATATTAACTGAACAACTCGGAAACCTTCGTAATAAGGTTCTTCGTCTCCGCTGTGGAGAAAGGAGCCGTTTTGAAAAAATGGAACACAGCGTCTGTATCAATTTTCGGTAGATTACGACCGTCTGCTTTGAAAAAACCATTCTCGGGGATTTTTAGGAGCCATTTTCACCAAAAATATTAACTGAAAAACTCGGAAACCTTCGTAATAAGGTTCTTCGTCTCCGCTGTGGAGAAAGGAGCCGTTTTGAAAAAATGGAATAGAGCGTTGTATCAATTTTCGGTAGATTACGACCGTCTGCTTTGAAAAACCATTCTCTGGATTCTAGGAGCCATTTTCTCGAAAAATTAATGAAAAACTCGGAAACCTTCGTAATAAGGATCTTCGTCTCCGCTGTGGAGAAGGAGCCGTTTTGAAAAAATGGAATAGAGCGTTTGTATCAATTTTCGGTAGATTACGACCATCTGCTTTGAAAACCATTCTCTGGATTCTAGGAGCCATTTTCACTAAAAAATACTGAACAACTCGGAACTTCGTATAAGGTTCTTCGTCTCCGCTGTGGAGAAAGGAGCCGTTTTGAAAAAGAACCAGCGTCTGTATCAATTTCGTAGATTACGACCGTCTGCTTTGAAAAAACCATTCTCCGGATTTAGGAGCCATTTTCACCAAAAATATTACTGAAAACTCGGAAACCTTCGTAATAAGGTTCTTCGTCTCCGCTGTGGGAAAGGAGCCGTTTTGAAAAATGGAACACAGCGTCTGTATCAATTTTCGGTAGATTACGACCGTCTGCTTTGAAAAAACCATTCTCAGGACTCTAGAAGCCATTTTCACCAAAATATTATCTGAAAAACTCGGAAACCTTCGTATAAGGTTCTTCGTCTCCGCTGTGGAGAAAGGAGCCGTTTTGAAAAAATGGAACCAGCGTCTGTATCAATTTTCGGTAGATTACGACGTCTGCTTTGAAAACCATTCTCGGGACTCTAGAAGCATTTCACAAAAATATAACTGAAAAACTCGGAACCTTCGTAATAGGTTCTTCGTCTCCGCTGTGGAGAAAGGAGCCGTTTTGAAAAAAATGGAATAGAGCGTTTGTATCAATTTCCGGTAGATTGCGACCGTCTGCTTTGAAAAAACCATTCTCTGGATTCTAGGAGCCATTTTCACTAAAAATATGAACTGAACAACTCGGAAACCTTCGTAATAAGGTTCTTCGTCTCCGCTGTGGAGAAAGGAGCCGTTTTGAAAAAATGGAATAGAGCGTTTGTATCAATTTTCGGTAGATTACGACCGTCTGCTTTGAAAAAACCATTCTCTGGATTCTAGGAGCCATTTTCACTAAAAATATGAACTGAACAACTCGGAAACCTTCGTAATAAGGTTCTTCGTCTCCGCTGTGGAGAAAGGAGCCGTTTTGAAAAAATGGAACACAGCGTCTGTATCAATTTTCGGTAGATTACGACCGTTGCTTTGAAAAACCATTCTCAGGGACTCTAGAAGCCATTTTCACCAAAAATATTAACTGAAAAACTCGGAAACCTTCGTAATAAGGTTCTTCGTCTCCGCTGTGGAGAAAGGAGCCGTTTTGAAAAAATGGAACACAGTGTCTGTATCAATTTTCGGTAGATTACGACCGTCTGCTTTGAAAAAACCATTCTCAGGGACTCTAGAAGCCATTTTCACCAAAATATTAACTGAAAAACTCGGAAACCTTCGTAAGAAGGATCTTCGTCTCCGCTGTGGAGAAAGGAGCCGTTTTGAAAAAAGGGAATAGAGCGTTTGTATCAATTATCGGTAGATTACGACCGTCTGCTTTGAAAAAACCATTCTCTGGATTCTAGGAGCCATTTTCACTAAAAATATGAACTGAACAACTCGGAAACCTTCGTAATAAGGTTCTTCGTCTCCGCTGTGGAGAAGGAGCCGTTTTGAAAAAATGGAATAGAGCGTTTGTATCAATTTTCGGTAGATTACGACCATCTGCTTTGAAAAAACCATTCTCAGGGACTCTAGAAGCCATTTTCACCAAAAATATTAACTGAAAAACTCGGAAACCTTCGTAATAAGGTTCTTCGTCTCCGCTGTGGAGAAAGGAGCCGTTTTGAAAAAATGGAATAGAGCGTTTGTATCAATTTTCGTTAGATTACGACCATCTGCTTTGAAAAAACCATTCTCTGGATTCTAGGAGCCATTTTCACTAAAAATATTAACTGAAAAACTCGGAAACCTTCGTAATAAGGATCTTCGTCTTCGCTGTGGAGAAAGGAGCCGTTTTGAAAAAAATGGAATAGAGCGTTTGTATCAATTTTCGGTAGATTACGACCGTCTGCTTTGAAAAAACCATTCTCTGGATTCTAGGAGCCATTTTCACTAAAAATATTAACTGAACAACTCGGAAACCTTCGTAATAAGGTTCTTCGTCTCCGCTGTGGAGAAAGGAGCCGTTTTGAAAAAATGGAACACAGTGTCTGTATCAATTTTCGGTAGATTACGACCGTCTGCCCTGAAAAAACCATTCTCAGGGACTCTTGAAGCCATTTTCACCAAAAATATTAACAGAAAAACTCGGAAACCTTCGTTATAAGGTTCTTCGTCTCCGCTGTGGAGAAAGGAGCCGTTTTGAAAAAATGGAATAGAGCGTTTGTATCAATTTTCGGTAGATTACGACCGTCTGCTTTGAAAAAACCATTCTCTGGATTCTAGGAGCCATTTTCTCTGAAAATATTAACTGAAAAACTCGGAAACCTTCGTAATAAGGATCTTCGTCTCCGCTGTGGAGGAAGGAGCCGTTTTGAAAAAATGGAATAGAGCGTTTGTATCAATTTTCGGTAGATTACGACCATCTGCTTTGAAAAAACCATTCTCTGGATTCTAGGAGCCATTTTCACTAAAAATATTAACTGAACAACTCGGAAACCTTCGTAATAAGGTTCTTCGTCTCCGCTGTGGAGAAAGGAGCCGTTTTGAAAAAATGGAACACAGCGTCTGTATCAATTTTCGGTAGATTACGACCGTCTGCTTTGAAAAAACCATTCTCCGGATTTTAGGAGCCATTTTCACCAAAAATATTAACTGAAAAACTCGGAAACCTTCGTAATAAGGTTCTTCGTCTCCGCTGTGGAGAAAGGAGCCGTTTTGAAAAAAATGGAATAGAGCGTTTGTATCAATTTCCGGTAGATTGCGACCGTCTGCTTTGAAAAAACCATTCTCTGGATTCTAGGAGCCATTTTCACTAAAAATATGAACTGAACAACTCGGAAACCTTCGTAATAAGGTTCTTCGTCTCCGCTGTGGAGAAAGGAGCCGTTTTGAAAAAATGGAATAGAGCGTTTGTATCAATTTTCGGTAGATTACGACCGTCTGCTTTGAAAAAACCATTCTCTGGATTCTAGGAGCCATTTTCACTAAAAATATGAACTGAACAACTCGGAAACCTTCGTAATAAGGTTCTTCGTCTCCGCTGTGGAGAAAGGAGCCGTTTTGAAAAAATGGAACACAGCGTCTGTATCAATTTTCGGTAGATTACGACCGTCTGCTTTGAAAAAACCATTCTCAGGGACTCTAGAAGCCATTTTCACCAAAAATATTATCTGAAAAACTCGGAAACCTTCGTAATAAGGTTCTTCGTCTCCGCTGTGGAGAAAGGAGCCGTTTTGAAAAAAATGGAATAGAGCGTTTGTATCAATTTTCGGTAGATTGCGACCGTCTGCTTTGAAAAAACCATTCTCTGGATTCTAGGAGCCATTTTCACAAAAAATATTAACTGAAAAACTCGGAAACCTTCGTAATAAGGTTCTTCGTCTCCGCTGTGGAGAAAGGAGCCGTTTTGAAATAATGGAATAGAGCGTTTGTATCAATTTTCGGTAGATTACGACCGTCTGCTTTGAAAAAACCATTCTCTGGATTCTAGGAGCCATTTTCACTAAAAATATGAACTGAACAACTCGGAAACCTTCGTAATAAGGTTCTTCGTCTCCGCTGTGGAGAAAGGAGCCGTTTTGAAAAAATGGAATAGAGCGTTTGTATCAATTTTCGGTAGATTACGACCGTCTGCTTTGAAAAAAACCATTCTCAGGGACTCTAGAAGCCATTTTCACCAAAAATATTAACTCAAAAACTCGGAAATCATCGTAATAGCAACCAGGAAATGTGAGCACTTCTTGAGAATTCGGCACGAAGTGAATACGCGAATCTGAGCAATGGCGGCTCGTACCATTTAGTGACGTCGCCGCTCGGTCGACCAATCAAAATTGTTTCTCGGACCCCTCCACTTTTCAGCTTTAATTTCGGGGCTTTCTCTTCGTTTCTGAGCGAAAAAAATCGCACCATTGTTTTTCTCGCATTTCTAATTAGATACATATTTTATAAAAAAAAAAAAAAAAAAAAAAAAAAAAAAATCTGGCAACAAGCTCATTGCCGAAATCGAAAGGGTTTAAAAACCTCAAAAATATTATCTTTCATGGGCGGTCTTTTTCTCAGACAAGAAATGAGTGAATCTATGGGAAAACTTTAAATAGTATAGTACGTTCTGCAACAACAGATATTTGGTGGAGCTTTGATGGAGTTACACTTCATTGCACATTTGTGCTCGTGCGTGGATCGTGTGGGGAAGGGGCATTTACTAACAACATTTTGGGGTATACCCTGTTTTTTACTCACTGTCAGTTCAGTTGCTGATTTAGTTGAACTTGTGGTTGCTGATGGGTCAACAAGTTTTTGCGTTTTTGGTTTGGGAGAAGGCAGGCGCGCTTGAACAGCAGAAATTATTGAAGGTAGGGTGGAGGAAGAGGTTACTTTGGGTTCAGTGTTGTTCTTTTTCTTCTTATCGGCGCTTCCAGATTTCGCAGCGTACCCCCCCCCCCCCCCCCCCCCCATCTGCATCATCGGTGGAGACAAAGGTCAGTTTGGGTTGACTGCTACTTCTTCGCTATTTTGCATTGCTTGAAGATTTTTCATCTTTTTTTTCATCTGCTTCATTGGTCTTCTGCACATGGGCTGATGTTACTCATTCCACAGCAACTATAATAACTTTTGGGTGATTCCTTCCAATTGTATCATTTATTATGTAAATACCTCGTTGAAGTTGGCAGTTGTAAGCCCGTGCCACACCTAAGCGAACGCGAACGTGAACGCGAACGCTACGGAAAAAAAAAAAAAAAAAAAAAAAAAAAAAAAAAAAAAAAAAACCAAACAAAGATAAATAAATCGGATCAGGTGCTGTCGGATGATTTCAAAAGCTAGCAAATAAAAGGAAAGAGGAAAAAGTTTAAAAAGATAAATAAATTAGATCAGGTGCTGTCGGTTTGTTTTGGAAGTTCAAGATGCAAGTCAAAGATGAGCGACAGTCTGGTGGACCAATAAATATGACGTTTGACATGTGGAAGATAATGTAGAAACGGAAAGGTAAGGTTTATTGGTCCACCCAGACCAATAAACCTTTTTTTTGTTTTGCTTTTGTTTGTTTTTGTCTGGTTTTTTTTTTTTTTTTTTTTTTTTTTTTTTTATCAGTTTTCGGAGCGACAGCACCTGATGAGAAAGTTTTTTCACAATTTTTGGTTTTATTGCTTGTTTGTTGGTTTGTTTTTTGTTTTTTGTTTTTTTTTTATTATTTTTTTTTTTTTTTTTTTTGGTTTGTTTTTTTTTAATCAATTTTAGGAGCGACAGCACCTGATGAGAACGTTTTTTCAAAAGTTTTTGATTGTTTGTTTGTCTTGTTTTGTTTGTTTGTTTGTTGTTTGTTATGTTTTTTTATTTGTTTGTTTTCTATTTGTTTTGTTTGTTTCTTTTGCTTTGTTTGTTTGTTTGCTTCTTTCTTTGTTTGCGTTTCATTTGTTTTCTATTTGTTATGCTTGTACGTTTTTTATTTATAGTTTGTTTGTTTGTTTGTTTGTTCGCTTTTCCAATTTCTTTTCCTATCATCTTGTTATGAACTTTTTATTTTTACTTTCATTTTATTAATCTATTTGTCTAGTTTTGGAATTTAATTTCCAATTTTAGTAAATTTTTAATCCTCTAATCAAATTAATTATGGTATAGTAATGTTCGAGTCCGGAAAATTTTCACATAGTATCACGCCAGAAGATTTTCTGCAATGGAACCGAATTACTGGTCGCGAGAAACCATCAAATTTAGATACTGATTGATTCGGTTTCACATGTTGGAATGGTGAGGGATGCGCGGATTTGATGGGCCCACCTCAATCAGCCCGCTAGAAGTTGGAAGAAGAACGGAGAGTTGGAGAGTGAGCTGTAAGCAAAGCGAGGAGTAAGGAAGGGGGAAGGGTGGTCGGTGAGTCAGTGAGTCGAGGAGTGGGGATGGACAGTCGGGAGTGGGGAAGCCGTGCAACGCCGAGATTGCGTAGCACGGCAAACTCACGGAAGGACTGAACTCGACAAACTGATGAAACGTAAAAACTAAAAAACCTCGATAACTTTCAAATTTCTGGACCAAATCTTTTCAAATTTTTGGCAGTTCATCCTAAGGTAGTCACAAACGTTTCTGCAAAGTTTCGTGAAAATCGATTGATATTTACTACCACTTTTCGCGTGCACAAACTGAGAGCGTCGAGCGTCACATACATACATACGGACAGCGACGATAGCATAAGGTGCTTGCGCTACGCGACAGCACCTAAAAACCCGCGCCATGTATTTCAATGCAAGTGGCCACACTAGAGCGAACGCGTTCGCGAACTTTTTGGCATTTTGCAAGGGATTCAAGGTGTTTCATCATTGATAGGTGAATTCCACTGATGTAATGGGTAGATATTGACCGATAAATGTCCGTGCATCGTTTAGGCTGTAAAAAAACCATTTTTTTGTTTTTTCTGTAATAATTCAGAACTATAAATAACACAATAAACCAAGTGACGTTCCACTTCTATTTATTTAGGAATCAATGACATTATAAAAATCAGAAAAAATAAGAGGAGAGGTTTCTAATACCTTTGACTATAAAATGGTCACGTTTTTGGGGGGAAAAATAACATAAACTACAGGGAAGATGTTCCGTGCAGGATACGTAGCGTCGCGTCGCAAGGTATGCCACACCAGAGCGAACGCGAACCAGCGTTCGCGTTCGCTTAGTTGTGGCACGAGCTTTAGTCGTGGAACTAGGCATATTTAAGCATTTTCGATGACATTGGATCGGTCGGTGGATAGTAGTAAAAATTGCGTTCGGTGTGAAACTCGTTTTACCAACAAAATCGATACTTCGAGACTTAATCATTTCCTCAAGTTTCCGTTTGAACCATTCAATAGGTTACTTTTGAGTTTATTAATACTGAGTTTTTTGTTGGAATCTAAAGAATCGCCGCATTATCATGGAGCAAAATGTCACTTTCACGGATGGTCAAAAACCATGAAATATCGGGGGGAAAAAACATATTTTAAAGTAATATAAAGTAAACATGTGGCAAATCATTCAAAAAAACATCCAAAATGTATTTTTTTTTTTTGGCACAAACCGTATCTCAAAATCTTTCTTTGTTCAAAAGTTGCAGCCGCGCGAAGATTTCGGGTGGTGGGCACTTTGACCCCCCATTCCCGCCTCCAAAATGTTTACAGTCGGAATGGATTGCAGTAATCGACGCCCCTCACTCAGCTCTATCAACGGGCACAATTGTTTTCAGGATCAGTTAGGGGGGGAAAGGGCCGATTTTGGGACAACCTATTTAAAATCCAGGAATCTAATTGGCTCAGATACTTTTTTAAAAACGTGAACCCGTTATGTGGTTCGTCAATTTTGATTTTCCCACTTCCCGATAAAATAGTTTATTAACTTACCTTGTGATGCATGTAACGCGTGCTTGGGCTATTCAAAATCGAAGACTTTTTATAAGTGGTTGCCCGAATTAAAAAGTGGTTTTTGGAAAGTTTTTTTACAAGTATGCGCATCGTTATTTTCGCCGGAGTTTATGTCACTTAACAATGCGCTGTACCACTGGCGCAACCAGGATCTCTTCCATCTCTCTCATTTTCCATTTGAATGTATAAGTAGGAAAAGGACAGAAAGAGGGGGTTTTATGCCGTTGTCCATCCTTGTCTAACATACGTTTTTAAATGGAGAAAAGAGAGAGATGAAGAAATTCTCGGTTGTAGGTCATTTCGTCAACGACCGTTTGTCCGGATAAAAATTCGTCTAGGCGTTTTACGTCCACGCATGTATGAAGGCAAGTAAAGATAGGTCCGTGTGTTTAATATTGGTCCATATGTTTGATTTTACTGAACATTTAACATTTTTGACAACAGTTAAAAACATGCATGAAAAATAATCATACTGCAAGGAAAAGAATTTATGAAAACATTGAAAATAAGAAAATGGAAGGTAGATGAAGGTGCTGCTTTGGTAACTTCATTTTCGTGTGGAGTAATTCTTGTCCTTACCGATGTCATTCTACTTTTTTTCTTTGTTTTTTTCCTGATTTTTTGTTGAGAAAATTTGTTTAAAATGTCACAATATTTGTAAAACATGCAGCTGCCGCTCATAAGGCTCCCAACGAGTGTGAGTTTTATCAAAAATTATACCAAATTATTATATTTCCCAATTTTTGCAATACTTCCTGTTTGGAGTTGGTGTTTTTATTTGGACCAATAAACTTTGGACATTATTTACTAAGTGGACGAACATGTTGCTGCCGAAAAAACGCAGTGACGTAAACAGTTGGACGAAACATGCCGCGCGGACAAAAAGTCGTTGACGAAATGTCCTGAAACCAAATTCTCGGTGCGCTGCTGCGCTCTTCTACTGTAGCTGAAGGACGCGAGAGACCCACTAACGGAGTAGGAATGTAGGATTTGTCTCGCTAAAAAAAAGTCGACTCCATTCAGATCTGTGAAAAACTCATTTCTGCAGACGAGACAACGCAAGACAAAACGTTAAGGAAGTTGTCGAACGCGAATGCAAAGAACTTTTGGATCGTAATTCGGAGTGTTTGGATTGCAGCAATCGCTGCTGCGGTCGCTTTGAAAATAACGAACCACGCTTTCAGCACGCTGGAACTGGCACTGGAAGCTGGCAGGCACTTCTAATGGTGAATGCGAGATTCTCCGGTCGCTGTTGTTATCTGTTGATCTGTCGCGTGCAGAACTTCTAAATATCTCAGATCCAAGGAAAGTACCCCGCTTGTTGCCAGAGCTTGGGAAAACTTCATCAGCTTTTTCACCAATTCAATACACTTACTTCCTCTTGTTTAGCGTAGACTCGACAACTCTCGGAGCCCGGCTTGGTGTCACTGTTTGAGGTTTAGCAACCGCAACCACCCTTACGCGAAACTATTCTCCTAAATAGAGCGAAGAAAGTGAGTTTGGACATTTATTTAATTAAACAAGTAACTTTTTTTTCTGATGCTATATTTATCTTTTTCGTTGAGACTAGAAATGTTTTGATGAAGAAAGGGCGTTGTATTATACTCGAATCTCGGCTCGTTAACTGGAAGCAGAAATAAATTATTTTTAAATATAGACTAAAATTAAAGTTCTGTTGGAATTCACTGGAATTGAAATACTCACAGTTTGAAAAAAAAAATTATCTTTGAAATTACCAGGATTCTTTTTGATCCAATAGAACGTTTCTGAATTGTATAATCTTTTTCTAACGGGAGAGTAACCGATTGTTTTAGAATTAAAAACGTATTGACTGACAACAAAAATTCTGTAATTCATCGTCCGTAAGTAAATCGACGTAAAAAAACACCAGTTCTACGTCCACCACTTTTGACGGCCATAGAATTGATTTTAGGCTCTACACCTTAGAATCTGAAATCAATCATTTATAGCTTTCATCCAGTGGCTGCTCGTGTATTGTGGCTACAACGTACTCTCTCCACCAGTGGCGTAGCGTGCTATTTGAAAACCTTGCAGTTTGTCCATTTAAACCTATGAAATAGATCGAACGATAGGGTGTTCGGTTAACACCTTCGCATTCGACCTTTTATACGGGTTTAAATGGACACAATACAACGTTGCCAAGTTGCACGCTGAGCCACTGCTCTCCACTTAAACCTACGTGAAATAATGGACCTTCAGGGGATCCACCGAATCCCTGATAAATCGATACTTTTGCAAACGCTTAAATGGCAAATAACATGGTTGCAAAATAGCACGAGCCGTCACTGGATTCATTGAATTTGGAATGCAAACGACTGCCTGGTGTACTTTACTGAATCTTTTTTTTTTTTTTTTTTTTTTTTTTTTTTTTTTTTTTTTTTTTTTTAAACTTATTGAACTCCATTTGTAAAATAAACTTAAAATCGTAAATTTTTTAGGCTCTCCTCCACGAGTTTTTGAAATGCTCATGACTCATGAAGACGCAATTCGATTAAACTGAACCCGTATCTGCACATTCGATGTATTTTAACAGCTGTAAAGGTCTACAGATTTAAAACGACGCGCTCACCTTAATTTTTTTAAAGGGCACATTTCACACCCTCCTCTCTAGCGCAACGATTGCGTTTTTATTTTCGTCACGGATCTCAACGCGTAAACCCGATAAAATTACCACGACCACCCTCCCTTTTCCTCTCTTGCAGGATCAGGATGAAGATGAAATAGCTTTACTTTACAACTGCAGCATTTTATTATCCAAGCATAGTTGCCAGATTCGTCGAATTCCACTGAATGTGTACTAGCGAACGCAAAAGGTTGCTTTGAGTACTCATGGACTCGCCACTTATCTCGAATTCTTAACTGCCAAAACTTTTGCGTTTGATAGTACAGGTCTCTTTTTGCGATCCACTGCAATCGAAGATTACAAAGTCACCATGATAATAGCCAATTCGCTGAGCGCCCTCGTTACGTTGAACGCTGTAATGGGTGTTTGTTGCAAACTTTTTCTGCAGCGTTATGGAGGGTCGATCTCAATGTAAAATCACTTGAAAATAACGTTCAAAGCATCAGAAAGTTCCAAAGTCCACCCGCAAACTCAAAAAATACTTGTAACAAAATTATAAGATGGTGGTCGAATGAGTGGATCAAGTTTGGGAAGTCCTGGGACCAAATAATGTTTAGTCCCTGCAGTTATCTTTCGTGCGCAGTGGCGTCATTTCGGGTTCGGCTTGGGGGGGCAAAAATGTGATGACCTTTTTTTTTTTTTTTTTTTTCTCATCAATGTTATTTTAGACACTCTACAGTCCTGCATATCCTATATTTACGGCCCTAAATGGGGCTATTGCACACTTTTGCTATAAGCGATTTAATAGTCGATTATGGCGTAAAAACCTCAACAAATAACGATGGCGGCACTAGAAACTTCCAAAATCCACTCCTAAACTCAATAAACGCAGTTATTTGCGGGAGCGTAATGGTGGCCGAAGGCACTAACAATGGGAGATTCCCATCTAACAATTCTGAAACTCCATCAAGAAGTGACCAATAAGAGACTACTTTCATTTGACACCGGTGTCACTCGGTGTTGCGGTACCATTCATCGGATGTGGATCATCACTCTGATGACTAATTACTCTGTGAATCATCCTTGTCAGCATAGAAAGAGTGACGAAATTAAGATAGGAATCACCCATTGTTAGTGCCTTCGGCCACCATTACGCTCCCGCAAATAACTGTGTTTATTGAGTTTAGGAGTGGATTTTGGAAGTTTTTAGTGCCACCATCGTTATTTTTTGAGGTTTTTACGCCATAATCGACTATTAAATCGCTTATAGCAAAAGTGTGCAATAGCCCCATTCCAACGAAACTCGTTACTAACCACCAAATTTTAGCTCAAAACTTTTTTCTTCTCCTAAAAAAAAAAAAAAAAAAAAAAAAAAAAAAAAAAAAAAAAAGGTCATCACTTTTTCACTTTTGGCCGACCCTTGGGGGGGGGGGGCAATTGCCCCCCCGCAAATGACGCTACTGTTCGTGCGGTTTCGACCAATCAGAGAGCTCACTCACGGTCACGTGGCCGTGCGTAAGTTACGCTTGGAACCAAACAATATTTGGTTCCTGTCTCATTGTATCTTTCTCTTTGATGAATCCCTTTTCTCAGCATAGAAAGTTGCGATTAGATGGGGCTCGTCCATTGTTATCTGCTCATTCGACCGCCATATTGAAACTTTGTTAAACACATTGATTGAGTTTTGAAGTAGATGTTGGATGCTCTGAGCGTTATTTTATTCAATTGATTTTACATCGTAATTGGCCATTAAACGCGGCAGCAAAAGTTTGGGTCAGATTCGTTGTAGCTCAGGCTCATATTGATTTTGATGATTTTTCAATCATGATGATTGAATCTAAAAGCCTGAAACAAACTGATTTTACTGGCTGATTTTCAGCTGAAAACGCGTGTACTTTCTACGCTTAGACATCATGTAAACTATGGTCATAAGCCGTAACCATATTGTATAATCGGATTTGTCATTTCAGTTCTTACTTATAAATTAAAACCTGTTCCTTGTCCCAATGGGCATTTCCTTCATTTTAATCCTTTTTACCTTAAACAAATTACAAAAATATGAATTAATTCTTTGAAGATGTCGCATGCAATGAAAACTTTTTCTTCGGGCTGGGCAGCTGTCGTGCCACAGTTCCAACTTGTAGTTTTAAATATTTAAAAAAAAAAAAAAAAAAAAAAAAAACAGCTCTTATGGTGACAGATGGTAGTATTGATGACGAGGATGATGACGTTGCGAAGCCAATTTCGGGGAGATTCGTCGTCTGAACAAGTCGATAACGTCCATCTGTTCCGGACGTACCTTCCCGCGAAAAGCGCCGGTGGGGATGCATGCATGTCGAGTTAGTGTGGAGGGACCCTAATCCTCATACTGAAAACTATTACTTTACTAGGAACTGTTATTTCGTACATAAAGTATAAACATGAGTCCAATAACTCCCCCCTTTAGGCCTAGATTCCCAAGGTTTTGAAAAAATATGGTTTCCTTAGAATTGCGTCCGGAATTTTATTGTGAACCAAAATTTATAAAAATGTGTGCGCTAAGGTATCAAGTTCCCGCTCAACGAAATTTTCCCTTCTCGCGTGGCGAGCTGACAAAACTGCTGTTACGAAACAAATTGGAATAATCATCCACTTGCTTTTAGCCACACGGCCAATTTATTTCTGCCATTTACTCAATGGAATTCTATACAATCCAGAGTTTGTCCAACTGGTTGAAACAAAGATCACTGATTCCAGCATTTCTATGAGCCTTTATCATACTCTCAACTGATGTTTGTAATATTTGCTTCTAATGGTAGAATCATCGATATATTTTTAAACGTCATTAAATAAACGCAAAACGCCAGCTATGGTTCCCCATCTGCTTAATTGTTCTCAATCGTCAGTGCATCATTAATATGCGAGCCAAGTTTTTCCCTCCCCTCTTTCACACTTCAGAGCCGCTCGACGCGACGCGACCGAAACCACGAGGCTGGAATTGTTGAGTATTTCAATTTAATGCCTAAGCGGACATATGGCCTTTTCTCTTCCGCTTGAAGGCGTCTTATTAAAGCTCATGCATAAATGAGCCCGAGAAGAAAAAAATGAAAAGAAACAAAACACTGCGCATTTCTTCCGCTCATCTTTCCGTGGTCTGACAATAAGACCAAGTCAAGTTTGCTTTTTGAATATTAAATGATGCCGAAGCAATCTCAATCCGCTGTTTCTCTATTTTTCCTCTGTTCCCTTTCCGTTGGGGAAAAAAAGGATAATGAATTATTTAATGCTCTAAAAATATTCAGTCTCCATCATGGAAAAGCTATTGGGTAAATGCATAGGGTGATTAGAAAATCTAGTTGAAGCCTGATATCTTGGATTATAGTTCGGATTATAGCAGTGGCGTCGCGTGCAATTTGGCAACAATGTATTCTATCCATGTAAACTCATGTAAAAGATCCAATTCAGGGAGTGCACAGTGCACAAAGAAAATTCGATATATGGAATGAGTTTAAATGGAGCAGTTTCATTGTTGCCAGATGACACGCGACGCCACTGGACTATAGGCATGTGACTGCTTCGAGGCCAAGGGTAGTCGTTAAGGCCGCCAAGGGTCTGGAAAGTGGTGTGTGATTTTGAATGATCGATCCAAAAGCTTGATATCTGATTTCGAAGTTTTTCTCCGATTTCTAGCTTTTCACTCGAGACCCATTTTTCAGCTCAATCGTTCATAATAATCTTACCTCAAGTGCGGTTTCTTTTAAGAAAGAGTTTCATTATTATGTAAGTTTGTTTGTTTAAATTTCAAGCCTGCAGGCTGATTATGAACGGTCGTATCGTAATGCTATCGAGTCGATGATCGAGTGCGTGTTATCTTATGGATGATGCCATTCCGAAAGGTTTCATTCCGATAGAAACCCTCCCATCTCTCCAGAAATACTCCGATAGCTCAGGCTTCATCGGCGAATTTCCGCAGAGATGGGAGGACTTTCTATCGGAATGAAACCTTTCGGAATGGCACCACCCATAAAATACCACGCACTCGATGGCATTACGATACGATCGTTCATAATCAGCTTGCTGGCTCGATACTTATTTCGTTGATGTGTGGTTCGTTTGTTTTGGCAGGTTTCGATTGCACTCGTAGGAAGCGCTGCAGTTGGGTGAAATTGTACTTGCGTGGTTCGTTGTTGGATGCATTGTCCGAAGTAGGCTCGAATGCTTTATTGCCTTTCCCATCATGTTATTTGTTGAAAATTTGCTCTTCCGTATTGTGTTGATTTCCATTTGTCCGTGAAAATGCGAGATTCGGGCATTTGAAATAGAGCATTTTCTTTCTTCTACGGATCGTGTCCATTCATCCATTACTTTCAAGAATGATTTCCTGAGACACTGAGTTCACTGGCCGCATTTTTAGTGCCTTTTCCACTTGTTACCTTTAATGCGTCCTCTTCCATGTCGTAACTCGATGTCTTCCAGGCGTTGGATAAGTCGAGGGCGGAGTGCATCCAATCCTCAGTGGCAAGGCGTGCGATTTGGCAACTTTCCTTTTTCCCATTAAATACATTAGAAAGGTCGAAAGGTTCGACATTTTTGGTGAATTCAAATGGAGAAAGGACATCGTCGCCAAATCTCACGCCTCACCACTGCCAATCCTCTTCCACGTTGTTCTGATTTGCATTTGTCCTTTGTAACGCGGGATGCCTGCTTTTAAAATATAAATGATTTGTTTTATTCCTGATGAAAATTGACGGCATCACCACCGTATTTGACCTCTCATGTAACAAAACGAACTTTACGCATTCAATATTGCCGTTTGTGCTATTGCGCTCTTTTAATTCATATACCTATTGTTTTTGGATCTAAAGGGTGGATACATATTAACATTTGTTTTGGATAACTTTACTGTTTTTCTCGCAGCCTTCGGGTTGTCAAATTGAAATTGCGTAGTTCCCATGAGAGCCGGCAAGCGCTATGTAAATGAGTATTTTTTTTGTTTTTTGTTTTTTTTTATTGCGGCACTGATGTTATCCCTCTAATGGCCGGGTTAGTTCAAAAGAACACCACTCTTCCATTTATATTTATATTAAAACAATGGGTCTGTTGCAAACTTTTGCTACAGCGCTATAGAGTGTGCAATCTAATGTAAAATCGCCTGAAAAATCCAATGATGGCATCAGAAAGCAATGAAATCCTACAATAAACTCACAAAATGCGTTTAATGAAATCCAAGATGGCGGCAAAATATCGAGCGATCTGTATGCATGTACCCCGAACATTCAAGGGTAGCCAACCTCACAATATCCATCACAACCAATCACAACGTAAATAAACACATAACCTCTACCTGCAGTGAGGTTGTCGAAGTTGGCAATCCTTGGATGATCACGGTGCATACATTCAGATTCCTCGATATTTTGCCGCCATCTTGGATTTCGATAAACGCCTCTTGTGAGTTTAATATTGTATTTATTGACTTTATGATGCCACCAACGGACTTTTCAGCCGATTTTACATTGGAGTAAACACTTTTTATCGCTGTAGCAAAAGTTTGCAACAGACCCATTACAAACTAAATGGCCAAAAGAACATCACAGACAAACTAAGAATTAAAATGGGAACTAGACCAACAGTAAATAAAAACTTCCGAGACGTTTCGGTCCACTCACAGCACCATTATCAATTGGAAAATTATAAAAATAAAAACAAAATACTCAGAACGAGGAGCACACTCCACTCAAGTTGGAAGAGGGACTGATTAACAAAATACCGCAACATCGGTTATGTAAAGAAACCAGACCAACAAAACGTAGACAGAGCCTCAATCAGTAGTTAACACAGTTAGTTATCAGTTTATACATATGGGGAAGGTAGTTAACTATTCGTGCTCGGGGGAGTTGGAATTGCCTATACGCCGAATTGAAGGCGCCTGACGAAAGCATATCTTGTAAGCGTTTTCATTGATGTATCCGTTTATCCGGAATGAAGACTGAAACATTGTGAATTAGGGTAGAGGAGATAGACGAATATACTCGGGCGTGGGCCATAAGGGATCAATGCGACTGATTGATAGTGTCACCAGACACACGCTCTGAATTTCAAACACACTTTCCTCATTTGCTCATCCCAATTCAAACGCGCATTCATTTATAAATGCATATCGTTGACTGATTGTGAGTGTCATCAGACACGCCCTAAATTTCAGACACAATTTTCTCACTTGCTCATCCCAATTCATTCGCTCATCCATTATTAATGCCAAATATCTTACACTCTTCACTCGCATCACGCCATTTTTGTCCAGCTTTTTTTTAAGCTGTTGTTCAATAGACAAATTCAAAAAGAAATTGGTTGATGAACTAGTCGTTGCGGTACTAACTTGAATATTGCATACTGGACAAATAGGGCCCTCCCGTTCCGTAGAATTTTTGGAGCAGCATGCGTCAAACAGGTGGGGCAATACAGATGAAAATAAATGATAATAGCCGGTGCAAACAAATGTTCGAAAAAATTACTTGTAGGAGGGATTAGGGGGTCTCCAACCACTGCGTTTATCATTTCAATTAGGTCCCTGATTCCTAAACTACTAAGTCCAAACCTCATGCTGTAGTGAAAAATCATGGTTAAGACTTCAAATTTAGTTAGATGTGAGGAGAAAGCAAAGAGTAAACAAGAGTTGCAATTGAATGGAAGGCCTGCGTGGTCAACGAAGATAAGGGAGCGGAACGCGGGCTGGCCTCTGATTGGCTGTTGAGCGTGGTGCAAAAATGTCCGAGGGTATAGGGAAATTAACACGGGGTTTTCGTTCCGGGACGTATATCTCGAAACCTAAGCAAAATCGCCTCCAAAAAATTAATGCGAGTCGATTTAGCAGAATTTTTCGAACAAATTGATAGGTCATAAGTGCCACTTTACTGCCAATTCGAGAAGACTGTCTCAGTTGAAAAGTACGCACAATAGTGAGTTACTTCAAACACTGCTCAAACACACGCCAAGCATGTAAACACACTATTGTGCGTACTTTTCAACTGAGACAGTCTTCTCGAATTTGCAATAAAGTGGCACTTATGACCTATCAATTTGTTCGGAAAATTTCACTAAATCGACTCGCATTAATTGTTTACAGGCGATTTTGCTTAGGTTTCGAGATAAACATCCCGGAACGAAAACCCCGTGTTAATTTCCCTATACCTAAGACATTTTTGCACCACGCTCAACAGCCAATCAGAGGCCAGCCCGCGTTCCGCTCCCTTATCTGCGTTGACCACGCAGGCCCTCCATTTAATTGCGACTCTTGTTTACTCTTTGGGAGAAAGTTACCCCATCATCTAAACTATACTCACGAGAGATGCGCTCTGAGTAAAAGGTGGAAGCCTTTTCTTCAACTGGCTCCTCTGAACTTGATGAAGTGGCATCAACGTCCGTTCATTATTAATGCCAAATATCTTACACTCTTCACTCGCATCACTCGTTGGTCGCGCTTACACTCAAACTCAACCCGATTCTCATTCATACTATATGGGTATAAAATTAAGATGGTGGAATATCAAAACTTTAAAGCTACCTGTTGGTTTATTCTTGCATGAGTCTTGGAAAATCATTTATAAGTTTTATTTCAATTTCACACGTTGTTTTTATCGTGAGCCCAGTTTTGCGCTGCATGTATGGAATTTTGCATTTACTAACACGCGACTATCTCATTACTCATTTTCTGGAACTTTTAACCAGTTATTATATCATTTCTTGTTCACAGTTCACAGTACTTTCTCCGCTCAGTTTTACTGAATTTCTTCGACAAATGACAAAATTGTGTGATGACCCTGGCGTCCTCAACTGGGACGTATCTTGTAGAATGCGTTTGGGGGGGGGGGAGTCCAAGTGACCACATCATGAACATCTAATTCGTCCTTTTTTAGACATTTCAGTAGAATTCAACAAGGTGTCAGGGTGGAGGTTGGGATTTGGTTTGCCGCCTGCCTTAAAACAAAATTCAAAATTATTAATTACGCAAATTTTAGTTAACTTTTTAAGTATTACATTTGGTTTTCGTTACTTATTTTGTTTTCCTTTTTTTCTGTTTTCTCACCTGCAGGCGGCGAGTAGCAGCGGTGGCCTTCGCTGCGGTTGGCCCCGTGGCAGCGATGGTAGAGGCATGGAACTCGTCAGCAGGGAAGCAGCAAGTTTACAACAACGGTGGAAGAGGAGGGGTCGTCTACGTTGGAGGAGCGGGTGGAGGAGGAGGAGGAGGAGGCGGCAGTGACGACATCAATAACAATTATAACAATAACTATAACAATATGGACGGGGCTCTCGACGACATTGACAATAGACTAGAGACGCCTTACGTCGAGATCTACTTCGACCCACCAAAAATGCCCCCAATCCCTCCTCCGCCGGACTTGATGCCCACCCCTGGTGGTAGGTCCCTTCCTTTATTTATCACGCAATAAAAAAGAACTCCCACACCTCGAACCGTCCCCTCTCGTCGGCTGTGCCAAGCCGCGTGCTGCGCTAGGCTGCGCTCAGCGCTGTGGTCATAACTTTCTCAGCGAGCATCTTGCTCTCCTTTGGCCCTTCTTCATTGAAATGAGACGCGCCGTTGCCGAAAGGCCTCTCTACTGTAATTCAACGAGTTATAATTGAAATAGCTTGAATGTATTTTTTTCACTATCTGAAAGAGCCGTGCTTAGTGCCTGTGCCTGCTTTATGCCTTTGTCAGTGAGAAAGTTGAAAGTATAGCTTTTTTTTCAGAGGAAAAAGTACCTGAAATTTCAGTTGTAAAAAATGTCAGGTGGTTTTATTAGGAGCACTGGGTCCAAATAAGCGCATCTGTTGGAATTGGGTAAAATGAGATGATTTCAACCAGAAACTTTCATCAAAAATGCAAAATTTTTGCACAGCAAAAAGGTCCGAATAAGGTCATTTGCTGAAATCAGGTTGAGAAAAAGATAGATTCAGCCAGGAACATCCGCCAAAAATGCAACATTTTTGCATAGCAAGGGACTGAATCGATAAAATTATGTAAATCGGCAGTTATGAAAAATGAAATTGGTCGTAATACCTATACCTGGAACAAAATGTGAAAAACTATCATCATCTAAATTTAGACAAAGGCTTGACAGTTCCCTTTGAAAAGTGACTCCCTCACGCACGTGATTCATAGTTGATTACAAAATTGAGGATGAGTAACTGTTCAGTAAAGAGCAATAGAAGATCACATTTTCTTCAATCATTGATGTCGTAAGGTGGTCCTTTGAGATAGTGCTCTACTTGATGACAGGAAAAATCCTTGCTGAGCGAACTAGCTTATACGTAAACTGCGTATACATCTCATAGATTGTCACCGTATTAGCGAATGGGGCTCTTGCAAACTTTTGCTGTAGGGGATTAAAGAGTTGATTCTTGCATAAAAACCTGTAAAAATGACGATGAGCACACTAAAAAGTCAAGAAATTCACTCTCAGAATCGGGCTTAATGGCGGATAGAGGCAGGTATCATGGGAGATTCTATCTAAATTGAGACATACCTTTGTGTTTCCGTAGAGAAAGTGACTTAATAGACAGGAATATCCCATGATACCTGCGTCGAACCGCCATTACCATCTTGCCGTTACATCAGTTATGTGAGTTTATTACTGAATTTTAGACTTTTTTATTGTGATTTTCGTGATTTTTGCTGGTCTTACCGTAAGATTGGACTATTTATCTGCTTATAGCAAAAGTTTGCAAGAGCCCCATTGCGAATCACCCCCCCCCCCCCCCAACACTGGAAAGAAGCTGCAGGTGCCGAGCGCAGCAAGGTGCAAGGGGCTTGTTCGAAAAAATCATGTAGATTGATGGATCTAAAATGGACATTTTATTCGACATGGCGGTCGGAAGATGATACTCTTTTGTCACAGAAGGCCATTATTATTGCATGCACGAAATCCTGAGAAGAAAGATGAATCACAATTTTGAACAATTTTAAGGTTCGGAAACATCGGTTTTTCCTCCATTTCTACATTATGTAAAATATTCGATACTTGTAATCGAGGAGTGTAAAGTGAGACGGTAAATTTTTAACCCTCCAAGGCCCAGGTTAGTTCAAAAGAACGCTACTCTTCCGTTAACAAAGGGAAGGTAGTTAACTGTTCGTACTTGGGGGAGTTGGAATTGCATATACGGTACATTGAAGGCGCTCAAAGAGACTTTATCTTGTAAGTGCTTTCATCGATAGTCGTGTTCACCTGAAATGAGAGACTGAAACAATGTGAAATAGACTAGAGGAGAAAAACGAGTTTACTCGATTTTGGCCCTAAAGGGGTTAATGAAATTAAGAGGCAAAGAATCATGTCGGCACGCTGAAGTTTTCGATTTGTTTGTTTGCGGTGTTCCGCAATGATGATTTGCAACATTTATTGCAATATTTTTGTTCGTATGGGCCTCCCTGATGACCTCTGAAATTTGTGCCGGAAAGAACTGAACCACCTTGTAAGGAAGGATAGATTAGAGCTCAAAGTTTTCTAGTGAGTTGTCAAAAATGGAAGTTAGGTTAAGAAAATTGACTTTGGAAAACGATAGTTTAAACCTACTCGTACATTTTAGGCTAATTGAGGTATTTCCGGAGCTGCTACTTAAGTTTCAAACCAAAAAACAAGAAGAAAAAATAGGCTCCACGCTTCTCTCCAGAATATTCACTTTTAGTGAAAAGATAGCATAAACCTTGTTTAGTTTTCCTTTCAATATACCCTCGAAGCTGATCCTTATTTTTGTTTTTTTGTTTTTTAGGGTGACTATGTTTACGCATAGAAGTATTAACTCACCATAATTTGTTTTATTTATCTAATTTTCCAGTAGGTTAAAGTTTCCTAAAAATTAATTCAGATCTTCTCTGGGCACATCATTTAAAATTCTTCGTAATCAAGTGTTTAGTTTAGTCAAAGAATAAATGGCAAAATAATCATTCGCATTTTTGCGTTCATGGCAGCCCATGCTCACGTCGAAAAAATACTCCTCTTATTCGTTCAATGCGCCAATTTTTGACCAGAAAACTCCGGGCGCCACAATTTTTGTTACCAAATATTAAGAACATGAACGTGCACAATACTTACACGGATAAACATTTCCCAGGGTAAAATGCACTGTCCGCTTAGTCTGTTTAATTAGCACAGATCTCGACCGTGCGACTGCGATTAAGCTGAAAAAGAAAGGAAAAATGAAATAGCGCGTCGCGACTTCGACCTAGATAGCAGTAATTACTCTAACCGTTGATTCATTTTCCGCTGCCCCTCTTTTTCCCGCGTAAAATTAAATTAAACAAACAATGACTCCCTTTATTCGTTTACTCTTCCTTTTTTTGCCGGAGAAAACAAAATGCAGAACATCCGTTTTTCCAGGACACTTTAATGTATATAGCTCCACCGACATTTCTGGTTACAATCTCATCATCTGAAATGATTGTCCATGAAACTCAGACATTTGGCCTCAGAGTTCTGATTGTTATAGTCTGTTCGTTCTAACTTGAGACCTGGAGATTCAGGTAGATTTGCCTTCTGTGGCAACGTAGGAGTGCTAACCCTCGTCAGTCAGCCGAGGTGACAGGGCTGCTGCCCGACTCTCGGGCTATGACAACCTTTTTAAGTGTTGCCATTCTCTATTTTCCGAAATTCATTTATCGCTCGCTCAGGACTCAACTTAGAACGAACAGACTATAGTGACTAGCAGAGTATTTTCATCAGAAATGCTTTGCACCAGAGCTGCCGTTTTGCGTGTAATCAATAGATTTTTTCAATTCACCGATCATTCCACCAGGTGAGAAAAGATTACACAGTTCAGTTCAGTGTATTGTTGTACCCAAAGAGTAAACAAGAGTCGCAATTGAATGGAAGGCCTGCGTGGTCAACGTAGATAAGGGATCGGAACGCGGGCTGGCCTCTGATTGGCTGCAACGGGTGGAGCAAAAATGACTCGGTATAGTTACACGTTTTCTTCCGTTTTTTCCGGAAAAACATAATGCAGAACGTCCTTTACCAACACTTTAATGTATTCAGCCCCACCGAAAATTTTGGTTACAATTCATCATCTGAATTGATTGCCAATGAAACCTGCTTTGGTCTAAAGAGTTCTGATTGTTATAACTGTTCATGCAACGGCCTGAGATTCAGGTAGATTGCTTTGTGGAAACTTTTAAGTGCTAACCCTTTCGTTTCCCGAGTACAGGGCTTATGACCTATCTCGGGCTATAAACAATCTGTTAATGTTGCCATCCTCTATTTCCCGTAATTCATTTTGCCCGCTCAGGATCAACGCCCCGGAAGAATTCCGTGATTTTCGAGAAATTTATCCGAAATACTTTGCTCCACCGTTGCCGTTTTGCGTCAGCAGGTTTTTCCAATTCACCGATCGTTCCACCGGATCAAAATTGCACAGTTCGTTTAGTGTTTGGTTGTCCCTTCACGAAAATACTCTGATCTGTAATCTTTTCTCAATCGGTGCAATCGCCGTTTAAGTATTAAAATGTCCGCAAGTTTTTTAAAGTCATCGACGACTCCACCGGTTGAGAATAGGTTACAAAATAGTGGTTTTTTTATGCAGTAAAGTCATACACTTTAACTAAAATGTGTAATCTTTTCTCAATCGGTGGAATCATCGGTGAATTTAAAAATGTAATTAATTATACGCAAAACGGCAGCACCCTTTTCTTCAACCTCCGGACTCCGAAAATTTTTTAATTTTCGAAAATTTTATGTTTTTTCGGGGTGGAAATTGGAAAAACAAACCCAAAAAGTTTCCCAAAAAGTGTTTAAGAGGTCATCTACTGTTGTTGATAGGTGGCAACGGGTTTTGCACGAAAGTTACGTTTGCGAAAATTTGCCTCCCAAACAAAATTTAAAAAATGCTCAATACGGGATTCCCCAAATCCGTTCATCGAAATAGGGGACTAACATTTTGAGTTTCAATTTTGCGCCCACAACATTCTTTTCCGAGAACGGCCCCAAAAATTTGGGCCCAGTACCCCGGGGGTTCCAAAGCCGGAGAACTTTTTCCCTCTCACTCATTTCCCCTTTAAATTTTAGCGGAGGAAATTTTCGAAAAAAGGGGGGGGAAGCCTATTTTTTACCCCGGTTTCCTTGGGGGGGGGTTCCTATTCCCCCTTTTGCTAACACATGCAGTCAAATGGGAAATGAGTGATAAAGACAAATTCCTATGGCTCTAAGGAAGGCTATGCCAGGGTTTGCGAAGTGGGACCGATTACAGCCGAGCATTTTTCCACGCGCCGAAAATATTTCAACGGCGCCATAGTCTCAACGTCCCTAAAATGCAATTCAAAAGACATTGTGCACGCGTATACAATTTATCAAGCTCCGCGTTTCTACATCAGCTGAGTCTGAAGTCTAAAGGGATCTGCACTTTGTCTTCGCAGTTCACTCTTGCAAGATTATATACCCGTCTCATAAAACTTGCGTGGAACGTTTCGGCCTTGTGAAATACAGATAATCCCGCGAGTAATAGGACACGAGCGCATATAATCTGAAATTATCTGTATTAGTGTCATCCCGCTTTTTAGATTGTGGCAAGAAGCGAAAAAGAAGCAAGGGTGGGGGTAGACGCATTCTTTGTCGCCATCCTTTTATATTTATATCGGCCACGGTCGTGTAAACAACGTTGCGTTTTATCCATTAAAAGCCATGCTGGAAGTCGAATTTGAGGGTGTTTATCATAGCAATCTGGCAACTGAGAATGCCTCTCATTTGAACGCATGCGAAACAATCGATAAGTAACAGGGCTATGGCCCCCTCAAGAATCGAGTGTTTCTCATGCATTCAAATGGGACGAGTTCATGGTTGCCAAATTGATGGATCTGCCCATGGTGTTTAATGTGCGCGAACTTCATTCGATATTTTTTTCTGGTGTTTGAATCAAACAGTGAAGAAGAGTCCGCAATTTCAATGCTCAGCATGTGTAGTTAAGTGGTTTTTCATTTACCGCTGACTTCACCTGGTGAAGAATGTTAGAATGAGGTGGTCCATCATTCCGATACTTCCATCTGATAATCGTGCGGGAGCGAGAGATAGGTGGATTACAATGGCGTAGCGTGCAATTTGGCAACGTTGTAATTTGTACACTGAAACCCGTAAAAGGTCGAATTCGAAGGTGTTCACCGAACACCCAATACTTCGATCGTTGTTGTGGATTTAAATGGACTAACTGCAACGTTGCCCAATTGCACGCTACGCTGCTGGTGGTTTAGCATTCCGTTGTATGCTTGGCGTGTTTCCGAAACATTCGGAAACCTTAACCCCACAGTTTTTAACTTTCTTCGGTAATTGCACACAGACAAAAAAATAATTGGTTCGCCCGACTTATTATGAGTGAAATTTGCGCAATCAAATTTATTTGTTGTACTTACCCAAGATATTAGGTACTCCAACCAATGTAATCGGTACCAATAAATTAGTACTGAGTTCCACTCAAATTATCACGGTACACCTACTTTTATTGATTGCTTTCACCCAATACATTTGGTTCAGTTACCAATTATTAGTTCGAGTTACTAATTTTTTTGGTAAGTACGACCAATTAATTTTTTGCGCAAATTTCACTAATAATTATAATTAGTCGGGTGAACCAATTCTCCTTTTTTTCAGTTCGTAGCTTAGCATATTGGTTCGCGGAGGGGAGGGGAGGGAGGGAGGGGGCTTCGTCCACTGTCACTTTCTAATCGTGCAGATTCATTCACGGCGAATAATCAAAGGCATTCAAGAACGCGATTTTGGCAACAACGGGTTGAAATTGTTTTCCATTTTTTTTTTTTTTTTGGTTTTTTTATATTTCGTTTTTTTTTTTTTTTTTTTTTTTCATTTCTCCCGTATTTTTTTTTCTTCTTTTTTCCTGACGTAGGACAAAAGCATTGCACGTTGAAGTGAAAATAATTGCAAAGTATACAAAATCTTGTGCTGATGACTAATATCCTTGGTTGGTTTTTTTCTTGCATGCGTTTGTTTAAGCTGTGGCTTAGCTTCCCAACAGTTGGCTCATCGCTGTGCCCCTCCGAATTTAAAATTACCAGCATCCTAATCTGTGAGACACTTTGTGAGAAACAATCACTTTCGCGACACATCAGCTTTGTCACAATTTCTCATATTCGTCCGGCTTCTTGTGTAAAAAATGATTAAAAATTAGGCTCCGTGCATCGCGTTTACTGAAAATAAAAGTTAATGTGTTGGACTAATCTAACGGAATACCGACGAAAACACTCCGTCGGTACACCGAGGTACCGAGGTTAGGTCATACGTGTGTATCATTTTCGCATTAAGTCGGCTTATTTAAGCGAGGTCACCGAAAGGTATCTCTACAGAGCTTAGTGGAAGTGACGCTTCTTTAACGAAGTAATCTTTATTCTATGGTCAAATGTTCTATGTTGAGCCCTGTGATATAATTCACAGTTTATCAACAATGTAAAAGGTGGATAAAATGATTGCGTAGATTATGGAATAATTTCGCTTTCTATTTCCACGAATACCTATACCCATATTCTAAATACATTTTCTGGATACCCACTGAAGCATTCCCTGGGAGCAGCAAGAAATAATAAAAAGGAACAAATTTAAACTGATTAAAACAATGATTTAGTAAATATTACATTAAATGCACATAGGAATCTATGGGGGATTTGTTGTTTTTACTGTAAATGTTATTTTGTTCCCACTTTTTTCTTGGATTTTAACTGAGTGGGGTTTGAAAAGAGAAAAAACTGTTTGTGCTGTCTGAAAATTGCTGGAGGCTTTTGATTCAGCATCATAAAAATAAACTGTGTGCTTTTTATCTGCAACCATGCTGACATTTTTTGCTACCCTCTTTAATAATTCTTTGGAAGGTTGTTTATGATGGTGTGAACGGGGTAAAAAGACAGAGTTCAAATCAAGTTTTGACGATAAATATTCAGAGAAATTAACGGGAGAGGAACCATGCGAAAGGAGCAAAAAGTCTAAGGTTCTGTAACCATTTTTAAGCAGCCATGCGGTCAAAAGATTTTGTGCTGGTACTTCCGAGTCAGCTAGAAAAACTCCAAAAGCAGATCTAATTTTTGCACATACTATGAGGCAATCTGCATTTGCACAAAGCTTGGAGGACATACTCACGATAAGGCCCTCATAAAGTAGAAAATTTCGGTTTAGTATTGGTAAAATTAATTCAACTGATCCGAATTTCAAATACTTTAAAAATGAAGGCGTTTGTACGTTCTTAGCGTCGTCATAATATTTTCCATTGCTGTGAAGTATTAGTTTACCGACAAGTGACTTTTTCATCATCAAAGGCTCTTCAAAATTTTTAGTATTTAAAAATTCTTTGAATTTGCTTTCAGAAATTAAACAACTTTTAGGCACTGGATTTATTAGACATGTAAAAAAATTTTTTGCATCAAATACTTTGTGCAGACCAAAAATGAGAGTAGACGCTTTGCGGTATGAAAATGGGTTCCCTGATAAAATTATACATTGAACTTTACAAGTTTTTCTTAATTGATTATGCTTGGATTTACAGCTTGAATCTTGAAAAAGTGTAGATGCTAGTAGATTCCATGAGTTTTTGTGCGGATGGCTAACAATTATCATAACGTTTCTCAGACGTTGGAAAATTTCGTCGTTATTTTTGACTGATTTCGATGTTATTTTTCGTTGATTTTGGTGTTATTTTTTGTTGATTTCGGTGTTATTTTTTGTTGATTTCGATGTAATTTTTGCGATGCTTTTTGCGTCAAAGAGAAAAAAATATAGCGCGTTTAATGTAATTTTCTAATTTAGTTAGTTTTATGACCCGTCACCCCTCTGGTTTGCTTTGTGAGAGACACTTTCATTGGCATGTTTGGTAAGGGTATCCTTTCTTGACCATTGGAGGTTGACATTGCAAAACTTACAGAAAAGTGTCTGTGCATCCGTTGCATAAAATCCCTCTTCCTTGAACTCCCTTGCTCTGTCAAAAGCGGTTACCTTGGTCTTTGGCATGATTCAAATTTTACTCTTTATACAAATATACACTGTGCAGATATTAATATCTATTGCTCTATTAGCCCATATTTACAGCTTTGTTCAAAGAACTTGTTGAGTGCCTACATTATCAGCAACATGAGAGGAGTGAGGTTATGTTGTCTCTGCTTCCCGGTATACATATTATCCATCAATAGACCCGTCTTCTTTTCTATCAGCTGATGTCCATCTGATGCCCGATGTATTCCATCTGGTGACTGGTGAACCGTAATGCAAAAAACTTGAAAAATCGCGGTAAATTCAACGCGCACGCACTTTTACAATAATTCCGCAAAAAAATTGTCTTTTTCGCGATTTCGCTCAAAAAGGCCGAATTTCGCGATTTCGCTGGTTCAGAAAGGCCGAATTTCGCGGCCATTTTGCGGATTCATGGCGATTTCGCGAAAAAACCAAAAAAAAAAACCGCCCGATTTCGCGTTTTCATACTTCCCTGCTCGCCCTTTTGCAGTCAGGTTTTGTTCTCCTGTCAGCTTAGGATTGACCCCAACAAACATAATACATACAATACATATCAAAACAAACAATATCAAAAATAAATACAATAAAAATATCAATAATCAGGCGCTTTGTCATCTAGCCTGAAAAAGAGTATGTCTTCCATTAAATCGTCTCGCAAATTTGTTTTGCGGTCTGATTTTAAGAATTTCAAATGGGAAAATAGACCTGCATCTAGAATGAAAAAATTCCGTGCTCGCCCTTTTGCAGTCAGGTTTTGCTCTCCTGTCAGCTTAGGATAGACCCCAACAAACATAATACAGCCAATACGTATCAAAACAAACAATACCAAAAATAAATACAATAAAAATATCAATAATCAGGCGCTTTGTCATCTACCCTCAAAAAGAGTATGTCTTCCATTAAATCGTCTCGCAAATTTGTTTTGCGGTCTGATTTTAAGAATTTCAAATGGGAAAATAGACCTGCATCTAGAATAAAAAAATTCCCTGCTCGCCCTTTTGCAGTCAGGTTTTGCTCTCCTGTCAGCTTAGGATTGACCCCAACAAACATAATACATCCAATACATATCAAAACAAACAATATCAAAAATAAATACAATAAAAATATCAATAATCAGGCGCTTTGTCATCTAGCCTCAAAAAGAGTATGTCTTCCATTAAATCGTCTCGCAAATTTGTTCTGTGGTCTGATTTTATGAATTTCAAATGGGAAAATAAACGTTCCACGGAGACCTGCGCACACTGGACGGTTCCTATCTCGCCAGCGGGACAAAAATCGAAAAATGAAACTTCCGGAAATTGGGAAGTATACAGGGGAATCGATCCTCTATAGAATAGAGACTAAGGATCGGGTATAAATAGTTTCATACTGACTTACTTTTTATGAGTACTGGACCTGAAAAGTGTCCTAAATGAAAATGTACTTCTTTCAATGATTTTTTTGTCATATTTCATCCCGCTCTGCAGGGCTCTGAAACGTACCCACGTCAAAGCTGTATTTTTTTCTTGATTCTAGACACAAAGAGCTATAAAAAGCTCCATCAATTAATTTTTTTTACGTAATTTTTGATGGGAGTAAATTATTTTTTTTTGAGGGCCCTCTAAACTACAAGTTTATAATTTTCATTGGAGTGCCAAAAAAAAGCCCCATGAGACCCCACTATGATTTTTGCGCTAAAGTGTGGGCAATTAGGTAGGTAACACGCCCACAAATTTTTTCGACCCGACAGACACCGTAAGTATGTTTTTTTTCGCTTTATGTGCGCCTTTACCGCGCCGCTCTATGTGGTATTTGACCAAAAAAGTTGGCATAAACTGTTTTAATCATCCAAATGATTTGAAATTTGGTGGACGGGGGTATTTTTTAGCGCTAAATCCAAATTTTGCATCAATTTTTCAAAATTCGAAAATCCAAGATGGCTGCCGACATTTTTGTCAAATTTGTCGGCAGCCATCTTGGATTTTCGAATTTTGAAAAATTGATGCAAAATTTGGATTTAGCGCTAAAAAATACCCCCGTCCACCAAATTTCAAATCATTTGGATGATTAAAACAGTTTATGCCAACTTTTTTGGTCAAATACCACATAGAGCGGCGCGGTAAAGGCGCACATAAAGCGAAAAAAAACATACTTACGGTGTCTGTCGGGTCGAAAAAATTTGTGGGCGTGTTACCTACCTAATTGCCCACACTTTAGCGCAAAAATCATAGTGGGGTCTCATGGGGCTTTTTTTGGCACTCCAATGAAAATTATAAACTTGTAGTTTAGAGGGCCCTCAAAAAAAATAATTTACTCCCATCAAAAATTACGTAAAAAAAATTAATTGATGGAGCTTTTATAGCTCTTTGTGTCTAGAATCAAGAAAAAAATACAGCTTTGACGTGGGTACGTTTCAGAGCCCTGCAGAGCGGGATGAAATATGACAAAAAAATCATTGAAAGAAGTACATTTTCATTTAGGACACTTTTCAGGTCCAGTACTCATAAAAAGTAAGTCAGTATGAAACTATTTATACCCGATCCTTAGTCTCTATTCTATAGAGGATCGATTCCCCTGTATACTTCCCAATTTCCGGAAGTTTCATTTTTCGATTTTTGTCCCGCTGGCGAGATAGGAACCGTCCAGTGTGCTGCGTCGCAGGGATCTGCAAAAAGAGACAAGCTAACTTGTACATACATTTCCGGCTGTAAAATTTGTTGGTTATGCCAGTACCTCATGATGTCTTCACTGATGTCTAAAGTTGGCTCCGCAATCACGACATCAATTTTTTTCCTGATGCTTACGGTTGATGTGCTTCTGTCACCAGTCGCGTTTGCGAAATACGTAACTTCCTTTTTATTTTTAGCCATTAATTTCGCTAAAATGTTACTGGCTGGGGTAGTAGGCGTCTGAGTGTTTTGCTCTGGCTCACGTTCTGCTGCAGAGGGGCCCTCGCCCTCTCTCCTCCTGCGTATTAATTCTATACGTTCGTGGGCAGTTATCAAACGCTGTCGCCCCTCTTGTATCTGTTCCTCATTCAGGAGGGTTTTCCATCTGTAACAAAAACAAAAGAATTGTATGTAAATACTGTGCCTGAAACTTGGCATGGAAAATAGAAATTATTGCCTGCTCTCTATCTAATTGTAAGTTTTAAGTACGTTGCAATCAGGGCTGCCGTTTTGCGTATAATCAATGCTATTTTTCTATTCACCGATGATTCCACCGTTTGAGAAAAGATAACACAGTTCAGTTCAGTGTATGACTGTAATGCACGAAAATACTCTGATCTGTAATCTTTCCTTAATCGATGGAAACTCCGTTGATTAATTAAAATATCCGCAAGTTTTTTAAGTCATCGACGACTCCACCGGTTGAGAAAAGATTACAGATGCGAGTATTTTAGTTTATTACAGTCATGCACTGAACTGAACTGTGTAATCTTTTCTCATCCGGTGGAATCATCGGTGAATTAAAAAATAGCATTGATTATACGCAAAACGGCAGCCCAGGTTGCAATGTCGTAGCGTGCAATTTGGCAACTTTGTATTGTGTCCATTTAAACCCATGTAAAAGCTTGAATTTGAAGGTGTTCGCTGAACACCAAATAGTTGGATCTTTTTCATAAATTTAAATGGACGAACTGCAACATTGTCAAAATGCACGCTACGCCACTGGTGCGTTGCGTTTTGGCTTTGAAGATGATAGTTCAAAAATGGCAACAGCGCTTGGTGGTCTAGTCGAGGCTCAAGCTCAAACTAGGCGAAGCTACAATCTGTTCACTATTTGACTTCACACTGCAGTTGGCCAAAAATATTAAAATACATAAATTATTGCGACTTTGAGGTCGGCCCTGGCCGGGGGCCCTCGTTTGCCAGTGTGTAGTCTTCGGACTCGTTGTTTGACTTGACGCTTCGTCTTCGTCGGCTCGGACCCTTTATCACTCCTCATTTTGACCACCCACTCGAAAATTCAATCTATGCGGCGTTCGCGAATTTTTAACAGCTGACTTCAAATTCAAACTTTGCTCAACGTGCTTACAAAAATAATATTAAACGGCAGCTCAATGTGTAATTTTTTAAAGATTGCGGCATTCATTCTAGATTGAGTGATTTCAGATTGTCGTAATCTTCCAAAAATTGCATTTTGAGCCGCCGTTTGGTATCACTTTTTTAAGCACGTCGAGCAGAATTTAAATTTTAAGTCAGTTACTAAATGTTCGCAAATGCCGCAAAAACTTAATTTTTGAGTGGGTGGTCAAAATGAGGAGTGTAAAAGGGTTCGAGCCTACGAACGTACGAAGTGTCAAACAATGAGTTTGAAGACAATATACTGGCAGTGGTGGCCAGGGCCGACCTCAACGTTGCTATTTACGCATTCTAATCATTTCGGCCAGCACCGGCAGGCAAATAGTGAATAGACTATTTATAACTTTATACAGGGTGTGAGGAAAGTCTCCCCCCCCCCTGTCTAACTTTTGAACGGTTGAAGATAAAAGAACGAAACTTGGGGGATGTTTATAACTTAATGGGAACTACTTTTTGGCGTATCCAAAATTTCCGGGGGGCGCCCCTAAGGGGGGGTCTTGCCCCCTAACTCAAAATTTTCAAATGGCAACCCCTATCTTGTGATACCTCGTTTTAAAGGGCGTAAAATTCTAAGAATTTTGGCGCAAACCGAAGGTCGATATCGTTTTTCGTCATCGATATATCGATAGTCAAAGTTCGATTTCGACCCATTATCAAAAAATCAGAACTCCCATTTAAAATGTCGGAATTTAGAAAACTAGGTGTCAAAAATACTCTAAAAAGCAAGTTCTTTTCAGAAAAAAATACGGTTTTGATATTAGTCTAGTCTTAGAGCCCCCAAAAATTATTTAAAAAAATGACCCCTCAGGGGGGCTATCTCAAAAATTCCGAGCCGCGACCCCTATCGAGTGATACATCGCTTGAAAGGGCACACAAAATTGAGCATTTTGGCGCAAACCGCAGGTCGATATCGTTTTTGGTTTTCGAGCTTTTGCACTCTTTTGTAAGCACTCTTTTGTAAGCAAACTGTAGAAAACGAAATCTCTAAGCAAATGTAACTTTTGATTTACCAAGTTTTTGAAATCTAATAGATGCGCTGAGAAAAACGGTACCGGACAGCAATTCAATGTTAAATGATTAAAAGGAATGACTTGCGGCATCTTGAGGCAATCACAAACTACACGTTGAACCACGGATCGGAATCAATGTCTCAGCGCATCGAGTAGAATTTAATTTCAAAGTCACATATAAGTACATATATTGCTATTGTCGATATATATGTATATACATGTAGAAAACAAGTTGGTTCCGGGAAAAAGATAGCTAAACTATAAACAAATGGGACGTTTTGGGCTAGTAACAAACCCTTTATCAACCACAAAAAATTAAAATACACAAAAAATTAAAACAGTGAGTCGGTCGCCGCTATGAAAGCCAGGCCAACCCAAGACTGTCTTGGCCTGGGACCAAATAATGTTAGGTCCCGAGCATTGAATTGCGTGCATCTTGCGTGCGGTTTCAACCAATCAGAGAGCTTACGCACGGTCATGTGACCGTGCGTAAGTTACGATCGGGACCGAACATTATTTGGTCCCTGGCACTCATAGCGGCTACTCACCGTTTTAATTTTTGTGTATTTTAATTTTTTGTGCGGTTGACAACGGGTTTGTTTCCATCCCGAAACGTCCCATTTCTTCATATTTAAGCGGTCTTTTTCCCGGAACCAACTTGTTTTCTATTATTTTGGGCCGAGTTAATATTTTTAATTCTTAATTTGTATATCTATGTATACATCAGAGGCGTCATTTCGAAATCGGCTGGGGGGGCGGCAAAAAATTGATTTTTTTTCGCTCATCTATATAATTTTAGAGCCATAGAGCCAGCTTGGGTGGGGGGGGGGGGCAAAATCTGATGCTTTTTTTGCTTATTAATATTCTTCGTTCTCGTTTCTGAGCCTGACTTCAAATCCTTGGAGGGGGGACTCCCCCCCATCCCCCCAAATGACGCCACTGGTATAGATTTTTTTTTTAATTTTTTGGATTGGCTAATGATCGTTTGAGTTTTGGATCTCGTCTCATGTCACGTGACAGGTTTGAAGTCCGCGAGAGAAAATCACATCGAGCCTTACCGGTGATCCATTAGAACGGCTGCAAAGAGGTCTGGTGAATGGATTTGGTGCAGGCGATTTTCCATAAATCGAACGAGTTCCGCTGCAAAGGGTGTATCGCACAGCATGGTTTGCTCAATACATGTCAAATAAATGGGCAAAACCTCGCTGTAGGGCAGATCTTCTCTCTGCAGGCACGTAGTTGCAATGGCGCTTGGTCGAAGACTTGCGATCATTTCATTGATATTGTCCCAATCTCGGTTCGTCAACTGTGATGCAATAGATTGGACGTGCTCCTCCATAAAACCTCTCAATAATGCGAAGCGGGATAACATGTTAAAGGTGGAGGTCCATCTCGTTTTCTGGTCCAGTATTGGTCGCTTCACTTGTTTAGCGTCGATCAGCGCCATTGTCGTTTGCACCTTCAATTGTCTGACGAGGGGTCTAACTTTTTCAAGGACATCGTCTGAAATCAAGAAAGAAACACATCAAGTTAAACTTCTACGCAATTAGTATAATACAATACATTTGTCAAGGGGGGGGGGGGGTTAATGTGGAGAACTTTGCTGTATTTTATTCAATGGCTTAATGTTGATAGATGAGAGAAACGATATCGGCGCGCAAAAAAAAAAAAAAAAAAAAAAAAAAAAAAATTGCTGCTTGAAAAATTTCGCTCGCAAAAGTTCTTTTTCACTATTATATTTTTTCACTCGCTTATTTGTTCATTGATAAAAGGCACCATTGCCGTAGCCAGGATATTGTCTATCTCTCTCTTAGCCCATTTAAACGCACGTGTTGAAAAGGACAGAGACAGGAGCTGAAGTCACGTGACATCCCCTATATCCACCCTTTTCTAACACATTGCGTTCAAATGGGCTGAGAGAGAGAAACACAATATCCTGGGTACGGCTATGAAAGGCACCTACGTATTTATTTGCGTATTTAATTAGTTATTTAATTAGTTATTTAATTAATCATTCATTGTTCATTTATACAGATATCGAGCAACTGCTCTTGATCTCCGACGTTCTTGCGAAATTTTCTCCTGGCCTCCACTCCCCTTACCATTGAGTGCATAAAGGCTGTCGATTTTTTCTTTTTATCAGTCAGGTGAGATTGTGAGAAAGTGCTGTTCGAAATTATCATCCAAAGGTATCACGAATCTGTCTCGACAAATAATAAAACGCGCCTTAACCGACGAATGACGACCTTGAATAAACATTTCGAACGGCGCGGCACTGCAACGTTATCAATTTGCGTGCTGAGCCGATATTCAAAGTATGTACCTAAACCGTTGGGATGCGGAATGCTGGAAAATGAGCCATAGTTACCATATATTTCCGGAGTCAAAGTTCTGATGATTGCCAGTTGCAAAGTATGAGCTGCACATCTGATCAGTGACACACCGACAGTATTTTCACTGATTGCAGTCACAGCTTCCTCAATCCTTTCCGCTGTCTGCTATGTTTGGTACGCGTCTAAGCGGGAAAGCGCTTCCTCTTCTTCTGTGTCTTCCGCCTCAACTTCAAATTCGTCGAAAGGGTCCATATTCAGTAGTGACTGGATGTTAAGCAGTTTTGTACACTTAATCATATTCGCCTTACTGTCCGATGTGACGGAGAACACCATTTCCAATAATATGTCATAATCTTTTAGGGTATCCAACACAATTGATTTAAGATTTTCACCAGTGTGTGAAGTGTACACTGGCTCTGCCTTCAACAGCTCGACCTAAACAGAGAGTAAGAAAAAATTAAATTGAGAAAATCGTGTATTCAAGGCATGAAAAATGAGGCGAATGAATCTAAAAACTGTTGCTCAAACCTTTAAAAACTGTTGGTAGACCTGGAAAAGAACATATGTGCTCGATCTAGACACTTTCAATAAACATTATATAATTTATTCTTTAAGGGCCAAATTGATACAAACTTGCCTCCGTCAGAATTGAACGAAAAAACGAGAAATAGAATGAGACTAAATTCATAAAAACCCAATTTTGTACTGAAAATTAAAATTAAGACTCACTTCAAGACTTTAGTTTCATTTTATCACTCGTTTTCCCTTTAAATCCAAAAAATGTAGGTCTTTGCAATGTTCCAATCAAACCAGAGAGTGCCGCACTTTTTAGCCATAAAACTTTCTTCCTATTATAAAAATTTGGTGCACTAAGATTTGCCCCTTTTCTTCCGACCATCGGCGGCTCGTGCAACCTGGCAACAATGGATTTCCTCCATTTAAAACTGTGTAAAATAATCGATTACTTGGTGAGGCGCAGCGCCTCACCTAGTATCGATCTTTTTGCATACGTTTAAATGGCAAAAGTGCACGGTTGTCAGATTGCACGAGCCGCCACTGCTTCCGACCTTAAGTCACGATTCACATCTAATCAGAAGGCATCCCCCCTTGGAAAGTTCTTACGAGAAATAGATCAAACGCACAGGATTTTTAAATTTTAAATTAAATAAAGTATGTAAATAATATAAATAATAAAAAGAAAGATATAAATCAGGTGGTCACTGGTCAGACCATATTAAGGCCTGGCCACCTGTGCCTATTATATTTTTGGTCTTCTTATCAAAATATTTTGCGGTTGATACTAGGGTTGTGACACCCCGAAACGTCCCGTCTCTTAATCTTTATTCTTAGGCTTTAACCCGATAAAGTTGTTTTTGGCCGGCCTCGGTGGCTTGGTGGTCAGGACACCTGACTGCCAATCCATAGGTCCCGGGTTCGAATCCCGGTAGTGGCAGCAGATTTTTCACTCGTCTTGTCGCTCGGTCTCCTTAAAAGTGGGTCCACGGCAAAGATTACAGTGGAAATCTGAGTGCTTTGAGCATGGATGTTTCAAGTCCCCTGTTGTCTTCTGACATTAAACAAACATTCACACACTGACATTAGTCTATAGTTGGCTGTAGGCTCCTTGACTGGAGTATAAGCCATAAAACAAGCAAAAAAAAAAAAAAAAAAAGGTTGTTTTTGTTTCATATGTATGGGTTTACCTTTAAAATACAAAATGAAACATGACATGTTCGAGCAATCATCAGAGGCACCAGAAAAAAAATCGAATTCAATCATCAGACTTATAACCAAGAAACAATTTGTTGAAAAATTCAGTTTACTTATATTCACCTTCAAACGAGCGTCTTCTACAAACTGTGCGTCAGCGCTGCCAGATCATTTCCCTGAACACGGAAGACAAAATTTCCCTAAATTCCCTAAACTTTTTCCCGAAATTTCAGTAGATTTTTCCCCGATTTCAGTAGAATTTCCCTGACCACTTTTTCCCGTTATTATTCATGTTTGAAACACAGTATGACATTTTTCTGATTCCCCATAATTTTCTGAGAAATTTGGTATATTATAATCTCCATAGTATTGATTTTTACGGAAAATATTAAGAAAATATCATAATTTTGACATTTCGTCATTCCACTTTTTTGCGGTCTCCTCGCAAAATTTAGCAGCAAAGCTTCATGGACAATTTGTATTTAGTTATTAACTTAAAATGATTAATTTTATCAGTCCTATCCTGTTTTCTTGACAAATTAAGTCACTTTCAAAGACTTTATCTGTATGTTTCAGAATAAATAAAAACACTAAAGCAGGATCTGCGGGACTGCGCTGCCGTGCTAAGGAAGAACGCCGTAAGCGCCAACGTAGTTGCGCGCTTTTGCAGTCTAACTCAATGGGTGGCGTTCTAGCTCTCTTGATGGAGCCTTTATTTCAGAAATGACGTAAACTGCATTTGGAGATACGACGTTTTTCCTTAGCACAGCCGCAGCGGCTGTGATTTTATGACTTTTCACAAATTTTTATTTTAATTTTTTTTTTTTTGTTTAAAGAAAGAATTCTTCTACCCCGATAGACCCGTGAGACTAAAATTTTAATTTGAGTAGGTACTTAGGTATGATTCAAGGATTATCAAAAAGTTTTAGGCACATAAGTCACTTTTATGCCAACATAGATAAACTAATTAAAGGATAATAATCAATAAGTGGAGGTAAGAAAAAAAAAAGTACAAAATTACAAATAAATCAAATAAAAGAAATTTTAATTTCAAGGAACAAACAAGTTTTAATTGAGGATCATCGAAGAAGAGTAGGAAAACAAATAAAAAAGTACACAAAGAAAATATAAGAGAAGAAAACATCATTTAGACACCTGCAAATTTTATGAACATAGATGAAAAAGGAAAAAATGAAAAAGTGAAAACGGTAGCAGTCAATCATTTCAAATCTTACGATACAGCAAAGAGGAACTTGGTTTTGAAGGCGATATGAACCTTAAATTAAGTGTATGAAGCAAATTTCACACTATCAAATGAGTATGGTTTCAGTTTATTAGATCAATTTTTTCAGAATAGATGGAGCCAATTATTTTGGATCCAATAAAATTGGATGGTTGATGCATCAACACAACACAGCCATCTGTTAATCCAAGAAAATTAGATTTATTTAATTGGATCCAAATTTATTTGATAGCGTGAAACCAGCTTTAAAATTGCACAAGGGGGAGAAAAATATGCACAAAAAAACTCTTCAGAAAAATTTGGAATCGGCAACAACTTTGCATCTTCCACTAATCTATTTATCTAATAGTTAAAAGTTTAAGAGCTCTTAGCAAAGTGTGAAATTTTCAGCGAATCAATTTTTCAACTTGCTGGCTGCCTTTCAACAAAAAAAAAAGGGGTCTTATAAAAATGAAAACATGAAAACATTTTAGTTAAAATTATTTTACTTCTATTAGTATTAGAATTATTATTTTTTTTTTCAAACATTTTAAAAAATTTATCTAGGATAAATGGTTTAGTGTTGTCTTTTGTATACATTTTGGGTTTTTATTTTACTCTTTTGTGCCGTTGAACTTGATGACTTTGTCAATTTGTAACAGAGCTTCAAAACTTTTTTACAAATTGAGACTATTTTACGAATTAGAATTAGATAATGCCTGAGACCAGAGAAACTGCACAATGCTTAATATGGAACATTGCAGTAACATTAAAAAAAAAAAAAAAAAAAAAAAAATTTAAAAAAAAAAAAAACAAATTAATATGAGTAAAAAAAAAAAAAAACAAGTAAACAAATACATAGATAAAAAATTTAAACAAATAACATCAATATAAATAATTTTCTAAAGAAGAAAAAAGTGAGAATGAAAAGTATAACCCCTTTTTTAGAAAAAAAGAAAATTATCAAGAATGTGCGTGGTTATTGCCATTCACTCAAAAAAATACTTGCTGTGAGCAAGAAAACAAACGTAATACGAGTATCAAAGGGACTCACACTGGAAAGCAATAAAATCTTGGTTGAGACAGATAAATCAGAGCTTTTACCACACAATCTTGTTTGCTAATAGAGTTAAGGCTAGCGGGGGCAACTTTTTTTTCCTCAGCTGCCAATTTTTGAGAGATGCTGAATTTCATTTTGCGAATGTTTATGACACGAAAATATCATGTGATGAATCAACTTCATTTAAATGAAATCCCATTTCGGAAAAATACATATTTTCTAATGCTACCCAATATAAATTGTTACTTGTAGATCGCGTAACTTAAAATATTATAAATATCTGAACACAAAAATGTCAAAAGAAAAATTTACCTAAAATTTGTACATTCGCACTTTCTATCAGGAAAATAGTTGTATTTAAAGTATGAAAATTGTACTGTATCTAAGTGACTAAAGGTCATTAGATACCTAAAATATTCAACAAAAAAATTAAAATAAATAAAATATAGAAATAAAAAATAAATTCAACATTAAACAAAAAAAAAGAAAAAGTCCAATGGGTCAGTAAAGTAGGTCTAAACTGGAATTTTAAAATTATATGTATTCTACTAAAAATTTTACGTAAAAAAGGATGCGCTAAACAAAAAATTCAAAAATGCACTCTAAAAAAAGTTATTAACGTTTTAAATTTGCGTGGATTTCAAACTTCCCGCTGGGAAAAACGACGAGTGATGTTATCGAAGAGCGTTCATTTTCATGAGTCAAATCACACACTAGAACAGCTTCTTTGTAATCTTAATTTTATCACATGAGAACAGTGTTACGTAATGATGAGAAAGTTTTATAGAACTCACAACACTTATAAATTGAACACAGAACACTGAACTCACTTTTGTTTGTAAACAACGCCAAATATGTAGCTACAGTGCGTGATTTGATTCCAGAAAATGAACGCTCGTCGATGATGTCACTAGTCGTTTTCCGAGCGGGAAGTTTGAAATCCACGCAATTTCAAACGGCAATAACTTTTTTCAGAGTGCTTTTTGGGAATTTTTCTGTTTAGCGTATCGTTTTCTACGTAAAATTTTAAGTAGAATACATATAATATAAAGCTCCAGTTCAGACCTACTTTACTGACCCATTCAGATTAAGATCTAATGAGATTAACCGTTGGTTTCATTTTTTTCATCGTCATTTTCTATAGGAACATCTTTGTACATGTTAGCTTTAAAGACAGCCAAATGTTCTTTACTAACTTGGAAATTAAAACAATTTTTTTATTTACATCAGCTTTTGCATGTAAAATGCCGCGTAAGGTTTCAACTGATAATAAATTCCTATCTTTGTTTGATATAATTCTATTAGTTGGGGAGAATACTCTTTCTACTGCCGCATTTGAATGAGGCAAAACAAATAAACTTTTAAAAAGGGTCACCGAGCAGAGGATACATCGGAGAGCCATCTCCTTTTTTCATCTGAAAAATTAGCCGCCAAAATCTTGGACATCCTCTTCTTCAGGAAGTTTTGCAAATTTCAGTTTACTCCATTCTTTATTTATTTGATTCACATCAACACCTGATACGAGAGTAGGAAAATTTGTACATACATCATTCAATGACACTAATGTCCCCTTTTTCACGACTTTTTATCCAAAAAATTTTAAACTTTGGTACGATTTAAGATTTTCGGATCAAACCTTTTCTGAATTTGAGAGGCTGCTTCCACATAGAAGTCCAAACAGCGCAGTCTAAAGAATTGAACATCATCATTTTGAAGTCTCTGAGTTTTAATGCATTTTTCACACCTGAAGGAAGATAAATTTCCTCAAGAGGTCGATAGTGGCGAGGATTTTTTAATTCAACATCTTCAATAATAGTTTTACGTAAATAACTAGTATCTATATACGAATCAAGAAATGATTTCAGCAGTGTAGTCAAGTTATCATAAAGGAGATGAAATTTTTTGGGCGTTCTCTTGCATTTCTAGATTCAAGTCCACAAAATGTGGCAAAGCAGATTCAAGAAATAGATAGTACAGTAAAGTGAACGGATTTTTGGGGATGTGCATTGATAGATTCAGCAGCTGAAATATGGTCAATGTGAACTGCATTAAAAAATAAAGCTTAAGAGCAGAGTATTGTGTCACTAATCGCTTCACAACAGCAAGGAGTGAAAGCCAGCGGGTTGCAGAGGGGTGTAATAATTTGTGTGGTTTCGTACCACAAAAATGTTGGAACTCTCTGTAAAGTTCAGTCCTTAATGGACTATTGCTAAAATACGAATAAATGTCTTTGGCAAGAATCTCAATATAAGGCGGGAGCTTTTCACATGCAGCAGAGGCACAAAGATGAAAAGAGTGACAAATACACTTTAATATGGCACTCCTGGCACACTCCTGGCACTTTTGCTTTAAGTAGAGTGGCAAAAGAATGATTTACCCCTTGCATCACATTAGCTCCATCTGAGGCATAACCAACGAGGTTTTTGGTCAAATCAATTTTTTCTCCTCGGAAACAACCATTGTCTTTTTGAATAAAATATCTGCGGTTGCTGAAGCAAGAGACTCTAAATGTAAGAAAACATCATGAACATCTAAATTGGAATATACAGGGTGTTTTTTTTATCTCCCCCCCCTGGTTTTTTTTCTTGCTAATTGAGATAAATGTTGCGGTTTGGACTATTCTTCATCATTTTGGCTGAATTTTCTTTTTTTTTGGGGCGAAACCCCCCAGCCCCCCTAGGGGGGCCCCAGGGGGGCTATCTCAAAAATTTCAAATGGAACCCCTATCTTGTGAAAATCAATCGAAAGGGCATACAATTCTAAGACTTTTGGCGCAAACCGGAAGTTGATATCGTTTTTCGTTTTCGATATATCGAATTTCAAAGTTCGATTTGGACCCATTTTCAAAAAACGTTACTCCACTTTGGAGAGTCGGAATTAAAAAAAATATGGGGCCAAAATACTCTAAGAAGCAAGTTCTTTTCAGATAACGAAATGGTTTTGACATAAAAATTTTATTTTAGAGCCCCCAAATTTTTTTAAAAAATTTTTCCCCTAAAGGGGCTATCTTGAAATTCCCTTCCACACCCTTATTGAATGATGCGTCGATCAAAAAAACATAAAAAACTGAACATTTTTGGGGCAATCCGGATATCGATATCGTTTTTCGTATTCGAGATATCGAATTTTGAAGATAGGCGAAAATTGAATTTTTAATATTCGATATCTCGAATACGAAAAACGATATTTATATCCGGATTGCGCCAAAATGTTCAGTTTTTTATGCTTTTTTGATCGACGCATCATTCAATAAGGTCGTGGAAGGGAATTTTCAGAATAGCCCCAAATTTGGGGGAAAATTTTTAAAAAATTTGGGGGGTCTAAAATCAATTTTATGTCAAAACCATTTCGTTATCTGAAAAGTACTTGCTTTTTAGAGTATTTTGGACCCATAGTTTTTTTAATTCCGACTTTCCAAAATGGAGTAACGTTTTTTTGAAAATGGGTCCAAATCGAACTTTGAAATTCGATATATCGAAAACGAAAAACGATATCAACTTCCGGTTTGCGCCAAAAGTCTTAGAATTGTATGCCCTTTCGATTGATGTATCACAAGATAGGGGTTGCCATTTGAAATTTTTGAGATAGCCCCCCTGGGGGTCCCCCTGGGGGGCGGGGGGGGGTTTTGACCCCAAAAAAAAAAAATTCAGCCAAAATGATGAAGAATAGTCCAACCGCAACATTTTATCTCAATTAGCAAGAAAAAAAACCAGGGGGGGGAGATAAAAAAAACACCCTGTATGATGCGAACCACTAGACACATATACTTTATGGTGCGGTAGTCGGATGCCTCATCAACCAAGAGGGAAAATTTATTCTTTTGAAGATGTAGCACTAGATTTTCCTCGTGAATTTTGCCCAACTCATTTTTGGTAACAGCAGTTGCCTTGGTTCTACTACACTTTATTTGTTTTGCAATTTCTGAATCTGGAATCATGTGAGGTAGTAATTTTGCGAAATGGTCGGCAACTAAAAAGGCGATGTTATGTTCATTAAAAAGGATACAAAAAAATTTCTGCTTTCTTGACTAAATTACTTTCGTCCTCGTCGCTTCCATTACAAAATTTTGAATTGATTCAGTCTTGGATACAGATTCGATAGCTTTTTGATGGTTCGAACTAAAGCATGTTTGTCTATTTCTGACTTCCCTGCTTTGCCATGACAGTTGCAGGCCTTACAGAAATAGTATTCATTACCTTTCACACTTTTTGACAACCAGCCTTTGAAAGCTTCTTCTTTTTCCCAGCTGGTGACGTACCTCTGAACATATTTCTTTTTCTTTTTGGCAGGAGGTTCTTCTTGGCAATCGAAATTTCCCAATATCTATAAAAGAAAAAATTAAGTAAAATAAGTTAGATAGATAAATAATAAAAATGAGAAAATTCAAGGAAACATTGTACGAAAGAAAAACTTTTGATACACAGGAACGAATAGGTCTGAATGTGCTTTGTCCTATTTTAGTTTTTTTTAACAAAAATACTTGTTAGCTGGTTAGTTCTATAGAGGAAATAGAAAATTTTGAAAAGGAGCAACAAAATTTGTTTTCTAGTTACATAGTAGGGCTTCATTTTTTAGCAGTTATTTACTAATCCTCTGAAACGTAAAACTCATTAGTTCTTTTTTTAATATTAATTAAGCAAAGGACCTGTCCCATTAAGGGCCATTTTTCCCCACTTATAGCTAAAAAATTTAAAAACCCTGTAAATCTGGATAAAAATGTCGATTGAGTGTACCTAAAGGTCTAATCTGCTGGGAAAAATGAGAGATAGACGTGTAATTGGGGTATTGGGATATCTTTTTGTAGTATGAATGTTGGTATTTTGGTGATTTTTTTCAAAAAACCGTAATTTTTCACGATTTAAAATTGAAACAGTTAAGTTTTAACGTTGAGCAAAATTTTTTCCTTGAGATGATACTCTCCTAGACATACTAAATAAAATATCAGAAGGATAAATCATTGCAACTTTGTGCTCATTTTAAAAATTTTCGGTCAGATCGTGAAAAATAGCGGTTTTTTGAAAAAAAAAAAAAAAAAAAAAAAAAAAAAAAAAAAAAAAAAAAAAAACGCCAAAACACCAACATTCATTCAACAAAAAGGTACCCCAACACCCCAATTACATGTCTATCTCTCATATTTCCTAGCAGATTAGACCTTTAGGTACACTCAATCGACATTTTTATCCAGATTTCCAGGTTTTCATTTTTGAGCTATAAGTGGGCGAAAGATGGCCCTAAATGGGACAGGTCCTTCAGAGAGGATCAAAGTTCTGTAAGTCTAATTTCATATTCTAACTATTATGGGCCAGTTGCACTGTCTAAAACTGCAAATTTTCATGAATGAATCTCATAGAAAATGCAGAGAAAAGTATAAGTTGTTGTTTTACTCAATAAAGAAAGAGATAAATACATCAAATCACAGCCGTTTAAAGATACTGAATGAGGAAATCGAGTGAAATTTCCATTTAAATTCATTCATGGGCTCGTTTCTAAAAAAATGAAATGAGGGATAAATTTGCAACGTCTCAAACCGAGGTACGTGTTTTCCGACTTTAGCCATTGATATACAACAATACATCAGGAAGAGCGGAGATGAAAGTTGAAGGATGAAGAAAAAAAACAACAAATAAAACAAATAACCCTGCGGTTTTCTGGATGTTTTTTCATACCTTCGGTTAATGCCTGATCACTTGGTTTAGTCTTGACCACCTTCTTGGCCTTCCGTTTTTTAGACGTTAAAGTTGAAGTTGTTTCTGATTTCTTATCAGTTGGTTTGGGCTTAACCACCTCCTTAGCTTTACCTTTTTTAGATGCTGTTCCGCTAAAAAAAGCAGTGATTTTGCTTCTCAATGTTTTATTTTTCTTCTTGGTGGATTCTGAAATCGAAAATTTAAAAAATTAGGATAAAAAGAATATCAAGTTTGTGATGATTGAAAGTAGAAAAAAGTACAATTACAGCAGCTAATAAATAGGTAGAATGTCACTGGCAAAATACTAGTCTTGAACGTCAATCAACGTAAGAAGGTAGAATTTGGTAAGCCTGTTGGGCAACCAAACATGGCAACATAAAAAAGCAATAGCCTGTTTTGTAGAGAGCAAAGTGAAAGAGATATGCAGATCAAATGAATACGCTGAGAATCTCCTAACAATACCTGAGAATTTCTACGCAACTGTATCAACTCTGAATATTCTGAGAATATTGCTGTACAGATTATTATACTATCATATCATTTCCGGATGTTCAGAGAATATCCTGATATGATACAACAGGGTCAAATTTAGTTCACGGACATGAAATTCAAACAGGTATTTGGGTAATCTTGTTGTAAAATTCAATGCTGAACTCATGCAATAAACAATGAGAAAAGTGAAAAAAGCCAATGCTAATTGATCTGAAACATCTGATATTCTATGAAAGCATAGAATTTAACTATAATACCTGCCATTGAAGTAGGGTCATCAACCTCTTCTGATTCAGATGGCTCATAAGGAGGGTCATCAACGTCTTCTGATTCAGATGGTTCGTAAGTAGGGTCAATTTCGATCAAATCAAGAGCTTCTCTATCGTCAGAGGGTGATGGATCCACATCTTCTCCTCCTGGTTTCCCCGTTTCTTTTGCAGATTTCTTAATGCATTCATGACTTGCATGACTGCCATCTGAAAGAAAATAAGTTTGCAAACAGTAATCAGGTACCTATTCACTGTTAAAAAATAAAAAAAAAGTGTTAGTTCCCAAATACACTCATATCTTAAGTGCATTTGAGAACTAACACCAATTTACTTGAGGGCTCGAGTGAATCTACTCTAAATTTCAGTTTGAGGCACAAAGGAATATGAATGTATATATACTGATTACTGTAAAATTAAATCATCTTATTGACTTCATAGTACTCAAATAACGCATTGTGAGTAAAGTGAGTGCAGAGGTGTAGCGAGGCTTTGTAAAGACTAAGGCCTAAGAAAATTGGGTTTTGCAAGTTAAGGTTGAAGATTTGTTCACTTTGAACTCATGGGAAAAGGTATTTTCAAAGGTGTAGAAATGATAATCAGCAAAAAGTTTGCATGAAAACGCGTTATTTACAACTGAAAATTCATTTATGAAAAAATTAAATTAGAATTACTGTTTGTTTGGAACTCACCAAAAACTGCGATTCTAATCGGTAAGTACTTACATTGCAGCTGAGCTCAGTACTGGTTCTGGAACTCGAGTTCACTCCACAGTGTTTATGCGACAATGGAGCGAACTAATCCATGATGGAAGGGAAAAGGTTCAGGCTTTCCTATTCTGACTGCCATTTTACATGCCATACTTCAGGCTGGCAGGCGCTGAAAACCTGTTCATAACATAATCACAGCTTGGATCTTGCTCCGTCTTCCCTCCATCATGGGTTGACTCACTCGGTTGTTCTTGAACTAAAAATTTAACTCTGGTAGGTACAAATCTCTTTTGTATAAACTCACCTGATCTTTGACTAGATTAGGCATCAAAATTAAACCTGCGAATTAAGCTAATTGGTACCTAGTTTTTTTCAATAATATCAGATTGATTCACTAGTCTTCATTGAGTAGAGAGTAAATGAAAAGTAAAGAATTAAACATGACACTTACCATCATCGTGGATCTCAGCCTCAGTCACAAAAAAGGTGGGAAGCATAAATCCTTCATCTTCATCATCCATCGCCATGACTAGACTAGATAATACACTTAAATTACATTACACTTACACTTCAGAACACATACTTACTTATTCTATGACTTTGGTTGAAATAAAAAAAAATTACTTTTACCCTTTTTACCAAGGGGTACCTATTACTTATTATAGCTTGTCGGCCGGTAAGGGTTTTTGGTTGGTTTAGACTTTAGAAACTGAAGCACGGTAGGTAACGGAAGCGGCAAAAATCTAAATGTTCAGTTTCGCCATACTTTAGTTCTAAATTCCCCTCAATATTTTTGGAAAACGTGAATAACCTAAAAAACAATAGACAAAATTTCATGACAAGAAATAATTTTTTGTATGTAAAACATAAACGTGATTTACCTTGAATTTCCTTGAAAATCGTAAGATTTCCCCAAAATTCTTTCGATTTCCCTATGTCCCTATAGAGGTTCGAATTTCCCTAAATTTAGGGAAATTTCCCTGGATCTGGCAGCGCTGTGTGCGTTGATTCCAATGTAGCTCGTGGAACATCTAGTTGCGCAGTCCAGCTTTAGGGAGATATGTGTATTCGCCAGTCTTTCCTTCAACTTCACTCTTAATGCATCAGCTTTCTTCCTTATTTCAAACTTGATGCTGTCTGGGGTCAAGTTGATTTTTTCTTTAAAACCATCATTTATACGTTGCAATAAAGCTTTCATTCCCACATCTTCAAGAAAAGTAAACGGTCTCCCGCCTTTGGTGCATGTGTCCACCATCATTGAGATAAGCTCCTCCTGGGTTAGACGCACCACAATCTTCATGGATTTTGTGGAGGGGAGGTTCTTCTTCTTCCTTTCCTCACATTTCTTATCAAATTCCATAAGTTTTTTGGGATGCTTCCGCATTAGATGTCTCCTCAAATTGTAGGATTTTTCCGTCTGAAATAGAAAGAAACCGACAATTAGCCTCGTGAAACGAAGATTGCAAACTATTTTAGAGAAAAGTAAGATTCTTTTGTGAAGGGGGAAAGGAGGCTGTCTAGTGACGTGCAATCATTTTACGTCTCTTATTATACAGGGTGTACCAGTGTACCGGAAGCCAGGAGCCCCCCCCCCCCCACGATACTCGAGAACGGTTTAGAACAATGAAACAAATACGTTTTGACTGCACTTCTGTCAGTATTGTATTTTTTTCTGACAAGGGCTTGCTTTTCGCAGTAAATCAGAGATTTGACTTAACCTTCGAACCCGTTCATGCGGTGGACTCTTTTCAAATGCATGAACCGTCGTGTTGGTACTACCCATGATCGAAGTGAACAGGTCAGTCCGGTTGCGATTCACCGGATAAGGTGACCTATATGTTTTCACTCACAGGCGACTTCGCGGAAGAGGTCATTTTTTTTCTTTTTTGAAGAAATGGCGACTAGTTGTCATTTAATCCGAATTTCTTTCTTATGGTTCATCGAAACGTCCAATTAGTTTCTTAAACTTGTTCATCGTAGTTTTAGGAATGTTTTCATGCCTCTTAACGTTATGTCACTGTACTTGAGACGTAATGTGGCTTCGCCTCATTGAGGATTTACTTTTAATGGGCACGTATGGAGGAATTCCGGTTACCTGTCGTTTATTCCTAATTTCTTTATCGTAGGTGATAAAATTGTCAAAAAAGTGGCTATTAATTATTCACACGGGTTTTAGGAAGAATTCCGTGTGACGACCGTATGGTGCTTTCTTTATCAACTGCGATTAGAATATTCCATTTAAACGACAATCACACGGTGTTTCTCCATAAGTCACAATGGTTATAATTCAACGTATCCTTCGCCGAAGCTCGAAGCCTATAAGCATGGTTTCATTTTGCATGGAGGCACAATCCACCCCTTTCCCGGTGACGGACGGACCTGTTTACTTAGATAATGGCACTCCCTATAAAAAATCTCTATCAAGGGACTCTAGTCTTTTGTAAGCCTAAATTTATTGTTCGAATTCATGGCCTCCGAATTTGGACAAAATAGCTTTTACTATGAAAGTACAGATATAATCACAATATATAAGATAGCCTCGTCGTATTATTGTTGTTCGTGCTTGTAAAACATGGGTGATTTAATTTCTCAGTTTAAATCATCTCAGTTTTAATGAGAATTGTCGTTGTCAGAGTGTTTTAAATTATAATTGTCAATTTGATTCAACAGTCATTTGTGTACAATTTTTGCAGGTCCGATCGTGGTGCGAACTGAGGAAGCTTTGATAGTGATATTTGTGCTCATTCTATGGGTGGCTGCTATAGCGCTCTTTTTCAATCGATGGGGGAAAATTAGGATGTTAGAGCCATACCAGCCAAAATTTCATGAAGAACACCGAACAAGCTGTCCGATGGTTGAATATCAAATTGCCGGTGGTGCTGCGCATTGTCAGGTGAGAATTCCACCCTAAAAAAAAAAGCCTCAAATTTTTATTATGTGCTTCAAATGATTTCCTTGTTTTCTCCAGTAAAGTACCCGTTTTGAAAAGTATTTATTTTTTTAAAGTTAATTTCTTACGAATATGCCGCACAGTATTTGAGAGGAAGAAAATGTTAAGAGAACGATTTTTATATTTTACTATGCGGATTGTGGGGGCTGTATACGTTTTAACAACCAATATCCGCTAAATTAAATACATTTACTCTGATTTTTCTATGCTATGTGGAATGTGGATGTGCGGAACGTGTTTTTTTGTTTTTCTGTGTGTGTTTTGTATTTTATCTTGGATCTCAGTTAAACGTCGGGATCTACAAAACACCATTATCGTCCCCTTTTGCGGCGATCGCAGTATTCGCAGACCTGTTCCGGCAAGTAATTTAATAATTTTGCGACAGAGGTCGCGCGAAGCGATGCTCAAAAAGGAGAGGGTTGTGATAACAAATTAATTGCTTATTCTTGATAGTTATTATGCTTTCACTTTGACTGCATTAAAAGTTTCTTCGCGGCGAAAACTTTTAACCTTCGGTGCAGTGATCCTCACCTAATTCTTCGTCCCAACTTTGAACTTTCCCTAATTGAATTCGCTTTTTGAGACGATAGTAACGCGTGACATGCTGCCAATCTGCGCCGCTATGCAACGCATATTTACTGAGATATATTTATATTTTTTTTTTCCTGAATCGTCTGAAAGTTTTATCTTAAAATCAAAATGCATTTTGTGCGACGTCTCGTTTGCCTTTTTTTCCATACCCCCTCTCTTTCAAATTTGAAACTTATGCAGGGAGATAATTCAAAATGGAATGACGGCGCGGCGTTTCGAGACAATTCTCAACATATTCAACGTCACTTTTGAGATTGAAGTAAACCATCCATCAATTCGAAGATTGTGTTGGCACAACGGCTTATTATAATTCGAAAATGTTCGTTTGGATCTAGCTTCACATTGCGTCAGATATGGAACAATAAAACTGAAATTAACTAAAGCATCGGTGACTTAAAACATGTTTCATGCGACCCACAAAGCGGCGGGCTAGATTCACACTGATTTTTCCGACCCCAAGGCCCCTTATGAAATGCTGCCGCGGGGCCCGGACGTTTGCCATAGGTGCACAGTGGAGCGAGTCAGTGGGAAAGGCCAGGCATGGATTAGAGACCTTAACCCTTTTATGCTCACATTTTGGGGTATGAGTTTTTTTGAGATTTTTTTAGACCGTTCAAGAGAGGACAATTCTCTAAGGACTTTGATAGGTTACGCGACTTTTTGAAAAATGTCCATTTAAATTCCAATAAATCCCATGTTACATGAAATGGTACACGTGTGCATTTACTACTTTCCGTGAAAAGGTTAAGTGCTCATTTCACAACGTAGAAGTTTGAAAGTGGTATCATCGGTTCTATTGTAAAATTTACTACCAGAATCACCCTTTATAGTTCGTTTTGCGATTGTAAAAACATTCGAATTGTTTTTCTAGTCATATGTATATTCCATGTCCGACTCCTCTCACTAACTCGCTCCACTGTGCGGCGGATACGAGAATGTGTCTGTCTCTCTCTCTCTCTTCTCTCTCTCTCTCTCTCTCTCTCTCTCTCTCTCTCTCTCTCTTCCGATTAAACACATGTATTAGAAAAGGATAAAAGAGGGGCCATCACGTGACTTTAGTCCCCAGTTTCGTCCTTTTCTAACACACACGTTCAAATAGGAGAAAAGAAAGAAAGGCAAATTCCTGTATCCGCCGATTCCTTGGTCTGCTTGCGATTTGCTCGCACAAAGAGTATGAACATGCTATCTTCTCCTCCTCTCTGAATGCCCATCAGCCTCATTCGGTACTAACACATACACCTCTTTTCGTGGGGTAATTAGTTTTTCCTTTGCAAGTCTCGCCGTATTGTATTTCATTTAATTACAAATGAAACTCAATTTAAAAGGGGGGGTTCGTATGAGGTCAGGTGGAAGAAAAATTTAAAAACGCCGCACGTTGGATGGAAACCAACGACCTATACATTTATCTGGAGTGGCGGTTTATTGGGTAAACGGTTTTATGGGGTCTTTTTCCGAAAACAGCTTCAATTGTGTTTCGACTTAAATTATATTTTAACAATGTATTCAGTAAGGTTAAACCGACAACCCTGCAAAAATACGTGTGTAAAATTCAATTATCTACTTCGATTCTTTGATTTAAAAGTATCATTTCTGTACGCTAGCCTTTCCTTCCTATTTTTTAAAAATCGGGCCGATTTATGTTGATTTGTCGTAAGTTTTAAAACAACTGCTTCTCTGTAGAACGCAGAAACCTATCTAGATAATTGATACCTAAAACTGTCAATATTGGACGTGGTAGCTCTAATTGTTCCCATGTTTACCTGGTAAATGCAACTTTACTTGTGGTCAAGGTAGGATAACCGATTGCTTATTCTACCTGATAACAGGTACAGCTCACTAAAATTTTTAAAAACCCAAAAAATTTTTTCCCCAAATTTTTAAATGGTCCTTTTTAAATTTTCCTTTAAAATTTTTTTAAAAAAAAAAAAAAAAAAAACCCCCTTTTTTAAAAAACCCAAAAATTTTTTTTTGGGAAAAAAAAAAGGGGGGTTTTTAATTTTTAAAAATTTTTTTCCCCCTTTCCAAAACTTTCCCCGGGCCCCTAAAAAATTTTTTTTTCCCCCCCCCTTTTTTTTTTTTTTTCCCCCCCCTTTTTTTCCCCCTTTTTTTTTAAAAAAAAAAATTAAAGGGGTTTTTTTAAAAATTTGGTTTTTTTTTTTTTCCAAAAAAAAAATTGGGGAAAAAAAAAAAATTCCGTATCCCCCGGGGTTTTTTTTTCCCCTTTTAAAATTTTTCCCCCCCCCCAAATTTTTAAAAAAAAAAAAACCCCCCGGGGAAAAAAACCCCCCCCAAATTTTTTTTTAAAAAGGGAAAAAAAAAAGGGGGGGGCCCAAAAAATTTTGGGAAAAAAAAAAGGGGTTTTTTTAAAAAAGGATTTTTAAATTGGGGGGTTTATTTTCCCGGTTTTTGGGGTTTTTAAAAACCAAAATTTTCCCAAAAATTTTTAAAAAATTTTTTTTTAAAAAACCAAACCCCCAAAAATCCAAAAAAATTTTTTTTTTTTAATTTTTTTTTTTTTTTCCCCCCCCCCTTTTTTTTTAAAAAAAAACCCTTTTGGTTTTTTTTTTTTAAAAAAAAACCCCCCTTGGAAAAACCCTTTTAAAAAAACCCCCTTTTTCTTTAAAAATTTTTAAAAAAAAAGGGGCCCTTAAAAAAAAGGGGGGGGAAAAAAAAAAGGGTTATTTAAAAAAAAAAGGGTAAATTTTTTTTAAATTTTTTGGGGCCCCCCAAAACCCTTTTTTTATTTTTTTTTTCCCTTTTTTTTCCATAGCGAAGAGGGGGAAAATTAACTTAGAGTTTCTTGGAAAGTGCTTTAACTGGAAGGTGGAGGAATTTTGTTTGAAGAAAAAATCCCCCTTTCATGAAAGCGCGTCTTGAAAAATTCTGTTCCCGGGGAAAAACCCCAAAGGGGGAAAAGGGAAAAAAAAGGTTTTTTTGGGGAAACCAAAGTCATTCTAATGCGTTTTATCCTAGTTCCTTTTCCGACAAAATATAAAATGAGGAAGAGAGAGATAAAGAGAGAGAGAGAGGGAGGAGAGAGTGAAAGAGGTAAGTTAGGGGAGAGGGAGAAAGAGACAGATAAAAAGAGGGAGAGACAGTGTGCGAGGAGCTACGGAGAAGTAAGAGGGACGGAAAACCCTTGCAGCTTAACCGTAAATGCGTCCGCTCTCCATTTTTGTTTTCCTTTTACTGGATTTTAAGATCTACAACGATGTAATACTAGAGCCGTGGCAGAGTCTTAGAAGAGAGAGATAAAGCGTCAAGGGGGGAAAAAAAGAGACGCTGCGGCCTCTCTGCTAGCTCCTTGCTGATTAGATTTCCGGCAATGCACGAGTGCATCCTCTTGGAGCTCGTAAAACAATGTTGAAGGATGCGGTTTACCCTCTCGTTACCCCCCACGGGGCCGCGTAATGAAGCTACGGAAATCGTGCCCCCCCCTCTTTTCCTCCCATCTTGTGCGTTGACCCACCGCTATATGCTGTGATCACAAGCCCTTTCAGCTGGATTTAACATTACAGCAAAATAATTCGATACCCGTAAAGAAGAAGGGGGGTACTGCGTCGGAAAATCAATTTGATGAAAAATGAAAATAAATGCTTTTACTCCAGTGTAGGAATGAATCGTTGAAAAGAATACCTACGTATTTAATAATGATCATCTCACCATAAGCTACCCTTCTTTATACTCGTCGGAAAACCTTAATATTTGAACTAATTTTACTGAGACTTCGCTCTCAAGTATTTATTTGAAAACGCAGAATCGTTTAGCATCCGTGTTACATTTAAATTCAAATATACTTCTAAAAGCCAGAGCGACAAATAGAGACTGTAACCATGACTTTCAAAAGAAAGTCCTTTCATCGAAATTGTTCTTGATTAATTTTCCCCCCTTTTATTTTTCCCCTGTTTAAAAAATTTTCGAGGGAAAAGCCCCCTGTCAAAGTTTGAACCTTTTTGGGAAAAACCCAAAACCTTAAAAATTCACAAATTTTTCGAAAATTTTAAAAATTTTTTTAAATTTTTTAGGATAACCCTTTCTTTTGGAAAAACCATAAAAAACAAAATTTCGGTAAAATAAATTAAACTATTTAAAAACCTTTTAAACCTAGCATTCCAAAAAACGTAACATTTGAGGCCCCGGGAATCTAACGGTTAAAAAAACCGGGAAACCCCAGGGAAAAGGATAAAATGGGGAAAAGGAAGAAGGGGGTGGAAACCTTCAAACCTTTCCCCCCGACTTAGGAGGGTGTTGACTGTTGTTTCGTTGAACCCGTGAGAATTCAGCGTGCCTCTGCTGCAGCCAATTAGTGTTACGTCTCTAATTTCTGCTGAAAGCCTAAATATAATCAAGGCCTTACCTAAACTTAAAATTGACTAGCTTGCGGAAACTCGGAAAATTGTGAAAAAAACCTGGAAAATATGACGGAAAAAACTGATTGAGAATCTCGATTCTACGGCGCTAATTTTACTGTCAGGGCTCGGGTTTTTCAAATTTTAAAGATTTAAGGGTAATGGGGCTGTTGCCAGTGGCGTCGCGTGCAATTTGGCAACAATGTATTCTATCCATTTAATTTCATGTAAAATATCGAATTCAGAGGGTGCACAGCGCACAAGGTAAATTCGATGTATTTAATGAGTTTAAATGGAGCAGTTCCATTGTTGCCAGATGGCACGCGACGCCACTGGCTGTTGCGCACTTTTGCTACACGTAATTTAATGGTTGATTCAGTTGTATAAACCTCCATAAATAAAGATGATAGCACTAAAAACTTACGAAATAGCCTCATAATTTCATAAAATGCTTTTAAAGGTGCGATCGTAATGGCGGTGTTGGGCACAAATAATGGGAGATTCGTAACTCAATTTTGTCACAATTTCTGTGCTGCAAAGTTAGGTTCACTTGTCTCTTAATGGCCACTTATGATGGAGTGACAGTATTATTAGATGGGAATCTCCCATTAATAGTGCCCAACACCGACAGTACCGACATTATGATGCTGCGTTTAAAATATTTTTTTTTTTTAAGTTGAGGAGTGGATTTCGTAAGTTTTTAACCCTTCCAGACCTGAAAATCCTTTTTTTCAAGAACAGATTTTTGACCAACATTGTTAATCTCAGCGCCGTTTTCTCGTCTAAATTGATGCGCATATTGTATTTTTATGCTTTCCCTAAGACTAAATGTTATTCAAATGTCCATTGGAATGGACTCCAGGTCTGAAAGGGTTAATGCTTGGAAGTGTTTACATCTGAACTGACCCTTAAATCGTCTATAGTAAGCGTGTGCAACAGCCCCATTTGTCAAACCCTCTCCCTAAGGTAGGTATGTTAATAAACTCTGCGCAGTTCGTTAAAATCCACTTAAATGCGTCTTGTATAGTGCATACTCTGCAGAAGGGAGGAAGGATGTCAGATGGCAATAATTTCTGGTAAGGCCTGCGAAAGAATTTGAATCCAAGTGCACTAAATTATGAGACCTAACTAATTAGCTTTCCGTTTCAATGTGAAAAAAGAAGGAGAAGCAAAAGGGGGGAGAGGGAGAGGGGGAGCGAGGGGAGTTGTCGCGGATATAAGTGGCTGAAACGAAACAGGAATTCCGATTCTTGGAACACAGATGGCGGCCGAGGCGGAGCGCATGCGACTGTAAACTTTATCGCTTTTCTCACCAACGAAAAAGGAAAAAAGCAGAGCTGCCGTTTTGCGTGCCTTTAATGGAATTTTTCAATTCACCCATTTTAAGACTGCAAAGTTCAGTTCAGTGTATGACTGTACTGTACGAAAATACTATGATCTGTGATATTTTCTCAACCGGTGGGGTTACTTCTGACATTGAAATCCGTGCGGATTTTTAAATAATTTCCCTATGATTCCACCGATTGAGCGAAGACTCCAGATCAGAGTGTTTTCGGCCATATAGTGAATTGATTTGTGGAATCTTTCCTCAGCAGGGAATCATCGGCGAATGGCGAATTAAAAGATACCGTTATATATACACGAGACGGCCGCTCTGGAAAATAGAACTGTATTTTCGCTCTGCGAAGCATTTTCATTCATACTCGTTAAACGTAAGTTGCGGACGTGGCTGTTGTTTTTGTGCTTATTTTGAACGCAGGACTATCGTTTGAGGGTCTTGAATGGATATTTTTTAATCCATCGATGGCGCCACCTGTTGATTAATCCTAATTACAAACCAGGTTTGATCAAAATTACGTTACACTTCCATTAATATGGGGAGGGTAGTTAACTGTTCGTACTCAGGGGAGTTGGAATTGCATATACGACGAATTGAAGGCGCTCGAACGAAACCTTATCTTGTAAGTGTCAACCTCCAGAATCGCGTTTATTCTGAATCATGATATTGGAGCAATGTGAAGTAGACTAGAGGAGAAAGACGAGTATATTCGGGCTTGGCCCATAAGAGGTTAAGAGACTACATTGTTCAGTTCAGTATTTTGACCATAAAAGTATAAACCCGCGAAAATAGTTCGATCTGTAATTCTTTTGGGTATTTACGTTTTGCCGAGATGCACGGATTTTTTTTACTGACTCGCTTTTGGTGCGACCTGGTGGCAAATGTTTGAACCGTGTGTCGTGCATAAACTGCATGTATAAAGCCAAACTTTGCACATATCATCAGCTAGAAGACCGCTTGGCTGAGCGGAACGGAATCGGTCCTAGATTTTGATGATCAATGGTTTGATTCCGCCGGCAATCATATTTTTCCCCCCCCCCCCCTTCTTGAAAATGCTGTGACTGTAGAGTGTAGGTACGTAGATTTTTAACGTATTAACGAACACACCCTACGAAATTTCAAGGCATGTAACCCAAGTTTTTCTCTAAAAACTGACCGTCTCACAGATGAAGTTGAAGGCAAAATACAGATAACCTTGTTTTTCCCTCACGATGTCTCCTGCAGACTCTGGCCATCCCGGTCCAGTGTCACTTACAATTTTGGGCAAAAACACATTTTGTACCCATTCTTCAAGCTTTCAAGCTTTTTTTTTTTTTTTTACTTCTTCTCGGGTTATCTTTTGATTTTGAGATGTGTCAAATCCTTGGTGGGGGGGGGGGGCTCAAGAGCAGTAGGTATTATCCGCAGATGGCACCTTCGTGCTGGGGGTTTTGGACTTGACCTGATGCTTACTGCCGCTCCTGGTAAATACCTATTGTTAATGAGATAGGATTTTGGCTACTCTCTGCGTAAAAGTGTGAGGTTCATCAACCTTGACACCATGGTTTTTGTGCTTTAAGCAGGGCCCACACTGCACCGTCTCAGTCACCGTCCTGGGATGGTTACGTAGACGGAAGCTTTGCGCGCCTGCCGCAGGAACAAAGGAAGAACCGCGTACTACTACGCACCGTTCCTTGAAATTGGTCTCTGTAACCGGGATCCTCCTTCAAATCGGAATAAACTTCAGACAGCTAGTGATGATAGAGTATATATTAGTAGTGCTACGATCGCTGTTTCTATTTTCGAGGTATTATACATGTTCTCGAAGCCCGATTGTGGTTTGATAGCTCCTTCATTTGCGACAAATTTGAGCTGCTATAGGGTGCTTGGGATCTCCCGACACCGCACACGGGAGCCACGAGTAGGTCTTTTCGGCGGTGCAGACTGCAGATGTTTCGCTGGCTGCCGTCAGGTTGCTCTCCAATCGTTCGTTCGCACGCAATGAGTATATTTTATACTCTTTGTTCTCACGTTGCTTCAAGCTTCAAGCGGGATTTTCGCGCCTCGTGGGTTTGTTTACCTTCGTATCGTACAGTGACTGGATAAACCACAGTGCGGTCATTTTGGTCGTCTTTCTGATTGGTCGGATTCCTTACATCGCGAATTTGAGCATTTAGAAGTATTTTAACAGTTTTATAGGGTTCTCGTAGGCAAGTTAGACACGACAGAAGTTCTTCTATCAAATTTGAAATGAAACATATTGGTTCGCAAAATCAAGAGAAATCAACGATTCCCCGTAACTGACCCCCGCGGATGCGCACCAACCAGCACCAACTTAACACGGGCGCCATAGGGAGGAAGTGCTTTCCTGAGTCACTCGTAAAAAATATCGCAACCCCCCGCCCTAAAAATGGTTTATACATAGCATTAATGACTTTTTTCAGACGGGGGGTAGAGAAAATTTCATTCCGAAACCCAGGAACAATCATACTCCCCATGCTGCCCATGCTAAAGTGGGTGCACTATTGAGGGGTGGAGGGCAAATGGCCGCACTGTGGTTTATCCAGTCACTGTAGTATCGTAGAGTCTTCTTTCACGTCAGAGTTCATCCTCGCCATCCTCGCCTTCCCTGGTATTTTCTGAGTTCTTGTTCGCATTGCGTTCATATTTTAAGTATTAAAATAGTCTTTTTTAAGACTGAACCCTGTTTTTTTTTTAATATATTCAAAGTTCTTTTGATTATTGAAGGCACATAGTAATTGCAATTTCATCTGTTTTTTATTACTCTACTCCATAGTGAAATGAAAATTTTGCTGAGACTTGAAAAGACACCCATTGGGTATTTTCGAAACATACTTACGTCTTTCCTGAATTGCTCATCAAATCAAAGAAGACTTATAAATGCAAATGGAATACAGGGAAGCCTTTATGGAGACGAGAAAGGAATAACATTATTTTTACGAAGGAATATGTTAATGGATGAATTCTGATGAGAATGAAGTCTGCTTTCTGCTGAATCTTTCTTTGGGTTATGATTAATTTTAAGACATCGAGCCACTTGCTAAATACTGTCTCCTGGTATCCTTGAAATCCTCAAAAATGATGGAGCATCAATCAGTCGGGTGATTTTAAACTCATTGTAATCGTATCGAGTCAATACTGGAGAGCTCGTTTCGAATGTTTTTCAACATTACTTTTCAACATTATTTCTCACATTGCATGATGGAATGAAATTAAAGTGAATTTGAGAGCTTTGGTATTTCGATAGAGTGCTTTGAAATCACAGTGTCAAAGTCTCAAGAAAAATTTGTATTGATTTCAAGCAATGAAAATTGAAAACTTGCAAAAGATTGTTAGTTGAACTCTAAACTCTGTCTGCACTTGTGAAACTAGCGCCAGAGGTGTCACCAGGGGGTGGTTGCCCCTCACCCAATTGGAAAAGAGGAAGAAAAAAGAAAAGAAAGGAGAGGGTATTAAAAAAACCAAGAAATTAAGAAAAAGGAAAGCAAAATAAACAGATAGTAGGAATAAAAAGGGATTTTAAAGTGAAAAAAAGAATAGGAAAGAGAAAATTAAAATGAGGAATAAGTAAACTGAATCAGAGGAATTTCGAAGGTCAAAATATTCTCTTCACAATCTCAGATCATAGTATCTTGGACCGATCCTAATAAAGTTGTGCACAGTGGCGTAGCGTCCTATTTGGCGAAGTGGTATTTCGTGCATTTTAACCCACGTAAAAGGTTGAATGCAAATGTGTGCACTGAACATCCAATAGTTCAATATTTCTCATGGGTTGAAATGGACCAATACGACATTGCCAAAGTGCACGCTACGCCACTGGTTGCACATGCCTGTTTTTTATACAGGTTGTAAAGAATATATCCTTGCTTCGGATTGGATAGTTCATGCCATATGCAGACATAGTTTTGCTAGATTTTCCATTAAGTTATATTTAATGCAACGAGATAATTTGGTGATTTTGATAGCAATGTTGGCTGAAGTTTTGTTCCAAAATAGGTAGCTTAAAATTTTGCTGGAGGAAAGTTATTTTCTCAAAATTTTTCAAGGGAGGGCCTCCACTATTGGTCCCCCCCCCCCACACCCATAGAGCTGTGCTGACATTTCCGGAGACAGGGGGTAAGACCTCAATTTTGCTGTCCCTCACAAATAAATGTACCTATATCCGATGCATTTTTGTTTGCATATGCACCCTGATTTTGCTGCCTCAGGACAAGGACACTCAATTGCCCCCTTCACCCCCATCAATGCCCCTGCACATCTCTCATGAAGAATCTCCCATCTTACCCCCAGGCCCGGATTAAGGGGGGTCGAAGAGGGCAGCTGCTGAGCTGCCCGCAGAGGTAAAACATTGCGTTGACATTTCCAACGCTCGTGTGCTCGAATATATATATTGTTAAAAACTGATATTGTAATCAAAGACAATTATTCCCTTGTCAATGCCTAATGACTAAAGATAGACGTAAGACGCAACTTTCTTTTCTAGAAAATTAATTCCAAAACGTTGACTACCAGCCAAAAAAGTTCTGAGCCCATGGGCACAGTCTATAAGGCTGAGCTCACCCCTCCCACCCTGAAAAAAAGGGGAAGAGGAAAAGATTAGAGTAGAGAAGAAAGAGACATGAGGAGGACAGAAAGCTATCGATAAGCACTGAGTAATAATTGTCAAAGAATGAAAAAGTGGATTCACCAAGAATGAGGCTACTTACAACTCCCTCGCAGAAATATAGTTAAAAATCTCCGCATGATTGCCAAAAAATTCAGTTTTCTTGGGAGCTAGATCTTTGAAGTCTTTGGACAGCTTAAATTTGCATCTAAAAAGAGCTATATAAATTCAAGATTTTTTGCGGAGGGAACCCCCGACACCCCTTCAGCTGGAGGTGTCCATTCGAGGCTCTGGATTATATATAAACAAAAACAAAACAAAATGCAGGAGGATATACTATAGAGATGTACCAAAAGCACTTTTAAGGTTTTTGTGAAAGGCAGGAAGGAAGGGAGGAAGCACAAAGATTATTTCGCCCCGAATCATAAAAGGATAGGTAGGTACTGACAAAGAAATTTGGCTCAAACTCATCTAGGTCGAGAGCTTTTTACTGCATCATTTTCTTGAAATTGAAACAAAATTTCCTAAGACTTTGACATTGAGATTTCAAAGTGCTCTTCAATAAGAAGGCAAAGCACTGAAATTCATTTTAATTTCATTCTATCAAATAATATGATCAATAGTGTTGAAAAATTCCGAAGAGTATTGGTTGAACTTGCCTTCACTTCGGAAACAAGCTCCAACATCGACTCGATACAATTGCGATCAGTTTATAACCTTTCATCAGAGTAGACAAAACAAATAATGCTACAGGAAAAGTCCGATGCAGTCATGCGATTTGTCCGTTTAACAAGAAAAAAAACCCAGCACTCCTTAAACTCCTCGTGCTGCGGTATGAATACCTGGTTCACACTTAACTGTTTCGGTTTCCATCCTCCAAAAGACCTTCAACGTTACAAAACTATTACAAAGTGCTGTTGAGAAGTAATAAGCCCAACTGCCAATAAATATTCATAGCGCCAAGTTTTGCTTATAGCGAAAAATCGGAGAGAAAGATTTCCACCGACGTGGAGCTGAAGAATATTCAAGTGGAAGTATTGGGGATTCTTTCAGTTAAGTATATGATCAAAATGGCAATATTATCGAAGAACTTTTGAGATCTTGAAGCAGCCTAGGATTTTGATATACATTTAGAAGGCCCAGCTTGACTGCATTGGCACAGGAAATAAGACACAACATGAACAAAAACGTTTCGGGCTCCGAAATTTAATCAAACAGTTCCCGAGCTAGAGACAGTGCGATAGGAAGAAATTAAACAATTAATGAAGAAAAGAGCTCAATTTTAATTGCCATTCAGACATTATTAATACTTAGAGACTTTGTTTCACTACAAGAACATCACAAGAATCGCCATTCAGACATTAAATACTTTAACAAATACTTTCACTACAAGGCGTAAACAACAACCATCAACCAGAGGCAAATAGAACGAATACTGTGAAGAACGAACGATTGGAGAGCAACCTGACGGCAACCAGCGAAACATCTGCAGTCTGCACCGCCGAAAAGACCTACTCATGGCTCCCGTGTGCGGTGTCGGGGATCTCCATCTTAATTTTTTAAAGGTTGCTATCGATGAGTAGGATCACGTCAAGCTTCCCACGGCAGCTCAACTTTTACGCAAATAGAGGAGATGTCAATTTGCAATCGGACCTAGAGAACATGCTAAATATTGATGCCTCCGTGATTCGAAAAGCCAAAACATCTAAATCGAAAAGACCGTTAGTAATATGGTACTACGTTGCCATATAGAGTACACATAAACGAAAGATTAACGTTTTATCGATGAATTTTAACCTCCTTAAAGAAGTGAACAAACCATCTGGCAATATTGATACACTTTTTTCACTGATAACAGGCACTTTTCCAATCAACTATTGAGTTTCAAACTACAAAACACATTTTAGAACACGATGGAGCTAATTAGGTAACTAAACAAAATTAATTCAGTCCATTTCTAATGCACATTTTTCCAAGGAACTTAAAAACAAACTGACCAAGCACGCAAAACACACTGACCAAGCACGCATTGAAATACATGTTAAGAAACTCTTGAATCTCAAAAAAACACTGTTTGGATAGTTATAATTAAATCGTTGGACGCGCTGAGGATGAAATAATTGATGTAGCAAAAATTATTGAGAACATTGAACGTTTAAAACCAAAAATACAAAAAATCCGAACCCCGAAAGAATGGCGTTTTTTAGGCTTCAGAAAAAAGTAGGAGTTCTTCGGCCTTTAGATACTGAAGGCATCGTTAGTTCGATAATATTTTTTTTTTTTTATTTATTTTTTGTTTTTTTGTTTTGTTTTTTACGTTTTTTCATCTTTGGCAACTACGCTGAGAAAGCCGTTAATCTGCCCGAGACGGATTAACGGTGACAGTATGGCATGGCGCGATGAAACGCAGACTCATTAAAAACAGTAAGAGATTCAGCTTTACTTTTCTCGAAACAAAGATGGTTTTTTTGTTGTTGTTGTTGTTTGTTTTAAGAGTTTTGAATTATTTGTCCATCACGAATCGGGCGAGGATGAGAGGGGGTATAAAGTGAGCACTGAGAGAGCCATAAGAGAGCACTGTCCTTAATTTACAAGTCAAAATAAAAGCGAGACTTATCGCGTGAAAAGGCTAATGTTCACCGAAGCGAGGAGTCTTTTATTCTGCGATCTTCTGATGTTTCTTCGCTTTGGATGGTGTTGTGAGGAAGACGGGGGGGGGGGTTGTTGAGAGTGTGAGGGATCTCATAGCAAATTCTGGAACAATGTAAAACTGGGCTAGGCACAGATTTCCTTAGCTTGACTCGGTGTCAGAATCGAGGACAGAAAACCTCAGCGCGAATTTTAAAGAGCTTTTTTCGTCTTAAAACCCTCGACAAAGGAGAGGGAAAAGTAACGGAAAGTATAGCGGTATCTTTAGGGTAGGTTATTAAGTAAGCAAGCCTTGATGCAATTTAATTTAGGGTAGAGTCGATGCCTCCCGTTTTTTTTTTTTTTTGTTCGGAAGCCTAAAAGACGCCATTCTTCCGAAGTGTGAATTTTCTTTAATCTTTGGTTTCAATTGTTCAATTTTTCCCAATTTTGTTTTTCTACGTCCATTGTTTCATCAACTGTGCGTCCAGAAATTCAATCATAATCATCTAAACAGTGTTTTACCGAGGTTTAAGAGCTTCCTATAACATGTGCTTCAATCGCGCTTAGTCAGTTTTTTGAAGTTACTTGGGAAAATGTGCATTGGAAATGGACTGAATCAATTTGATTTGGTTGCCTAGATAGCTCTACCATTTCCTAAAATTTATTTTATGGTTCGAAACTATATAGTTGTCTAGAAAAGTGTCTGATATCATATGCAGTGAAAAAAGGCATGAAAGTTGCCAGTTCTGGTTTTTTTAGTCCTTCCAATAGGTTAAGCCTTTATGGGTCAAGCCCGAGTATAATCGTTTTTCTCCTCTAGTCTGCTTTACATTTTTTTAGTCTTCATTCTGGGTAAACGCGAATATCGATGAAAACACTTATAAGGTAAGATTGCGTGGGGCGCCTTCAATTCATCGTATAGGCAATTCCAATTCCCCCGAGTACGAACAATTAACTACCTTCCCTACATAAGCAGCAAGCAGCTAGGCGTGGCATGGCGTTCTTTTGAACTAACCTGGCCCTTAAATGGTTACATTTCGTTGATAAAATATCAATCTTTATTTTAGTTGTACTCCATATGGCAACGCTATACCGTATTAATGAGGTCTTTACGATTTAGATGAGTCGGCTTTTAGAATGCCGGAGACATCGGTAGATTGCATTAATTTCTGGGAAAAGTTTGACAACGCTGATGTTTGGGAGTATGGGAATTTTGACGTTTGGAAATGTCGCCGTTATTTGTTGACTGTGATTTGAAATTAGAGAGAAAAAAATATCATGCCAGAATGAGAGACGCTGAGTGATTGCAAAAATGTGGATTGTGGAATTTCTGAGAATGAGCGTCACCCGTGGGAGTATTCTCGGAAAAGGAGCTTCACTGACAATTGAACAATGCATGTTGCAACGGTTTTAACACTCAAGCTGTCTTTTTTCATCCGTTCGCCGTTTATACATTTTTTACATGGCGTCGTCTGGATGGTTGTGAACAAGTAAAAAAAAAAAAAAAAAAAAAAAAAAAAAAAAGATTTTTTTTTTGGACACAATCGCTCTGCTGCGCACTCTAGCTACAGCAGTGTGGCACATTGGCCTTATTGTTAAATTCTGTGAGAATAACGATGCTCCCATTAAAAACTTTCAAAGACCACTCATGAACTCTTTCCAGCAAAGTGGTACTCATAAGTACCATTTTATATAACATGGGTTTCAATGGAACTTAAATAGACATTTTGCAAAAACTTGTGTGACCCATAATCCATATCAAAAGTCTTGGAAAATTGTCCTCATTTGAACGGTCTAAAAAAATCTCAAAAAAAGTCAAATTCCAAAATGCGTGCTTGAAAGGGTTAAGTCAAAAATCTTTCTTTTTGATTTCGGCAGTTTTAGTCGCGGAACCAGGCATAAATAACATTTTCCAAGAACACTAAATTCATAATCGTGAAAAGGTTGCACCAATTTCTTCGTTTAATAGCCGGTTCGAAATTGCGCTTTTATGGAGAAAATTATGAATCGCAGTTTGTTCGGAACCAGATATCCTGCTCGAGCGCGGCAATCGATACGATATACCGCTGCGCTAAAACAGTCTATTGCTTTTAGGAAAATCGAATATTTTACTCAGATTTAATTGAATCAATAAAACCACCGTTGCTAACATTTCCTTCGCGACCTACCTTGATTTTTTTTTTTTTTTTTTTTTAATTTGATTAAAAAAATCTATGATTTTAATTTAATTTTACCTGAAAATGGACGGAATATGCGTCCAATCATCGGCATTAAACCAATGAGCTATAACTTTAGAGTGGCAGCGGGCTGGTCTACCTTGTGCCACACAGGGTAGAAGGAATCCCGGAAAAAAGCGGAATTTGGACGGCAGATTCCAAGGTTTGAGATTAAATTTTGAAGGCCGTTTCCGGCGATGCCCCAGTTTGTTTACGAAACGACCGGAAACAACCTACAAAACTTAACCTCAAAATCGATTTTTACGGCAAGATGGCGGCGCCCTAGGTGACAACAATGAATCAGCGGAACGTTCCTTGATGTGCCACTCTAAAGTTATAGCTCATTGCATTAAACTGGACTTTTGCTACAGATCAGGAGGTTAAGTTTTTTCCCACCAAAGATTAGTGGCCTTGACATTCTTTGAACCCTCCTCCTCCCCTCTTACTGGAACAATTGATAAATTGAAAAATATCCACTTAAAAACCGCAAATCGGTATAACTCTGATTCCGATGATTTTCCGATTTTGTTCATATTTTTAGTTCCATCTTTCAGCAACCAATTGGGAAACCGGTTAGATTATTCACCGATTCATGAGACATACCGGTTCTGTTTTTTTTTTTTTTTTCACTCAAAGCGCGACACCTATGGATTCATCTCTTCGTCCGACCATTCGTGAGAGAAACAAATCAAATATTTTCGGAATGAAAAATTGTGACTCTACTCGTATCTTCTCTTTCGCATTACACTCACCCATCTCGGCGGCGCGGCGCACTCTGGCCTGAGATTCGAAAAAAAGTGGCCAAAAATCAGTGGAAAAGAATTCATTATGAATAATTATTTTCTACCTTTTAAGCTCAATTTATAACCATCCACTGACATTTCTAGGTTTAAATTACTTTTTAAAAGTGTTCTTTGTGGTTAAAAATTGGTCTTGAAGTTTATTATTAATGAGGAATTTACTTTCTGATTTTTTTGCCACTTTCTGACTATCTTCGATCATGGTGCGGCGGCGCGGCGACAAAGTTAAGACACGACGAAAACAAATAGGTAAAAAGTAATGGCAATGTCGTCTGTGTTTTTGTCTTCCTTGCCGCACAGTGAGTTGATGATTTCGCAATTTTCGGCCATTTTTTATGCAGACAGGAAAATAAATTTTAACTGTACCGACTAAGGTGATGCCGCCGCCGGGTGATTTAAATGTTGGTTACTTTAACTTAAGACCGTTAAACTATCGTTAAAAAGATCGATTCGTTGATGGGTAAATTAAGCCTCTGTTCGTTTACTTAACAGACCGTTGCACTGTGGTGTATAGGATCTTAATTTTTTGGTCAAAAATCACGGTAACGTTCCATAATATGCGTGAAAACTTGGACTCAAGTGTTTTTTTTGGGTGCTGAGTCTGAATTTGTCAGACTATGACAGTGGTTTTCCCGGACTACATATATGAATGTAGTAAAACTTTATTCAGAAATATGATGATTTAGGTGCAGAAAATAATAATAATAAAAAAAAATCGAGAAAATAAAAATGAAGTGATAAAAAATAAAATAAAAATTAAAAATAAGACCTCTAGAGGCTCTCATTAATTGGCCAACAGTAGGTAACCTGGTGACCACTGGCTGTTGTTTTGTTGAGCCTCCGAATAATAATGAACCCATAAACCGGTTTAGTGACGACGTGACGTCACGATCGAAAATCTAAACAAATGCTCTATCTCGCTCGTTCTCATGGAGTTCCGCGGAAGAAATTAGATCCAAATTTCCGAGTGCAAATTCATACTAGGGAACAACCAGTCTTCTCAAATTTTATCGCATCATTAGATTCCACGTACCTATCTTAAAGTATCTTTTTACTCCGATACAATTCATGAAAGATCGCATCACAAGTGAATTTACAATCATAGACGGACCGTATCAGGGGCCCACACTTTTTTTGGGCGGAGGGGCTAAAAAGTCATCACTTGAGACTTGAGAAGCAAAAAAAACGGGGGTCATCACTTTTTAGCCCCCACTTTTTTTGGTCACGGTCCGCCTATGTTTACAATCACAATTTCTCGAACGATGTCCTACGTTTTGTCCTTGTCTTATTCACGGTCTCCTAAGGGCATATAACTGGCATGACACTCAATCATCCTAACCTCTCTTCGAATCGAGGCTTCCTCGAGTGAACGTCCTCGTGACGTCGCCTTAAATCGGTCACTTTGACTTGCCTTAAACTTCCACAACCCGGGAAGCGAGAAAATAGGTAACGTTTGAGTTTTCAGGTCCAATTTGAAAAAAAATGGCCAACCACTGTGCGCTTACGCTCCCGTTTGAGTCACAAGAGGAAGAATGGGTAGGTGGTTCGGATATGGGGATTGGGAAGGATTCCGTAGACGTGTACTTTCTTAACCCATTACGCTGGCCCTATCATTTATTGCTAAAGAGCCGAGGGGTCAAATGCAAGTAAACCGGTGACAACAGTTCACTCGGATTGACAAAATGGAAGAAAATAGAGTTTCTCAACGAGAGAAGATCCCAGGCTGGTCCACAGTAGCCAAAATCGAAAAACGCGTAACAAATTATAGAAACTTCACACAGTGGATTGAATATTGTCATACAGTTCATTTCAGTGTATGACTGTAATGCACGAAAATACTCTGATCTGTGATCTTGCCTCAATCGGTGGAAACTCCGTTAATCAATTAAAATATCCGCAAGTATTTTATAGTCATCTACGACTCCACACGGGAAAAAAAACTTCTGTCGTGAGAACAATAGTTCCGTTGTGACTACCACGATTGACGACCCATATTGATACCTACGAATCGGAGTAGCCGCAACCACGAATCTATATTGGTAATTTTACCACGAATCGTTGTTTAATTGCCACGAATCGTTTGTTTCTAGCTCCCCTACGAAGGTAGAGAAAGTAAAACTTAGATATAGATATAGTCTCATTCCTTGGCGTTTCGTGACCCCCTGAACCAAAAAAAAAAACCATAAAATTTTACCTCCATTGTCATTAAGATTTACATTCCGATTTGCCAACGACTGTTTCAATGCCGTGTCCGATTTCTTGGAAAGATATTCCCTGAGTTTAACTGTAAAACCTACCAAACTTGTTAAAAATTTACCTATAAATTGTGAATGTAATGCCACTGAGTTCTCTTCAGCATAGAAAATTAAAAAAAAAAAATCATAAAATGTTGGGAAACCAGTCCCAATGGCAAAGCATTCAATTTGGCTAAAGCTGTTTTCCTCTTTTAAATTCTATGCTAAATAATTGATTTGAGCAGAGGCAGTTGCTCCCAAAAAATTGACTATGTAACATGGGTTTAAATAAAGTAAGACCATTGTTGCTAAACTGCACACTCTTTGCCATTGGGACCGATTTTCTAACATTTAATGAAAAAATTGGTTTCTTGGATTCAGGAGGCCATGAAACTCCAAAAAATGGGACTTACTCAATTTTACTTTCTCTAACATTGTAGAATAAGGAAGTGAAAATAATCTGCAGAACACAGTTCTGAGGATGTTTATATCAGCACTGGTATTCAGTTATCAAGGGTTTTTTACTTTAATAAAAATTTAAAATGGTCGGTTCGATAACTGATTTTAGCAAGACGTTTTTTAACGACTCTTTGGAATAAATTTCTGCCGTTTTGTTTTCCGCCTGGTTAAAGAGTAATCGGGCAACTAATTAATTTTGGTTTTTTCAGTGGTACTCTGGTTACAGGGGGGTTTTGCCTGGCAATTTAATGGGGTTTTGGCTGGGGGGGGGGTTGCAGAGGTTTTAGATTTAGGAAGGAATTTTGATTTTGCAAGGGGAGGGAGCAGCGATAGTAAGAGTGAAAAGCAAGCTCCACCTCTCAAGAGTTCTCACAGGTATAAATTCATTATGAATGAATTATAGAAGCTATAACTGTCATAGTTGTTAAAGATCTTGCCAGTAGAAGGGCGTATAAAACAAGAGGTGATTTTTTTCTTAGAAATCAGAATAAAGATGGAATAGACACTTTTTATAAAAACACACAATGTTTCATGTGCTTTTATATCGAGTCCGTTGACTTCATAAAGGCCCATGAAACATCAGGTTTGTTTTTAATGAAAAACCTCTGTTTTATCTTTATGCTAATTTCTAGGAAAGAACACACCTCATGTTTCATTTGCTCTTCTAACAGCAACGTCTTCAATTACAAAGGAGATTTAAAAATTAAGTTTCCTGGAGCAGTAAAAATAAAAAACCTCAAATCTAAGCTAAGAGTCCATCACAGCTTTGAACTATTTGCCCAACTTTATAGACCATATTTATACACAGCAAATAAGCAACCATGAAATGACGAACTGATTACTCTAGGGAAATAATGAATTAAATCCGAATATTTGATAAAGCAGATGATTTTATCAGACTGACACACTCTATAGCCATGATAATGATCATCAAAATAAAGGGTTTGCAATTTTGAACATACAAAGGCTATATCACTAGACTCCAGGATCAAAATCTGTTTCACGTACTGAAAAACAGGGAGGTCATTTTCGTAGTCTGTAACTAGAACCATTTTTGGTTTATACAATGTTCCTTTGATCTTGGTCCAGCTTGTGACTTGAACATGATCGTTAATATTAGGAAGCTCATCAGAAAATAACTGATAATTTGGCAAGTCCGAAAGTTTAGATGTGTAAGAGGGCCCACATTCTTGGTCATTCAAAAATAAATTACACTTCAGTTGAGAATGGAGAGTGAACTGAATTCTTGTGGCCAAAGATGCTGTGAGGTCTCCTCTAGAACTAATGCTGGTTGCTATTGCCTTCCCAATTTGATGCTTGGCCTCAAACCTTAGACTTGAGAAGTATATTAAAGGACCAAACTGTTCTATTAAGAAGGGATAGTGGAGCATGCGGTAATGCTTATTTTTTAGTCTTTTATCGCTGCTCATTTTCAAATACAGCGAATGGTGTTCGTCGATGAACTCGCGAAGAAAAGGCAGATGTTCTTTAGAAACCATCGGACTAAATATCAAGTCCATTATTTTTCTGAGAAGGCAGAACAATCTCCAAGTCGAATGACCCTCTGGCACCACTAAGTCACCAACAATGAAGCCAAAGTATTTGACAAAACAGAGCATTGAAGATGCAGACATGGAAATTACTATTTTCCCTTTATCAACCTATAACGGTTTTGGTTTGTTATCTTTATGTATCATACCATAATTGAAAGAAATAATTCTTTCATTTAAAGTTTTTAAATTAAAAAACCTGCAATCAAAACAGTTTGCAATAATAACCAATTTTAAACTATAGGGACAACAACCTTCTAGAATATCATGCATTATATCTACTCCTGCACTGCTGGTGAAATGAAATGTTGGAACATCGTGCCCTTACGCACTTCTCTTTGATTCCAGTTTCAGACAAATTCTGCATTAAAACATGTGAATCGTAATTCACTCTGTTCATCCGCAAGTATTCATCCTCAATACCATAACATTTCTATGAACGGTTTATATTCTGCATGGATAGTCACATGAAAAGCTTTCTGACTGACGACTAATCAGCGTTAGATTTTTGTCTCCACATATGAAGGAGGAGCTCTATTGGGGTTTCAGTATATGTATGCACTGGTGATAAGCAGTGAAGGGCCTGATCAAGGTATTTACGTTAAAACAAAAAATAGGACACTTTACAAGGCCACCCTTTTTCTAGCAACTGAAGACAAAGACATTTTTCTCTGGTTCTAGACAGGAAACACTAGAGTTCAGCAAAATTCCACTTTAGACTCATTAGTTTGCACTTGTTAGAATACTGATTCTAAAGTGCTGTGTGAACACCACAAGGCGTGGGGGAACTTAGATAGGGTGCACGAAATGAAAAATTGGGAATTGGGAAGCAGTACATGCTTACAGGTACACAAGAGTTAGGGCTTTCCGAAAAGAAAAGAGCAAGAATACTAACAAGAAAAGAAAGACATACCTCAAAAGTAACAAAATTTACCTTCAAACGCTGCAGCAACATCTTCATATTTATTTTCCATTCACAAAAAAGTTCGGAAAAACTCATGATGAGAATAAAACTAAAACTGCGTCATTCACAAAAGAAAAAGAGACTAGAATTCAAGGTACTTAGATTTAACAACTAAAATTGTGAAAATGTGAAGAGCAATGTGCGGACACCGGCGGACACTTGAGAGAATGGAGACACAGACAAGGCAAAATGCGTATGCCTTTCTAGGTTATGAACACCACCATCACATCACATGATGCATGCGAAACGCGAAAACGTCATCGAACCACCATTTAACCTCTCGCGCAGATCTCCTCCTCGAAAAGGATTTAGAGTTTGATCATGATCTGAACGTTTCACTTCGACACCTCATGACGTGTCACTTACACTCCGTGTACACTGTACAGGGTGATTCAAAGTGTCCGTATGAATTGATTTTTATGTTTTTGCGACGTAGATGTCCTGCGCTCTTTCGAATGGATTCGAGCTTTCGAGCTAAAACTGCGCTCGACTGCTGCAGTAGAAACAGGGCAACTTAAAATTCTAATTGTGATCTTGCCTAAGTCACAACTTCTTCCAAAAGCTTTCCACCAAGAAAGACAAAGGGGCATTAGGTACTTACATTCGTTTTGCTCCACAGATGAGCAGGAGAGAAGTTGTCTTCTTCAGTTGCAAAAGAAATATACTGATTCGAAATGTTGATCTTACTGATATTACGCTAGTTGTCAGCCATAGGCGCTCTTTCAAACTTTTGCTACAGGGGATTGAAAAGTTGATTCTCTTCTTTTCTTTGAACGTATGATTTATAATCTTTGGAAGATGTCACAGCAGGTAATCGCGTGCGGTAAATTTAAACGCACGGTTTTAATACTATGCGCGTTGTCATATGACAACAAACTACAGTTCCTTAACCACGACAAATGTATTTTTATCACTGCAGTGGTTTAATTACGCAAAACGTCTTTACCACAAAGTACGATTTGTCGAGACTACCCTACCATACCTGTGGTGGTATTTAAACCACGAACTCTTGCTGCGGTTATCATATTATGAGTAAATTTACGCTTAATCCATCTACCAAGTTATCGTGGTAAATTTACCAAATCTTTTTTTTTCCGTGACCGGTTGAGAAAAGATTACAGATGCGAGTATTTTAGTTTATTACAGTCATGCACTGAACTGAACTGTGTAATTTTTTCTCAACCGGTGGAATCATCGGTGAATTGAATAATAGCATTGATTATACGCAAAACGGCAGCCCTGCTCTTGAGGTCTAATGTGTTATGTCGGTAGCTTTTGTTTTATCCACTGTCGAAAAAATTCCTTCGTTCCAAAAGGAAACCTCCGCAGCGATACAAAGGAAGGTCCTGATGTAACACATCAAATGAGAGCTTCTTTTTTAGGAACAGCGCAAAATTTTGCTAAACTTCTGTCCGCAAAAGGGGTAAATCTCCCTCTCCCGTGCGATGGGCATTAAATCATCCCACAAACATATTTAATTTTTTATTTTTCGTACAAGGCGGCGAATAGACTATAAAGCCGTGCTAAGCCCACGGCTTAGGACCATTGTTTGGTCTCGCCATGGGATCAACACCACAATACCCGCAGAAGCGGAGCTAGAATAGATATATGTATAGTAATAATACAAGTTATAATATTCCAGTAATAATACAAGCATAGGTAAATGAAATTAGAGTATGAATTCATTACGTTTTCTGGCAATGCTTTTACTGGAAAAGAAAGGAATACGGAAAGAAAAGCATTTCCTTGCTTTTTTACATACCGTAATGCAATCAAATAAAACCAGGTCGCAAAAATTGTTACGTGAGTGATCGGAATCCCGCAGAATGAGGCTCTTGCAAACTTTTGCTGTGAGCAAATGATTTGTCCATTGTGATGTAGATACCAGTGAAACTTACAAAAATCACACAAAGTCTAAAATTCAGTAATAAACTCACATAACTGCTATAACGGTAAGATTGTAATGGCGGCTCAACGCAGGTATCATGGGAGATTCCTGTCTATTTGTCTCTTTCTGTTTGAAAACACAGAGATATGTCTCAAATTAGATGGGAATCTCCCATGATACCTGCGACCTCCGTCTCTCCGCCATTGAGCTTGATTATGAGAGTGAATTTTGTGATTTTTTAGTGTATTCATCGTTATTTTTACAGGTTTTTATGCCAGAATCAACTCTTCAATCCTCTATAGCAAAAGTTTGCAAGAGCTCCATTGCGGGGGATGACTGTATTTCAATGAATTTCCCAGATTTGCGATCTCACTTTCTCTGACCGAGTGAGTGTAAACGCTATCAAAATGTATAGCGTCTAACATAGCTCTTACTGCACCTTTAATACGAACCGTTTCATATTCCTCTTTGGCTAGAATACAAGCTTATGCTCGGGACGTAAGACCGCATTATGCATGGTGGCACCATCGAGTGGAAATTCAATTATGAAGCAGGATTATTTTATTATCGGATTACGTTTCAATCGGATTATATGTCTAATAACTAGTGATATGCCAGGACCCAAATACGTCTTGTCTTTTCTTGTCGCACTGACGCTCAATTGCAATTAGCGTTGAGCCACAACTCCATTATTGTTTGTGCTTTCTAAAATTATGTTTTTGTGAGGGCGCCAGTGGCGTAGCGTGCAATTTGACAACGTTGTACTTTCTCCATTTAAAACCATAACGAATATCGAACTATAAGGTGTTCAGTGAACACCCTCAAATTCGACCTTTTACGTAGGTTTAAATAGACAAAATACAACGTTGCAAAATTGCATGCTACGCCACTTAGAGGCGCAGGGGAGGAACTCAGCGCACCTCTGTGCAAAGAGAGCGCTCGCTGATCGAAGATAGGTACCTACCAGTGGCGTAGCGTGCAATTTTGCAACTTTGTATTGCGTCCATTTAAACCCATGTAAAAGGTCGAATGCGAAGGTGTTCACCGAACACCCAATAGTTCGATCTTTTGAATGGATTTAAAGGGACACAATACATCGTTGCCAAATTGCACGCTACGCTACTGATACCTACTCCGACGGCCCAAACAACTGTTAATCGTGGAAATGAGAATGAAAACTCATCGCTAACGATTCAAACACTTATTCTAAAGTAACACTATGCCGATAATTATGATTATGGATGATGATGATGTAAAGCTTTGAGCAAAATGAAGGAGGAAAAATCCTATACCTTTAAACGTTATGAGACTATGAGTCCTCCAATGCATCTGTGTCTTCTTTTTCGTCCTCCGGCGGCGTCGCGTCGTCTTGAACTGACAGTGGCGCGGGCGGCTCGTGCCTTTTGGCAACATTGTTTTCCCTCCACTTAAATACATGTAAAACAATCGATTGCAGAGGTGAATCGCCGCTTCACTATCGAATCGATTATTTTGCATTGATTCAAATGGAGGGAAAACATTGTTGCCAAAATGCACGAGCCGCCAAGCTACTTGAACATTAAGTAGTTTCGGTTTAGGAAATCTGAGGGATGTTCTTAAACCCCAGTGTCGGCCAATTTTCAAGTACCAAGCAATCGCCAGAATATGGGGGCATGTGCCAACTGTGCGCGAACCATTCTTGCAAGTGCAGTAATAATGAGCTACCGATTCCTCTGGCGTAAGGGTGTTCGTTACGTCGATTACCTAAAATGAAGATGGAATATGTTTTCTTGGACAAATGTGGGGAGAGTAGTTTACATTTGAGAAAAATGTGTTCTCATTCATGTTTAAATTGTACTTGGTGAAGCCGGCTCATCATTCTTCTTACACTCCTGAAACACGCTTCAATCGGCGCGGTGCGGCATGTGGGTAAAGTAAGACCGTTATTCAGGAAGAGAGATTTTTGTACTGACGATTTGCCATTTCAACTTTCAGAGTTGGCATTCGAAGCCAGCAATTTGTTCTCAACATTAATTTGTCCTCTCGGATCCACTCTCAAAACGAGGAGTCCTCGTCCGGTGATGGTGGCAGAAATGACGATGAGTCTGTCCACATGGTCACACGCAAAATACACAAAAACTTAGAAAGTTCACTCCGAAATAAATAAGTAAATAGATAAATAGATGGATAAATAGATGAATAATTAAATAAATAATTGAATAAATAAACAATAAAAGACAAGCAAGAAAAATCCGAAATGCAAGATAAAAGCACCAACTAACAATGCCTTATTGAACTCTAAATAATAACGAAACGCGCCTTCGAAATACTGGCAGGTAAACCAAGTGACTCATCATTCAACGCAGATTGACGCGTTGATCACGCGTGACTGTAAATAATTGCAAAAATGCATTGATACTGGCTGTCTGGCTTGGAAAAATTAACAAGCAATAAACATTAATCATCCTCCTACCCCCCCCCCCCTTCCCTTCCATTCATTCTAATCAATTCACACAAATTAAGAGAACATACCATAGGTTTCATACTATCGTCGCAATTTTTTTTTTTTTTTTGAGTGTGTCCTTGAAAATAAGGTCAGGTCAGGTTCGTTGTGGTTCCTTTCGCAGCTCCTCCAAACGGCCGCGGCGCGGCGAATAATTCGGAGTGTGAAACGGAGCGCGACTCGGAAAAAGTTAAAAATCTTCAAAAATGAACGAAAGTTTGTTCATTACAGACTGTAGTGCGGTGGGAGTTATCTAATTGCAAATCATTGCTGGGGAGAGGATGCGTGTCGCGTTACTCCTTCATTTCAGCAGGTATGCAATACCACCGCCGTTGAGCAGGAATAGTTATCTACCCACCGTCTTTCCATTTTAATGCTTCCGATACTGTAACTCTGAAGGATTGCTGAGAGTGTGTGGATTTTTTTCTGACCCCCTGCCCTTGCTTTTACTTGAGATTGTCGATTGCCTCTTTCTGTGTTTTGTCGTTAAGACGTAGAAATCCTGAAACATACTCCGAAATTAATCTTTGCAATTCTTCTTATTTTCTATAATAATCTAATCTTTCCGACTTCGCAATATTTCAATTATTCAGTTTTAAGAGGAAATATTTTTAGCAATATTAATACTGAAAAATGTTCTGAGGTCCTCAGCTTTTTAAAATAATGGCTGTAAGTTATTCTTAAAAATGTGAAAGCTATTCTCTCTCTCTCTCTCTCTCTCACTCTATCTCTCTCGCACTCACTCACTCACTCTCTCGCACTCGCTCACTCTCTCTCACGCTCTCTCTCTCTCTCTCTCTCTCTCTCTCTCTCTCTCTCTCTCTCTCTCTCACTCACTCTCTTTCACTCTCTCTCTCTTTCTCTCTTTCACTCTCTCTTTCTCTCTCTTACTCACTCACTCACTCACTCACTCACTCACTCACTCACTCACTCTCTCTCTCTCTCTCTCACTCACTCTCTCTCTCTCTTTCACTCTCTCTCATTCTCTCTTTCACTCTCTCTTTCTCTCTCTCTCTCTCTCTCACTCACTCTCTCTCTCTCTTTCACTCTCTCTCATTCTCTCTTTCACTCTCTCTTTCTCTCTCTCTCTCTCTCTCACTCACTCACTCACTCACTCACTCACTCACTCACTCACTCACTCACGCATCACTCACTCACTCACTCACTCCCTCACTCTCTCTCTCTCTCTTTCTCTCTCCTCTTTCTCTCTCTCTCTCTCTCTCTCTCTCTCTCTCTCTCTCTCTCTCTCTCTCTCTCTCTCTCTCTCTCTCTCTCTCCTATTGACGAACATTTTCGGTGTATCAGAGCGTTTTCTCAACGCAACAAAGTTTGATTTCCTATTGCTCAGCTATTTTATTGTGATTTCTGTTGCAGCATCGAGCCTCTGTTTCCAAATACGCTGTGAATACTGTGAATTTAGAGGCAGCACCGCCAATGCCGACATCCGTTTTCCCGACTGTCGCTCCTACCTATCGCAACCTTCAGAACAGGTATATATAACATTTTGACTGCAGAGCTGCCGTTTTGCGTATAATCAATCGAATTTTTAAATTCACCGATGATTCCACCGGTTGAAAAAAGATTACACAGATCAGTTTAGTGTACGGCTGAAATGCATGAAAATGCTCGCATCTGTAATCTTTCCTCAGCCGGTGGAATCGTCGATTACTTTAAACAACTTGCTGATATTTTAATTAATTCACGGAGTTTCCACCAATAGAGAAAAGATTACTGATCAGAGTATTTTCGTGTGTTTCTGTCATACTCTGAAGTGAACTGTGTAATCTGTTCTCAACCGATGGAACCATCGCACTATGGTTTGAGATCGAAAAAGATTGGCCAAAAATCAGTGAAGAAAAGACATCAAATTCATCGTTTTTCACCTTTTAAGCTAAATTTAAAACTTTCTAGTCAACATTGCTATAGGTTTAAATTACTTCTTTAAAGTGATCTCTGTGATTAAAATTGGTCTTGAAACTTTATAAATGATAAATAAATGAGAAATTTACTTTTTGATTTTTGGCCACTTTTTGATGATCTTAGACCATAGTGCATCGGTTTATTAACAAATACGATTAATTATACGCAAAACGGCAGCTCTGATTGACTGTTCAAACCGTGCAGATTTCAAAAATCTAAATACACAGGGAAATGATGAGTAAATGGGTGTGTTACTATTTTTCAGAGCCTAGAGCCGGCAAAAATAAAATAAATTCAGGTTCTACTTTTGCAGTCTTGGGCCCTTGTTGTAGTAGAGGCAATACATTGCAAAAACATGGGTCGTGTCTCGCTGAAAGGCAATCTCTTTTTTTGTAGTGCCATGAATTCTCAATTAAGCCAAGGCCATCTTAAGGAGGTTTTCTTGTCGAGTTTCTGAATTACACCCTTCATCTCACTTGTAAATCTCTTGCAGGTGTGTTTCTGAATTGCAAATTGAATTTTGGAGGACGGTTCAGGTCCAATCCAAGCAAAGCCAAACCGAAGAGATCTTAACCCATTTATCCCCAGTGGGTCGTTAACGACTGACTTGTGTTATTTTTGAACCAAATTTTAGTCAATTTGGACCAATATTACTCAAAAACCAATTTTGGGAACTAACATTATTCGCTGGACCAATATTTTTTTTTTTTTATTGTTTTAAATTTTTTTCGTGTTTTCACGATTTTTAAATAATTTTGGGTATAAGTGTATGTATGCATATGGGTTAAGGAAAGTTTCTGAATGTGGCAGTTGCAAGGGTTTGAAGTGTTGTGTTTTTTATAAAGAAAATGGAAGTACTCGATGAGCTGAGAACAAAGATGCCTTTGGTTTCTAATTGAGTCCCATTGCGTTCCGGAGATGAGATTTTGTCCCAAAATACATTGTTTCAAATGGGAATTCCGCGTAGTGATGTCACTACGCACACGATTTCTAACAACTTTAGACGTGTGTATCTCCAAAACTAGAATACTTAGGAAAAAACCAAGGATACCATTGTTCTCAGCTCATCAAGTACTATAATTTTCTTTATAAAAAACACACAATAGGGCTCTTGCGAACTTTTGCCACACAATATTGAAGAGTTGATTCTTGCATAAAAACCTGTAGAAGTGGCGATGAGTATACTCAAAAATCACAAAATTCACTCTCAAAATCGAGCTTAATGACGGCTCGACGCAGGTATAACGGGAGATTCCTATCTAAATTGAGACATACCTCTATGTTTCCAAAGAGAAAGAGGCATGATAGATAGGAATCTCCCATGATACCTGCGTCGAACCGCCATTACGATCTTGCCATTTATGTAGTTATGTAGGTTTATTACTGAATTTTAAACTTTCTCAAGGTGATTTTCGTGATTTTTGCTAGTTTTTACATCAGAGTGGACTATTCATTTGCTCACAGCAAAAGTTTGCAAGAGCCCCATTTCAGACCCTTGCAACTGCCCCATTGCTCTCTTATATAAAACTATCCTCGCTAACCGCTATCTACTCTTTGACTTGCAGGCCCAGACAGAACTCGGTGTTCGCCGATTGCAGCTCTCCTCCGGTGGACAATCCACGGAAAGTGAAATCCGCCATGGACATCCAGAGCCTGATCCTGAACGAGATGACTCCGTACCGCGGCAGTCGCTCCATGATCCCGATCGGGGATCGGCGGACCAGCTGCTTCGGGAATTTCGCCTCGTCCAACTTCTACGAGCGTCGACCCTCCTGCTGCCTGTATCCGCCGATCACAGAGTTCCGGCGTCATTCGGGCGATCTGCTCTGCTACAAAGAGAGATCTCCTCTCATCCACTCCGAGTACCTTACTCCAAGCCCTGGTGGTCTCGTTCCTGTTGTCTCAGCAACCGTCTCTCGCAGACCATCTTGCTGCGTCGGAGTCGGCTCGGACTTTTTCCCATCAAGGAAAATGTCTTGCGTCGGCGACAATGTTCTACCGCCAACGGCAGGCGTCACGAGTAGCCTCCTCCAATCGCCCATCGTCCAATCAGCGAACGCGGCCAGTAAGAGAGCTCCACCCCTCGAGAGAGATAGAGATTTGCCCTCTACCTCTTCTTCTTCGTCCAACTCTCACACTCAGGCTGCCTCGGCTTCCTGTAGCGGTGCTCGGAAAGCCTCGTGCAGTCCCGCCGATTTATTGGGTCCTCTGAAATCTTTGACCAATCGGCGAACCTCTTTTAATAACGTCCTTGCTCAGGTGACGTCTGAGCGACGTTCCTCTTCCAGTATACTAAGACTGGCCAGCAACGCATCGAATGTATGAAACTTGGACTTTCCTCTTATTTTTGTGATTTATTTTTTTCTTCTGAATAATTAGATCAGTCGAGACGAGCGTTACTGCAGACCAGTGGCGCACCGAGAACTTAAGTTTGGTGGGGGTTTCACCGCAAATTTTCCATTTTCTCGGGCCTTAGGGGCGGGTTTTTGAAGGTAATTTTGTTTGAAGATGACCTTTTTTAGGGCAAAATCTTGATGCTTAGTGGGGGGGGGGATTTTGACCCTAAAACCACCCCCTTCGGTGCGCCACTGCTGCAGACCAGTTGCGTAGCATGCACTTCGGCAATGTTAAATTGTGTCCAGAAAACCTATGTAAAAGGTCGTTTGTGTAAGTGTTCACCGAATACCCATTAGTTCGATATTTGTCATAGGTTTAAATGGACAAGCTGTAACGCTGCTCAGTTACAGGCTAAACGTCACTCTACTGCAGACCGGGGACGAAAGGAGTAGGCTTCCAGAGCGCCATAGATGTCCGAGATAAGCGTCTGTGTTTCTATTTCAGAATTAAGCGTCATTTTAAACTAAATTTCAATGCTTTTCAATTATTTTATCGCATTGATTTCCATGATAAATTTTCATTGTACTATTTGTGCAAATCAATGGAATTTGGGACGCTGATTTCGAAAGTGATATTAATTTCTGTTTAACTCAATTGCCACAATTATACGTTTGTTATAATTTTTTTGGAATTTCTTGCTTTAAACTTTTAATTGTGGAAAAACTATCGGAACTAAGGCTATAAATTCTAACGGGGTCAGTCAAACTCAAAACACATAGAACTCGTCACGTTTTATGCTTATAAATGCCTAATCAATAGATAAAACCTAGTTTTATGCTCATTAGGGGCGGACCGGCGGACATCTATGTCGTAAAGGTACACAAATCAGACAACAGAAACCACGCGCACTAGCCGATCGCGTGGGGGACGACTTTATTTTTGGGAACTCAGCTTATTACACGGGGAACAAATTTGAACGGATCCTATGTTGCGGTTGTTGACCAACGACTAAAACTCTGATGCTGCGTTCCGATTGGCTGATGACATGCAGCAACATCGAATTCGAGGTTACTCTTTGCACACCCAATAATTTGAGCTTTCAAATAAGTTTATACGGACAAAATCCAACTTTGTCAAAAAAAGAAAAAAAGATTGAAAGCTGCGCAACTTGTCTCATGTTTGGTACTTATAATTTGTTTGCATACAAAACGTTTTTATAAATAAAATGTCATTTTTGTCATTGAAAAGCTCAACTTTCAAGGTGAGAGGATGGAATGCAAATTTATGGAGGCGAGGCGGAGAACGGATTTTAGGAGGTCTGGAACTTCCATTTTTTGAAGAACAGAAATCATGTTTGGAAGGAGTTATATTTTACTCTTATCATATTTTTATCGATAATAATTTGCCTTTGATTTAAGTGGAAGGCATTGCCAAATTTTTCCCTACTCAATGCTATAGATGCCAATAATTTAAGTCTAGCAATTTGATTATGTAAGTACTTAATTTCTGGATTAGGTACATCCTTCGCGGGATTGCATTTGTTATTATTATGTAAAATAAATATCGGAATGTGGGATCAGTTTCTAGTCAAAGAGAAATTATTTTGTACAGTAATAATATGTCCTTTTCAGTCCTTTTTTTTCTTTCTTTCTTTTTTAAAACCGTTTAATCTTTGAGTAATCTTTGAGGAATGCTATCGGTGGATGAACGAACACCAACTACCTCTCTAAGAAGAAAATTACAATGTTAACTTGACGGGTTTGTTGAGCAGCGCAACCTTTTTTTTCCAAACTATTGTGAGGTTAGTGGAAAATGTATTATTTTAATCCGTTGTCTCAACAAATTTTGAAACAATCGCCAGTCGCCACTTCAGTCTACAGGACGATTATTAAAACTTCATGGATGTTGAAAGGACTACGTCATAGCAGGGCAGAACTCAATGAAAATCGCCTGTTCGCAATGAACAGTTTGGGTAAGATAATAAAAAGCACAACCGTTGGTTTGGGTGAAAACCCTCACCCGAACCTCAAAATAAAACTAGCTTTCTTCTTTACTTATCAATCTTACATTAATATTACCTTTACAAAAGCGATCAGCCGATTGATGTATGTACTTTTATGAATATCTGAGAAAATGCCTGAGGAGACAAAAATATCATCGTTACTACGATAAAGTACCTACTTTTTCCAAGAAGAGAGCTTTTGCCCATGATGCAATTTGTGAAATGATTTGTCTCATTCATAACTTTTGACAGCTCAAAGTTTCCAATCTGTCATTTTAAATGGGGTCTTGAAGAGTTGCGCAAACGGGGTAGTACTCTAAGTCACACAAGTCCCAATATTCAGGATTCGAAAAAATTTTCGGTTGTATTTCAACGGTAATTAGGGGGAATTTAACGAATGAAGGATCAAGAAATTTCAATTTTATTATTTCAATCATAGCTTTTCTTGATTCGTTATAAATAAACTTAATAACCGTTTGAATACAATTCAAAAAAATTACGAATTTCGAATACTTACTGGGATTCTTGAGACATGAATAGGTACTATACCTCTTTTGCCCAACTCTAGTCTCAGAAAGAGTCTCCATTTGAGAAAAAGAAAATAACTTATCCGAGTGATGGTTTTTTTCAGATGTAAATTTGAATTCAAGATCTACTTAATTCTTAATCGCTAAAGTTGATTTTAGATTTTCTTTTTGAAAAAAATATTCACTTTCATGATGCGACAACTACTAATATCGACCAGCAGAGACGAAGATACCTGACCAGATTATGCAACATGCAACACACCTGATACGTGTTGAATGATACACTGTGCATTCCCTATGTACTTATTGCATATCCTGGTTATATATCTTCGTCCCCGCTTACTTTTGATATTTTTTTAAAAATCCATGATAAAATTGAACTATACTAATGTCATCTAAATGTATCTTTTTATAACCTGTCCTGTAAAGAAATGGATTCTTATTACGTAAAACTACACTTATTACGTGTCTTGAAGATCCTATTTCACGCCAGATTTCGAACTTCGAGCCGTCATATAGCTTTGAAACATTGCGTTCCTGATATTGTGATTCGTGCAATTTTTAGCGTATAAAATGTTTTCTTTGAACACCAAATATTACAGAGATTCTTCGCATCCTCTTGACCCAATGATAAGAATTAGAAATAACCTAAAGTTCCAAAACGTAAACAAAGTCGGTAATTTTGCCGAAATTTGAAATTAATCCATCTACCCATGCAAGGCTCAAATTTTTTTTATGGAGGCCTAAATCTATAATTAGACAAATTTTAATAATGTGCTTCATATAAATATATATAGCACACGATTCTTTGTTTTTAATTTGAGCAAAATTAAAGTTTGTTCGAATGACTTCAAATCTTCTGTTAAAAAAATGTAAAGTTGCGTTAAAGGTATTTTAAGCAAAAGCTGGGCCACAAAACCCTCCCTCCCCTTCCAATCGAACGCTCTGTGAGCGCAATGAGATTAGGGCACTATTTGCTGGTTTTAGTAAATTAATCGTAAAATACTCTACAAAAATAATCAGTTATTGTACGCGTCAGCCGGACTTTTCTCTCGTTCAGATTACTTTGCAAATTAATTTACATTCAAATCCTCAGCAATGCTTCAAATTAAAATTCGCGAGGATTCTATTTCTAATTTGTGCTTGTCCTCTTTAGAGCCACCATAAGGAATCAAATTTCGAGAAGCGATCAGATATGGACCTTCGGATAGCGCAGTCCTATAATTGAGATCATTTCCGGGAACAATGCCCATGAAACAGTTAGTGCGCTCTTCTGACCTAAGTCTTTGTCCAATCATAACGCTGAATCTCAGAGAAAGCACACCTATTGTTTTTTGGCCCTTTTTCTAGAAACGGCCCCAATGAATGGCGACTCCGACTATAACTTTACAGGTCTTGCAACCATAGTGTACCTAAGTATTTATAAAGTTGGAGGCATTCTTAGCACACCTATGTTACAAATGAGTAAAAGTGTATACAAACTACTCGCGAAGTTAGGTTATGTACGCTTCGCTCGAATTTTGCAGTATTTAAATTTGAAGTGAAAAAGTGATAAATGCGGAATGACTGAAGAGCAATTTATTGCTGAGAAATGCAGGAATGTACTCAATTGTAAAACTGTAGGGAACTTGATCTGAAAAGGCAAAGTGAAATAAGCAGCTACGTCATCGTGGTACGAATGCCTTCACCTTTATACTTTGCATCATGTCTTACAACAATTTCAAAAACCCAATCATGAGATAACATACTTAGTTAGTTAGTTGATGATAAATTTTCATTTATTTTTTTATTTAGTTTTCTGCATTATGAAATATTGTAAGTGAAACAAAATGAACGAAACAAATACTTAATTTTAAGACCAAATAGTATCTACCTCAAAAGTAGATGCTTAACTGCTTTTACGTATTTATTTAAAACAAGTCCTAAGCCAATTTCTATTACCACCCAAAACTCTCTCGAAAATTACAACTTCGCAGGAGCGCGAAAGGATTAAACTCGAATAAAATAATGCACATCGCTATGAAGTAAAGAGCAAAATTTTCCTTTTAATTCCCTAGAAGAAAGACATAGATACATAATAAAGATCATGGTTCAAAGGCAGCCCTCAAAGAAACTTTCTGAAAGCCATTTGTTCTTGGTAGAAACAAAGTGGGCGCAAGAAAGGTCATCTCAATTGAAGTTTGAATGAAATGAAGTTTAACGCAGTGACGAGAAAATTTTAAGATTGCGTTTTGAAGCTCTTTACTTAATTACTAACCTTTTTGCAGGCTGATCATTCACGTTTCCGCTGTGCCATAATCTTTGAAATTGATAGCGATCGATGGACATTCGTGGTTATTTAACAGGTGATCATAGCAGTGGCGCGGCGTAGCGTGCAATTTGGCAACGTTGTAATATCTCCATTTGAACCCATGAATAAAATTGAAGTATTGGGTGTCCGGTGAACACCTTCATATTAGACCTTTTACATGGGTTTAAATGGACTTAATACAAGGTTACCAAATTACACGCTACGCCACTGAATCATATGTAGGCTTCCTTTTCTGATCGAAAACTTTTAACGGGGTTTTCGATTGAAAACTTGATCATACAACGATTTTCGATTCGGTAAATGATCAGTAGATGACTGTAGTTAACAATTTAACATCTTAACGATTGACCCATAAAACAGCGGCGGCTCGTGCAATGTGGCAACAATGGATTTCCTCCATTTAAAACTATGTAAAATAATCGATTCTTTTTAAAATATCGATCTTTTTGCATACGTTTAAATGGCAAAAGTGCACGGTTGCCAGATTGCACGAGCCGCCACTACCATAAAAAAAAAAAAAAAAAAAAAAAAAAACAAATAAATAAAAAAAAAAAATACTAATGTAAGCCCGATAAAGTAAATGATTAATCGACTTTGGCTTGAACCACGAACTGGGTTTTTTTGAACAGCGGACCAAAATTTCTGCTGGTTCAAATTCTTGCTGGGCTAGCTTTGTACAAACTGCAAAATTCAGTACAAGATCGCGTTTAGGTGCAAATGAAATAAAAGGTATTGGAAATATTATTGAAATCATGATGTCACCGATAGTCATGCAGTTTTAGATAAATACTTAACTGCAGTGTGTTTAAATCATTAGTACCTACCATTTCCAAGGTGGATTCTATCTGGACGCAGATAGAGGGTTTGACAGCAAGGTGCTGCCAAAGCAAAACACATATTTTGACGATCAAATGCAAAGTTTTACTTTGCAGGGGGGCACGGGGTCGTTGAGTGGGTAGAATCAAACTTTGCATACCTCGCTGCCAGTGGCGTAGCGTGCGATTTGGCAACGTCGCAGATCGGCCATTTAAACCCGTGAAAAAGATCGAACTATTGGGTGTTCGGTGAACACCTTCGCATTCGACCTTTTTCATGTGTTTAAATGGACATAGTACAACGTTGCCAAATTGCTCGCTGCCCCGCTCAGTGGATCGAAACATGGAATTTTTCAGTTATAATTTTACAAATCAGAATTATGAAAGAACAAAGATCAGCAAGATAATTTAAAAATGTATTAAATCATCCAATTTTAGAACTTAAAATGAGTGAACTAGAAGTCGTTTCAGAGGAGTTTACTGTCTACAGCTTTTTCTACCCATGCGTGGAAGAGCGCATTTCCGTCTTTTGCGCAGGTTGTCGTCACCAAAATATCTGCAAACTATAGGTACAATTCGGAGTTGAACAAATAGAGGTGTAATCGATCACACGATTTCTAGGTAATCGGTAACCGTCATACCTTTGGATGGTAATTAAATACATTCTTCACAAAATTAAAATTAACTGTAGGGTCATTTTGTTTCGACCTAATTCTTTTGCAACTGATATGATGGATGGACTTGTAAAGAATCAGCCTTGATTGACGTTTAGGTAAATCATCCTTCGAAAAAATGTCTGTCGGTAATCGTGTAACCAACTACCATACCCCCATTTGCCCAACTCTGGTACAATTAAAATGTTTCTACTGGTTGTGCTGATGACGGCTATTTGTGCAGAAGACGTAAAAAGACCCATCCACGCATGAGCGCAAAGAGCTGTTAACGGCAAACTCTTCTGAAACGACCTCTCACACGGTTTTTGCAATAAAATATCAACACTAAAATGTTTTTTAAGTAAGCAGAATAAAGAACGATTTTTCTTATGCGGAAAAATCCATGTTTCAATCAAGTGTGCCTTGTCCCAAACCTGCTGCCACTTAAATTTCTGGTCCACCAGTAGAATCCATTTTGAACCAATTTTATTTGAAAATATTTATATTTTATTGTACAAATAGGAAGTAAGAAATTTATTAAAACCGAAACGTTATTTAAGAACTCTTGTGCCGTTGCCTATTTTGCCCTTATCCTTCTAGAGCACCTGCTTACTGCGGGCAGATCTTTAAAATCATTAGACAAGGCTTGTAGACTGGATAAATGAAGCGCTGCTATTGGTCCCTTTAAAGTTTTTATCAAAAAAGAAGAGCTCTTTAACCAAGTATCTCTCCGCTACATTCGATAAGCTAACGGGGTGTTTCAAGCGGGCGATAGCTTATCGAATGTAACGGAGGGATACTTGGTTAAAGATCTCTTCTTATCGATTAACACTTTAAAGGGACCAATAGCAACGCTTCATTTATCCAGTCTACCAGCCTTGTCTAATGATTTCAAAGATAGGTCCGCTAGTGTATAGTTACCATGTTAAGGCTTCAGCGTTTATTGCCGATCTCTGCCACCAGAGCGCTATCGTTCGATTAAAGTCAAAGTACAGGCCGAAAGTAATTTTATATTCGAGACACCGGAGTGTCAGTTACTAGATAATCATCTGAAGAGTGTCTCTGCAAAAAATGTCGTCAATAACTTCAAAAATAAGCTGAAAGTACCGTAAAATGAAATATCGCATTTCGATACAAGAATCGATTTGCGATATTTCATTTTTTTGATACTTTCAGCTTTATTTTTGAAGTTATTGACGAGATTTTTTGCGGAGACACTCTTCAAATAATTACCTAGTAACTGACACTCCGTTTTCTTAAAAATAAATTACTTTCGGCCTGTAATTTGACTTTAATCGAACGATAGCGCTCTGGTGGCAAGAATCGGCTCTAAACGCTGAAGATTCACCTTAAAGGAATCTTTCAGTTTGCTAATAATTCTATCGATGAAGCAGAAGATTTCACAGTACAAGAAGTCGCATTAGTCCTGCGTCAACGATTCGCTGCAACCCGCATTACTCGTAACTGCGTTGCTTTTAAACGTGTAAATGCGAGTTGCGTCGAATCGTCGGCGCATGACTAAATCGCGACTGATTGTTCAATCCAATATGTGACTGTAATGCACGAAAATACTCGCGACTATAAATATTGACTCAGTCGATGGGAATCTCCATCACAGTTTGATATCGAGTCCCTGCATATGAAAGAGTCTCGCCACGAATGAAGAAGAAGAACGCGAAGGAGGCGTCCACTCTGATTGGTTGGGTTTGCCGAGGAGAGGCGTTCCAATGGTAATCTTATGGAGAACAGCACATAGAACGCCTCCTTGAGCTTCGTGACAACCTGAAATCCAGCAGCCAATCAGAAACGAACCCTCTTATAGCGAGACTCTTTACTATACAAAGACTCCAGTTTGATAATCCGTCGGCGATTCTAGCGATTGAGAAAAGGTTACAAATGCGAGTGTTTTCGTGTAATTGTTTGGTCATTCGGTTGAATCATCGGCGAATTTAAAACACACAGATGCAATTATTTACAAGTGAGGGGGGGAGGGAGAGGGGGAGAGAGATGGGGGGGGCAGAAGGAGAGCTATGGTCAATATTACCAGAGTAAATTATAACTTTGATCCAATTTTAAACAACCAGAGGGAAATCGGTGTCATTCGTTGGGGATCAGACTGTTAGAAATGGTCCTCCCTTTAAAACTTACGCTGAATGCGTTCTCTGGAGAGGACGACTAGTCGTTTTTCAGTCCTGAGTCTCAGAGAGAAAGCAAGAGGGGGAGAGGGAGAGAGAGAGAGAGAGAGAGAGAGAGAGAGAGAGAGAGAGAGAGAGAGAGAGAAAAGAGTAACAACCCCTAGCCAATTGAATCCACGTATGAAAGTGCGAGAAGTTCTCAGATGCCGAGCAATCCAATTAATCTCCTGAAAAATTTTCGGCTCACTGAAGTTTAATGTGTTGACTCAGTTCATCTCTGTTCGATCCGTGTCTCGAATAAGGAATGAAATTCGTCTTGTGGACAGTCTTTTCAGTTCTCTGCCTCCGTCAGTTGTTCACTAGACTCACATGGGTCTTGATGTTTCGCTATCAATCACAGCCTTTGTCTCCCTCGAAAGTCTTGGCCTTTTTCCATCCACAATCTGTACACATCATGAAAGTGTATAGCTCCTGGTAAATACACAGGGTGCAACAAAATCAATGTCGAACTTTACGGGAGCGTTATAGCGTAGTTGAAAGAACAAGAATGGGGCTCTTGCAAACTTTTGCTATAAGCATAAAGCAAATAAGCGCAGCACAATCTGATGTAAAGACCAGCGAAAATCACGAAAATCACACTAAAAAAGTCTCAAATTTAGTAATAAAGTCACATAACTGCTATAACGGCAAGATCGTAATGGCGCTTCAACGCAGGTATCATGGGAGATTCCTGTCTAATTTGTCACTTTCTCTACGGGAACACAGAGATATGTCTCAATTTAGATAGGAATCTCCCATGATATCTTCGTTTCTCCGCCATTATGACCGATTCTGAGAGTGAATTTCGTGATTTTTTAGTGTTCTCATCGTCATTTTTACAGGTTTTTATGCAAGAATCAACTCTTCAATCCCCTAAAGCAAAAGTTTGTAAGAACCCTATTTTTCCCATGGATGCAAGGTATATGTACCAAGATCCGGAATAAAGCGCACCAGCAGCCGGAAATTCGCCGATTTTTCAAGAAAAAAAAACCAAAAAATAAGCTGCATGAAACTTCGAAAGGGGCTATATGTTTTCTAATTAGGTATACTTACCTACTTTGGATGACGTCCTCACTAAATCTGCCTATACAGGGTGTTGAAAAACTGTTCCCGAATATTTCAGGGGCGGATTCTACAGATCAAAATAAGACCTTTTTTACCTATAAACATGTGTCCGAAAATGCCCCCCTTTTGAGCTACAGCCCCCCAAAGTTTTAAAAAATTTACGGTTTTTTTGGAGTAGCGACCATTATTATGAACCAAATGTCTTAAAACTTGGTGTCATGAGGTAATTTCACGCGTAGAATCCATTAATGACCTCGAAAAATTCAGAAATAGAGTCTGACTGCACTTTTCACGCAATCTTGTACCTTTAACGGCACAAATTGTATGTTACGGATTAAAATTTTGAAGAATAATTACCAAAATCAGATGCGGAAAACCCTTAGAAAGATTTTTGGTCCTCCTTGTTTCTTTCGATACGACGCGTTTTAAGCGAGATAATCGCTGCACAGTGTGGAAAAGTCAGCGCTTTTACCATAGCGGCCGGGCCGTAGAAGCAGCGGAGAGGCGGGTTGCATACTCACTGCCGTAATTCATGGTAAAAGCGCTGACTTTTCCACACTGTGCAGCGATTATCTCGCTTAAAACGCGTCGTATCGAAAGAAACAAGGAGGACCAAAAATCTTTCTAAGGGTTTTCCGCATCTGATTTTGGTAATTATTCTTCAAAATTTTAATCCGTAACATAAAATTCGTGCCGTTGAAGGTACAAGATTGCGTGAAAAGTGCAGTCAGACTCAATTTCTGAATTTTTCGAGGTCATTAATGGATTCTACGCGTGAAATTACCTCATGACACCAAGTTTTAAGACATTTGGTTCATAATAATGGTCGCTACTCCAAAAAAACCGTAAATTTTTTAAAACTTTGGGGGGCTGTAGCTCAAAAGGGGGGCATTTTCGGACACATGTTTATAGGTAAAAAAGGTCTTATTTTGATCTGTAGAATCCGCCCCTGAAATATTCGGGAACAGTTTTTCAACACCCTGTACTTAATGCAGAGGTGGTATGGTTCCAAAATTAGGAAAGAAACGCACACTTTGAAGTGGCCGCGATGGAAGCGGGTGTGTCCTACACACCCTTCGTCGCACACACACTGTGTAGTGTGGAGACACCATCAATACACCCCCCCCCCCCCACCCACCCAAGGAGATGGAAGAAACCTTTCATAAATGTAACGATGACTCCACGGTCAAAAGTGCCGTGTTCTGAATCATATTTCGGTGATAAATAAAGGAATCGTCAACTATTCGTGCACGATTGTACCGTTTTAGTCTACCTCAGAAAATGAAGGCGCATCCCTAAAAGTAAGACATGGTGGTTATCATCAGTCGAGCTGCGGGATCTTACGAAAGCAGTTTTTTAATCGGAAAGCGTTAGTTGTGTGTGCTGGAAAGCAGAGATAGGGAGCTGGAGCCGCGGTGAGATCTGAATTTTATGTTCTCCTCGGCTGAAAACTGTAGGAATACTAGAATGAGATACAATTTATCATTCAAATACTGAATCCAAAGGCTCTTGCACCAACAGAACATGATTCCAAAGATTCGGTTTCAAGTTATTGCGGTTTTGGGAGCCGTGCTCCCAAAGATAAATAAAGGAGTCGTCAACTATTCGTGCACGATTGTACCGTTTTAGTCTACCTTAGAAAATGAAGGCGCACCACAAAAGTACGATATGATGGTTAGGTTTAATCTTTGAAATCATGTTCTGTTGGTGCAAGAGCCTTTGGATTCAGTATTTGAATGATAAATTATATCTCATTCTAGTATTCAGCCGAGGAGAACATAAAATGCAGATCTCACCGCGGCTCCAGCTCCCAATCCCTGCTGGAAAGTATAGTTAACTATTCGCACGCGACTGTAATCTTTCTTTAAAAATGAAGACAGATCCACAGTCTCCAGACTGAATTGCCTGCTTCCACGGGAGGAGTACTTATTTGAATCGAACATCTGGAGGGGCGCAAGTAGTTTGCGCGAATCGATCCAAGAAAGGGCCTTCTACGCGAGGGCTTATTCCTCTCACAGCCCGGCCGCAACTGGGCTGCAGTCCACCGAGATTCTTCCCGATTTCCCGATGGGCCAGTTTCTCCTCTGATTCAATGTAATGAGAGACAGCTTTAGTGCCAACGGTTAGCCAACAATCACCTACCGTTCGCCATCAGCTGTGACGAAAGTCGTGTAGGGTGCCAAACTACCTCATCTACTCTTCCGAGACCCTCATGTATAGGAATCTCTTTCTAGCGTCAAAATTCGTGTGCGTGGCCTTGTTTGACTACATTTCACTATCAAAATCATATTAAAATGATGCGATGAAAACATTTCTACCAAAAAATGTTCCAAAAAAAAAAAATGTAATTGTATGCGATTTTAGCGATGAAAAGTGAGATATCAGTACATGGGGGTCACAAGAAAGTGATGTTTCTAATCGCTCATCCACTTTCAAATATGACAATTGCTATTTATTACGAGCATTTTTTATATCATCCATATTCGATGTCCAAAGAGGTTGATCCAGCTCTCATAAGGAATGTGCTATCGTCAAAAACATTTCATAATTTCAGGGTCGATAGAGTTTGTCGAGACGCGTTCAAAAATGACCAGTTTTTTAATTTTGGTCAACGGGGGGGGGGGGCCTCAAAGTCAACATTTTTAAGTCCCATAAATCTCGCCCAGATTATTATTTTGACTTGTACTTTACGCCAAAAAATTCCTCTTTAAAAGAGCTTTCGATTGGTGTGTATGAAAGTCCAATTAAAAAAATGTCAAGTCAATTTTTTCAATTTTTTTAATTTTTTTAACAAAAAAAATTTGGTTTCTTGAGTCTAAAAAATACGCGCAACGCACGTAAGAGAATAAAAAACTACCGATGTAAAAGTCAAAGTTATGTTCTTTCGAATGGCGCAAACCGCGATCCGGAGAAATGACTTGTTCAAAAGTTATAAGCGCTTGAACAGGGTCGGACTGGCCAGGGCCGCTAGGCCGCGATCGCGGCGTAATGTTTCGCTTTTGGAGGCCCGAAGGGGCCCCGCAGATCCCTTCGATGGGGCGCCCGAACGGAGAGAGTACAAAGATTACACTAAAGGAAAACCATTGTAAGATAATTAAGATAGCTTAATATAACGATCGAAAATGCATCGAGACTGGCCAAGTCCGCTCTAGTCCACGATGCGGACCGACATTTGGCCCACGAACGTTTAAAAAAGGAGCTTTGGGATGGATTAAAACGGGGCCCCCAATCGGGTCAGAACGAGGCCCCCGATCGGGTCAAAACGGGGCCCCCGAACGGGTTCAAATTGGGGCCCCGAACGGTAAAAATGGGGCCCCCTAGTCTCCCAAAAAGTATCTAAAAAATAACAAGAACAAAACCATCAGGGGGAAGCGTTGCATGATGGGAAAAAATAGGTAAAAAGAAGAAGAACAAATCCACCGGTGGATCCACGATGACTCCTCGTAATCATAGGGAAAAAGAACAAGAACAAAACTATCAGGGGGGAAGCGTTGCATGATGGGAAAAAATAGGTAAAACGAAAAAGTACAGATCCACCGATGGATCCACGATGACTCCTCGTAATCATAGGGAAAAAGAATAAGAACAAAACCATCAGAGGGGAAGCGTTGCATGATGGGAAAAAATAGGTCAAAAGAAGAAGAACAGATCCACCGGTGGATTCACGATGACCCCTCGTAATCATAGGGAAAAAGAATAAGAACAAAACCATCAGAGGGGAAGCGTTGCATGATGGGAAAAAATAGGTAAAAAGAAGAAGAACAGATCCACCGGTGGATCCACGATGACTCCTCGTAATCATAGGGAAAAAGAATAAGAACAAAACCATCAGAGGGGAAGCGTTGCATGATGGGAAAAAATAGGTAAAAAGAAGAAGAACAGATCCACCGGTGGATTCACGATGACCCCTCGTAATCATAGGGAAAAAGAATAAGAACAAAACCATCAGAGGGGAAGCGTTGCATGATGGGAAAAAATAGGTAAAAAGAAGAAGAACAGATCCACCGGTGGATCCACGATGACCCTCGTAATCATAGGGAAAAAGAATAAGAACAAAACCATCAGAGGGGAAGCGTTGCATGATGGGAAAAAATAGGTAAAAAGAAGAAGAACAGATCCACCGGTGGATCCACGATGACTCCTCGTAATCATAGGGAAAAAGAATAAGAACAAAACCATCAGAGGGGAAGCGTTGCATGATGGGAAAAAATAGGTAAAAAGAAGAAGAACAGATCCACCGGTGGATTCACGATGACTCCTCGTAATCATAGGGAAAAAGAATAAGAACAAAACCATCAGGGGAAGCGTTGCATGATGGAAAAATAGGTAAAAGAAGAAGACAGATCCACCGTTGGATCCACGATGACTCCTCGTAATCATAGGGAAAAAGAATAAGACCAAAACCATCGAGGGGAAGCGTTGCATGATGGAAAAAATAGGTAAAGAAGAAGAACAGATCCCCCGGGTGGATCCACGATGACTCCTCGTAATCATAGGGAAAAAGAATAAGAACAAACCATCAGAGGGGAAGCGTTGCATGATGGGAAAAAATAGGTAAAAAGAAGAAGAACAGATCCACCGGTGGATTCACGATGACTCCTCGTAATCATAGGGAAAAAGAATAGAACAAAACCATCAGTGGGATCCACCGGTGGATCTGTTCTTCTTCTTTTTACCTATTTTTTCCCATCATGCAACGCTTCCCTCTGATGGTTTTGTTCTTATTCTTTTTCCCTATGATACGAGGAGTCATCGTGATCCACCGGTGGATCTGTTCTTCTTCTTTTTACCTATTTTTTCCCATCATGCAACGCTACTGTCTGATGGTTTTGTTCTTATTCTTTTTCCCTATGATTACGAGGAGTCATCGTGGATCCACCGGTGGATCTGTTCTTCTTCTTTTTACCTATTTTTTCCCATCATGCAACGCTTCCCCTCTGATGGTTTTGTTCTTATTCTTTTTCCCTATGATTACGAGGAGTCATCGTGAATCCACCGGTGGATCTGTTCTTCTTCTTTTTACCTATTTTTTCCCATCATGCAACGCTTCCCCTCTGATGGTTTTGTTCTTATTCTTTTTCCCTATGATTACGAGGAGTCATCGTGGATCCACCGGTGGATCTGTTCTTCTTCTTTTTACCTATTTTTTCCCATCATGCAACGCTTCCCCTCTGATGGTTTTGTTCTTATTCTTTTTCCCTATGATTACGAGGAGTCATCGTGGATCCACCGGTGGATCTGTTCTTCTTCTTTTTACCTATTTTTTCCCATCATGCAACGCTTCCCCTCTGATGGTTTTGTTCTTATTCTTTTTCCCTATGATTACGAGGAGTCATCGTGGATCCACCGGTGGATCTGTTCTTCTTCTTTTTACCTATTTTTTCCCATCATGCAACGCTTCCCCTCTGATGGTTTTGTTCTTATTCTTTTTCCCTATGATTACGAGGAGTCATCGTGAATCCACCGGTGGATCTGTTCTTCTTCTTTTTACCTATTTTTTCCCATCATGCAACGCTTCCCCTCTGATGGTTTTGTTCTTATTCTTTTTCCCTATGATTACGAGGAGTCATCGTGAATCCACCGGTGGATCTGTTCTTCTTCTTTTTACCTATTTTTTCCCATCATGCAACGCTTCCCTCTGATGGTTTTGTTCTTATTCTTTTTCCCTATGATTACGAGGAGTCATCGTGATCCACCGGTGGATCTGTTCTTCTTCTTTTTACCTATTTTTCCCCCCCCGGATGGTTTGTTTATCCCTATGACTACGAGGAGTCATCGTGAATCCACCTGGATCTGTTCCTTCTTTTACCTTTTCCATCATGCAACGCTTCCCTTGATGGTTTGTTCTATCTTTTTCCCTATATAGAGGAGTCATCGTGGATCCACCGGTGGATCTGTTCTTCTTCTTTTTACCTATTTTTCCCATCATGCAACGCTTCCCCCCTGATGGTTTTGTTCTTATTCTTTTTCCCTATGATTACGAGGAGTCATCGTGGATCCACCGGTGGATCTGTTCTTCTTCTTTTACCTATTTTTTCCCATCATGCAACGCTTCCCCTCTGATGGTTTTGTTCTTATTCTTTTTCCCTATGATTACGAGGAGTCATCGTGGATCCACCGGTGGATCTGTTCTTCTTCTTTTTACCTATTTTTTCCCATCATGCAACGCTTCCCCTCTGATGGTTTTGTTCTTATTCTTTTTCCCTATGATTACGAGGGTCATCGTGGATCCACCGGTGGATCTGTTCTTCTTCTTTTTACCTATTTTTTCCCATCATGCAACGCTTCCCTCTGATGGTTTTGTTCTTATTCTTTTTCCCTATGATTACGAGGAGTCATCGTGGATCCACCGGTGGATCTGTTCTTCTTCTTTTTACCTATTTTTTCCCATCATGCAACGCTTCCCTCTGATGGTTTTGTGTTTATTCTTTTTCCCTATGATTACGAGGAGTCATCGTGGATCCACCGGTGGATCTGTTCTTCTTCTTTTTACCTATTTTTTCCCATCATGCAACGCTTCCCCTCTGATGGTTTTGTTCTTATTCTTTTTCCCTATGATTACGAGGAGTCATCGTGGATCCACCGGTGGATCTGTTCTTCTTCTTTTTACCTTTTTTTCCCTTCATGCAACGCTTCCCCTCTGATGGTTTTGTTCTTATTCTTTTTCCCTATGATTACGAGGAGTCATCGTGAATCACCGGTGGATCTGTTCTTCTTCTTTTTACCTATTTTTTCCCATCATGCAACGCTTCCCCTCTGATGGTTTTGTTCTTATTCTTTTTCCCTATGATTACGAGGAGTCATCGTGGATCCACCGGTGGATCTGTTCTTCTTCTTTTTACCTATTTTTTCCCATCATGCAACGCTTCCCCTCTGATGGTTTTGTTCTTATTCTTTTTCCCTATGATTACGAGGAGTCATCGTGGATCCACCGGTGGATCTGTTCTTCTTCTTTTTACCTATTTTTTCCCATCATGCAACGCTTCCCCTCTGATGGTTTTGTTCTTATTCTTTTTCCCTATGATTACGAGGAGTCATCGTGATCCACCGGTGGATCTGTTCTTCTTCTTTTCTTTTTCCCATCATGCAACCTTCCCCTCTGATGGTTTTGTTTTATTCTTTTCCTATGATTACGAGGGTCATCGTGATCACCGTGGATCTGTCTTCTTCTTTTTACCTATTTTTCCCATCATGCAACGCTTCCCCTCTGATGGTTTTGTTCTTATTCTTTTTCCCTATGATTACGAGGAGTCATCGTGAATCCACCGGTGGATCTGTTCTTCTTCTTTTTACCTATTTTTTCCCATCATGCAACGCTTCCCCTCTGATGGTTTTGTTCTTATTCTTTTTCCCTATGATTACGAGGAGTCATCGTGAATCCACCGGTGGATCTGTTCTTCTTCTTTTTACCTATTTTTTCCCATCATGCAACGCTTCCCCTCTGATGGTTTTGTTCTTATTCTTTTTCCCTATGATTACGAGGAGTCATCGTGGATCCACCGGTGGATCTGTTCTTCTTCTTTTTACCTATTTTTTCCCATCATGCAACGCTTCCCCTCTGATGGTTTTGTTCTTATTCTTTTTCCCTATGATTACGAGGAGTCATCGTGAATCACCGGTGGATCTGTTCTTCTTCTTTTTACCTATTTTTTCCCATCATGCAACGCTTCCCCTCTGATGGTTTTGTTCTTATTCTTTTTCCCTATGATTACGAGGAGTCATCGTGATCCACCGGTGGATCTGTTCTTCTTCTTTTTACCTATTTTTTCCCATCATGCAACGCTTCCCCTCTGATGGTTTTGTTCTTATTCTTTTTCCCTATGATTACGAGGAGTCATCGTGGATCCACCGGTGGATCTGTTCTTCTTCTTTTTACCTATTTTTTCCCATCATGCAACGCTTCCCCTCTGATGGTTTTGTTCTTATTCTTTTTCCCTATGATTACGAGGAGTCATCGTGAAATCACCGGTGGATCTGTTCTTCTTCTTTTTACCTATTTTTTCCCATCATGCAACGCTTCCCCTCTGATGGTTTTGTTCTTATTCTTTTTCCCTATGATTACGAGGAGTCATCGTGAATCCACCGGTGGATCTGTTCTTCTTCTTTTTACCTATTTTTTCCCATCATGCAACGCTTCCCCTCTGATGGTTTTGTTCTTATTCTTTTTCCCTATGATTACGAGGAGTCATCGTGGATCCACCGGTGGATCTGTTCTTCTTCTTTTTACCTATTTTTTCCCATCATGCAACGCTTCCCCTCTGATGGTTTTGTTCTTATTCTTTTTCCCTATGATTACGAGGAGTCATCGTGAATCCACCGGTGGATCTGTTCTTCTTCTTTTTACCTATTTTTTCCCATCATGCAACGCTTCCCCTCTGATGGTTTTGTTCTTATTCTTTTTCCCTATGATTACGAGGAGTCATCGTGGATCCACCGGTGGATCTGTTCTTCTTCTTTTTACCTATTTTTTCCCATCATGCAACGCTTCCCCTCTGATGGTTTTGTTCTTATTCTTTTTCCCTATGATTACGAGGAGTCATCGTGGATCCACCGGTGGATCTGTTCTTCTTCTTTTTACCTATTTTTTCCCATCATGCAACGCTTCCCCTCTGATGGTTTTGTTCTTATTCTTTTTCCCTATGATTACGAGGAGTCATCGTGGATCCACCGTGGATCTGTTCTTCTTCTTTTTACCTATTTTTTCCCATCATGCAACGCTTCCCCTCTGATGGTTTTTTCTTATTCTTTTTCCCTATGATTACGAGGAGTCATCGTGAATCACCGGTGATCTGTTCTTCTTCTTTTTACCTATTTTTTCCCATCATGCAACGCTTCCCCTCTGATGGTTTTGTTCTTATTCTTTTTCCCTATGATTACGAGGAGTCATCGTGGATCCACCGGTGGATCTGTTCTTCTTCTTTTTACCTATTTTTTCCCATCATGCAACGCTTCCCCTCTGATGGTTTTGTTCTTATTCTTTTTCCCTATGATTACGAGGAGTCATCGTGGATCCACCGGTGGATCTGTTCTTCTTCTTTTACCTATTTTTTCCCATCATGCAACGCTTCCCCTCTGATGGTTTTGTTCTTATTCTTTTTCCCTATGATTACGAGGAGTCATCGTGGATCCACCGGTGGATCTGTTCTTCTTCTTTTTACCTATTTTTTCCCATCATGCAACGCTTCCCCTCTGATGGTTTTGTTCTTATTCTTTTTCCCTATGATTACGAGGAGTCATCGTGAATCCACCGGTGGATCTGTTCTTCTTCTTTTTACCTATTTTTTCCCATCATGCAACCCTTCCCCTCTGATGTTTTTGTTCTTATTCTTTTTCCCTATGATTACGAGGAGTCATCGTGGATCCACCGGTGGATCTGTTCTTCTTCTTTTTACCTATTTTTTCCCATCATGCAACGCTTCCCCTCTGATGGTTTTGTTCTTATTCTTTTCCCCTATGATTACGAGGAGTCATCGTGGATCCACCGGTGGATCTGTTCTTCTTCTTTTTACCTATTTTTTCCCATCATGCAACGCTTCCCTCTGATGGTTTTGTTCTTATTCTTTTTCCCTATGATTACGAGGAGTCATCGTGAATCCACCGGTGGATCTGTTCTTCTTTTTACCTATTTTTTCCCATCATGCAACGCTTCCCCTCTGATGGTTTTGTTCTTATTCTTTTTCCCTATGATTACGAGGAGTCATCGTGGATCCACCGGTGGATCTGTTCTTCTTCTTTTTACCTATTTTTTCCCATCATGCAACGCTTCCCCTCTGATGGTTTTGTTCTTATTCTTTTTCCCTATGATTACGAGGAGTCATCGTGGATCCACCGGTGGATCTGTTCTTCTTCTTTTTACCTATTTTTTCCCATCATGCAACGCTTCCCCTCTGATGGTTTTGTTCTTATTCTTTTTCCCTATGATTACGAGGAGTCATCGTGGATCCACCGGTGGATCTGTTCTTCTTCTTTTTACCTATTTTTCCCATCATGCAACGCTTCCCCTCTGATGGTTTTGTTCTTATTCTTTTTCCCTATGATTACGAGGAGTCATCGTGGATCCACCGGTGGATCTGTTCTTCTTCTTTTTACCTATTTTTTCCCATCATGCAACGCTTCCCCTCTGATGGTTTTGTTCTTATTCTTTTTCCCTATGATTACGAGGAGTCATCGTGGATCCACCGGTGGATCTGTTCTTCTTCTTTTTACCTATTTTTTCCCATCATGCAACGCTTCCCCTCTGATGGTTTTGTTCTTATTCTTTTTCCCTATGATTACGAGGAGTCATCGTGGATCCACCGGTGGATCTGTTCTTCTTCTTTTTACCTATTTTTTCCCATCATGCAACGCTTCCCCTCTGATGGTTTTGTTCTTATTCTTTTTCCCTATGATTACGAGGAGTCATCGGTGATCCACCGGTGGATCTGTTCTTCTTCTTTTTACCTATTTTTTCCCATCATGCAACGCTTCCCCTCTGATGGTTTTGTTCTTATTCTTTTTCCCTATGATTACGAGGAGTCATCGTGGATCCACCGGTGGATCTGTTCTTTTTCTTTTTACCTATTTTTTCCCATCATGCAACGCTTCCCCTCTGATGGTTTTGTTCTTATTCTTTTTCCCTATGATTACGAGGAGTCATCGTGATCACCGGTGGATCTGTTCTTCTTCTTTTTACCTATTTTTTCCCATCATGCAACGCTTCCCCTCTGATGGTTTTGTTCTTATTCTTTTTCCCTAGATTACGAGGGGTCATCGTGATCCACCGGTGGATCTGTTCTTCTTCTTTTTACCTATTTTTTCCCATCATGCAACGCTTCCCCTCTGATGGTTTTGTTCTTATTCTTTTTCCCTATGATTACGAGGAGTCATCGTGGATCCACCGGTGGATCTGTTCTTCTTCTTTTTACCTATTTTTTCCCATCATGCAACGCTTCCCCTCTGATGGTTTTGTTCTTATTCTTTTTCCCATGATACGAGGAGTCATCGTGGATCCACCGGTGGATCTGTTCTTCTTCTTTTACCTATTGTTCCCATCATGCAACGCTTCCCCTCTGATGGTTTTGTTCTTATTCTTTTTCCCTATGATTACGAGGAGTCATCGTGAATCCACCGGTGGATCTGTTCTTCTTCTTTTTACCTATTTTTTCCCATCATGCAACGCTTCCCCTCTGATGGTTTTGTTCTTATTCTTTTTCCCTATGATTACGAGGAGTCATCGTGAATCCACCGGTGGATCTGTTCTTCTTCTTTTTACCTATTTTTTCCCATCATGCAACGCTTCCCCTCTGATGGTTTTGTTCTTATTCTTTTTCCCTATGATTACGAGGAGTCATCGTGGATCCACCGGTGGATCTGTTCTTCTTCTTTTTACCTATTTTTTCCCATCATGCAACGCTTCCCCTCTGATGGTTTTGTTCTTATTCTTTTTCCCCATGATCACGAGGAGTCATCGTGGATCCACCGGTGGATCTGTTCTTCTTCTTTTTACCTATTTGTTCCCATCATGCAACGCTTCCCCTCTGATGGTTTTGTTCTTATTCTTTTTCCCTATGATTACGAGGAGTCATCGTGAATCCACCGGTGGATCTGTTCTTCTTCTTTTTACCTATTTTTTCCCATCATGCAACGCTTCCCCTCTGATGGTTTTGTTCTTATTCTTTTTCCCTATGATTACGAGGAGTCATCGTGGATCCACCGGTGGATCTGTTCTTCTTCTTTTTACCTATTTTTTCCCATCATGCAACGCTTCCCCTCTGATGGTTTTGTTCTTATTCTTTTTCCCTATGATTACGAGGAGTCATCGTGGATCCACCGGTGGATCTGTTCTTCTTCTTTTTACCTATTTTTTCCCATCATGCAACGTTTCCTATCTGATGGTTTTGTTCTTATTCTTTTTCCCTATGATTACGAGGAGTCATCGTGGATCCACCGGTGGATCTGTTCTTCTTCTTTTTACCTATTTTTTCCCATCATGCAACGCTTCCCCTCTGATGGTTTTGTTCTTATTCTTTTTCCCTATGATTACGAGGAGTCATCGTGGATCCACCGGTGGATCTGTTCTTCTTCTTTTTACCTATTTTTTCCCATCATGCAACGCTTCCCCTCTGATGGTTTTGTTCTTATTCTTTTTCCCTATGATTACGAGGAGTCATCGTGAATCACCGGTGGATCTGTTCTTCTTCTTTTTACCTATTTTTTCCCATCATGCAACGCTTCCCCTCTGATGGTTTTGTTCTTATTCTTTTTCCCTACGATTACGGGGTCATCGTGATCCACCGGTGGATCTGTTCTTCTTCTTTTTACCTATTTTTCCCATCATGCAACGCTTCCCCTCTGATGGTTTTGTTTATTCTTTTCCTATGATTACGAGGAGTCATCGTGGATCCACCGGTGGATCTGTTCTTCTTCTTTTTACCTATTTTTTCCCATCATGCAACGCTTCCCCTCTGATGGTTTGTTCTATTCTTTTTCCCATGATCACGAGAGTCATCGTGGATCCACCGGTGGATCTGTTCTTCTTCTTTTTACCTATTTTTCCATCATGCAACGCTTCCCCTCTGATGGTTTTGTTTTATTCTTTTTCCCTATGATTACGAGGAGTCATCGTGATCCACCGGTGGATCTGTTCTTCTTCTTTTTACCTATTTTTTCCCATCATGCAACGCTTCCCCTCTGATGGTTTTGTTCTTATTCTTTTCCCTATGATTACGAGGAGTCATCGTGGATCCACCGGTGGATCTGTTCTTCTTCTTTTTACCTATTTTTCCCCATCATGCAACGCTTCCCCTCTGATGGTTTTGTTCTTATTCTTTTTCCCTATGATTACGAGGAGTCATCGTGGATCCACCGGTGGATCTGTTCTTCTTCTTTTTACCTATTTTTTCCCATCATGCAACGCTTCCCTCTGATGGTTTTGTTCTTATTCTTTTTCCCTATGATTACGAGGAGTCATCGTGGATCCACCGGTGGATCTGTTCTTCTTCTTTTTACCTATTTTTTCCCATCATGCAACGCTTCCCCTCTGATGGTTTTGTTCTTATTCTTTTTCCCTATGATTACGAGGAGTCATCGTGGATCCACCGGTGGATCTGTTCTTCTTCTTTTTACCTATTTTTTCCCATCATGCAACGCTTCCCCTCTGATGGTTTTGTTCTTATTCTTTTTCCCTATGATTACGAGGAGTCATCGTGGATCCACCGGTGGATCTGTTCTTCTTCTTTTTACCTATTTTTTCTCATCATGCAACGCTTCCCCTCTGATGGTTTTGTTCTTATTCTTTTTCCCTATGATTACGAGGAGTCATCGTGGATCCACCGGTGGATCTGTTCTTCTTCTTTTTACCTATTTTTTCCCATCATGCAACGCTTCCCCTCTGATGGTTTTGTTCTTATTATTTTTCCCTATGATTACGAGGAGTCATCGTGAATCCACCGGTGGATCTGTTCTTCTTCTTTTTACCTATTTTTTCCCATCATGCAACGCTTCCCCTCTGATGGTTTTGTTCTTATTCTTTTTCCCTATGATTACGAGGAGTCATCGTGAATCCACCGGTGGATCTGTTCTTCTTCTTTTTACCTATTTTTTCCCATCATGCAACGCTTCCCCTCTGATGGTTTTGTTCTTATTCTTTTTCCCTATGATTACGAGGAGTCATCGTGGATCCACCGGTGGATCTGTTCTTCTTCTTTTTACCTATTTTTTCCCATCATGCAACGCTTCCCCTCTGATGGTTTTGTTCTTATTCTTTTTCCCTATGATTACGAGGGGTCATCGTGGATCCACCGGTGGATCTGTTCTTCTTCTTTTTACCTATTTTTTCCCATCATGCAACGCTTCCCCTCTGATGGTTTTGTTCTTATTCTTTTTCCCTATGATTACGAGGAGTCATCGTGGATCCACCGGTGGATCTGTTCTTCTTCTTTTTACCTATTTTTTCCCATCATGCAACGCTACTGTCTGATAGTTTTGTTCTTATTCTTTTTCCCTATGTTTTTTTTTTTTTTTTTTTTTTTTTTTAAAAAAAAAAAAACGCTTCCCCTCTGATGGTTTTGTTCTTATTCTTTTTCCCTATGATTACGAGGAGTCATCGTGGATCCACCGGTGGATCTGTTCTTCTTCTTTTTACCTATTTTTTCCCATCATGCAACGCTTCCCCTCTGATGGTTTTGTTCTTATTCTTTTTCCCTATGATTACGAGGGTCATCGTGGATCCACCGGTGGATCTGTTCTTCTTCTTTTTACCTATTTTTCCCATCATGCAACGCTTCCCCTCTGATGGTTTGTTCTTATTCTTTTTCCCTATGATTACGAGGAGTCATCGAGGATCCACCGGTGGATCCGTCTTCTTCTTTTTACCTATTTTTTCCCATCATGCAACGCTTCCCTCTGATGGTTTTGTTCTTATTCTTTTCCCTATGATTACGAGGAGTCATCGTGATCCACCGGTGGATCTGTTCTTCTCTTTTACCTATTTTTTCCCATCATGCAACGCTTCCCTCTGATGGTTTTGTTCTTATTCTTTTTCCCTATGATTACGAGGAGTCATCGTGATCCACCGGTGGATCTGTTCTTCTTCTTTTTACCTATTTTTTCCATCATGCAACGCTTCCCCTCTGATGGTTTTGTTCTTATTCTTTTCCCTATGATTACGAGGAGTCATCGTGAATCCACCGGTGGATCTGTTCTTCTTCTTTTACCTATTTTTTCCCATCATGCAACGCTTCCCCTCTGATGGTTTTGTTCTTATTCTTTTTCCCTATGATTACGAGGAGTCATCGTGGATCCACCGGTGGATCTGTTCTTCTTCTTTTTACCTATTTTTTTCCCATCATGCAACGCTTCCCCCCTGATGGTTTTGTTCTTATTCTTTTTCCCTATGATTACGAGGAGTCATCGGTGATCCACCGGTGGATCTGTTCTTCTTCTTTTTACCTATTTTTTCCCATCATGCAACGCTTCCCCACTGATGGTTTTGTTCTTATTCTTTTCCCTATGATTACGAGGAGTCATCGTGAATCCACCGGTGGATCTGTTCTTCTTCTTTTTACCTATTTTTCCCATCATGCAACGCTTCCCCTCTGATGGTTTTGTTCTTATTCTTTTTCCCTATGATTACGAGGAGTCATCGTGAATCCACCGGTGGATCTGTTCTTCTTCTTTTTACCTATTTTTCCCATCATGCAACGCTTCCCCTCTGATGGTTTTGTTCTTATTCTTTTTCCCTATGATTACGAGGAGTCATCGTGGATCCACCGGTGGATCTGTTCTTCTTTTTACCTATTTTTTCCCATCATGCAACGCTTCCCTCTGATGGTTTTGTTCTTATTCTTTTCCCTATGATTACGAGGAGTCATCGTGATCCACCGGTGGATCTGTTCTTCTTCTTTTTACCTATTTTTTCCCATCATGCAACGCTTCCCCTCTGATGGTTTTGTTCTTATTCTTTTCCCTATGATTACGAGGAGTCATCGTGGATCCACCGGTGGATCTGTTCTTCTTCTTTTTACCTATTTTTCCATCATGCAACGCTTCCCTCTGATGGTTTTGTTCTTATTCTTTTTCCCTATGATTACGAGGGTCATCGTGAATCCACCGGTGGATCTGTTCTTCTTCTTTTTACCTATTTTTTCCATCATGCAACGCTTCCCCTCTGATGGTTTTGTTCTTATTCTTTTTCCCTATGATTACGAGGAGTCATCGTGAATCCACCGGTGGATCTGTTCTTCTTCTTTTTACCTATTTTTGCCCATCATGCAACGCTTCCCCTCTGATGGTTTTGTTCTTATTCTTTTTCCCTATGATTACGAGGAGTCATCGTGAATCCACCATTGGATCTGTTCTTCTTCTTTTTACCTATTTTTTCCCATCATGCAACGCTTCCCCTCTGATGGTTTTGTTCTTATTCTTTTTCCCTATGATTACGAGGAGTCATCGTGGATCCACCGGTGGATCTGTTCTTCTTCTTTTTACCTATTTTTTTTCCCATCATGCAACGCTTCCCCTCTGATGGTTTTGTTCTTATTCTTTTTCCCTATGATTACGAGGAGTCATCGTGGATCCACCGGTGGATCTGTTCTTCTTCTTTTTACCTATTTTTTCCCATCATGCAACGCTTCCCCTCTGATGGTTTTGTTCTTATTCTTTTTCCCTATGATTACGAGGAGTCATCGTGAATCCACCGGTGGATCTGCTCTTCTTCTTTTTACCTATTTTTGCCCATCATGCAACGCTTCCCCTCTGATGGTTTTGTTCTTATTCTTTTTCCCTATGATTACGAGGAGTCATCGTGGATCCACCGGTGGATCTGTTCTTCTTCTTTTTACCTATTTTTTCCCATCATGCAACGCTTCCCCTCTGATGGTTTTGTTCTTATTCTTTTTCCCTATGATTACGAGGAGTCATCGTGGATCCACCGGTGGATCTGTTCTTCTTCTTTTTACCTATTTTTTCCCATCATGCAACGCTTCCCCTCTGATGGTTTTGTTCTTATTCTTTTTTCCTATGATTACGAGGAGTCATCGTGGATCCACCGGTGGATCTGTTCTTCTTCTTTTTACCTATTTTTTCCCATCATGCAACGCTTCCCCTCTAATGGTTTTGTAATTATTCTTTTTCCCTATGATTACGAGGAGTCATCGTGGATCCACCGGTGGATCTGTTCTTCTTCTTTTTACCTATTTTTTCCCATCATGCAACGCTTCCCCTCTGATGGTTTTGTTCTTATTCTTTTTCCCTATGATTACGAGGAGCCATCGTGGCGGCTTGAAGTTGCGCACCTCTGAAATTACGGAGCGATCAGTGCATATTTTCAATGGCTCGCGTTGCGTCACCCTCGCCTCGCACCGAGAGATCGGTGTGCGCTGTTGGAAATATGCACTGACCGCACCGTAATTTCAGAGGTGCGCAACTTTAAGCGCTTTTAACTTTTGAACAAATCATTTCTCTGGATTGCGGTTTGCGCCATTCGAAAGAACATAACTTTAACTTTTACATCGATAGTTTTTTATCCTCCTACGTGCGTTGCGCGTATTTTTTAGACTCAAGAAACCAAATTGTTTTTGTAAAAAAAATTAAAAAAATTGATAAAATTGACTCGACATTTTTTTAATTGGACTTTCATACACACCAATCGAAAGCTCTTTTAAAGAGAAATTTGTTGGCGTAAAGTACAAGTCAAAATAATAATCTGGGCGAGATTTATGGGACTTAAAAATTTTGACTTTGGCCCCCCCCCCCCCTTCACAGTTGACCAAAATTAAAACTGGCCATTTTTGAACACGTCTCGACGAGCTCTATCATTATGAACTTTTTTTGACGATAGCACATTCCTTATGGGAGCTGGATCAACCTCTTTCCAAATACCAAATTTACATTCGTAGTCAGCGACCCAGAACAGAACCTCCCCCCCCCCCTTCAATGATTTTCAAGCAAAATTAAAGGGGAAGAACTTTTTATATGGTTAATTCGATCAAATCCCACAGTAAGTGATGTAAGTTTGTGTGCCAGTTAGAACTCCCGAACTCCTTTGGAAGTTAGAGGCGGAACAAACTAACGGCGCAGCATGTGAAACCGGGGCAAGCCGTCGTCTGCCATCTTTTGTACAATGACCTCTCCTTCACTCCTCAAGCCAGATCTTCAACCTAAAGACTTCTGAGTCTTTGCTTTAACCTGGGGCAGTGCTTCCACCACTCTCGAAAGGGAAGAGGGTAGGGAACTTCGTTCCAAAGAATGAGACAGGTGACAATGACAGTGAGTGGTGTCCAAAGACAGTGAGTATAGTAGGCCTTTCGTGTTTTAGGTCTGTGTTTTTTCAGCATTTTTCATGCTGAAGACAGAACTGCCGTTCCGTGAATATTTAATGTAATTTTCAATTCACCGATGAGTCCACCAGTCAAGGAAAGATTACACAGTTCAGTTCAGTTCAGTTTATGACTGTAATGCTCAAAAATACTATGATCTGTAATCTTTTCTCAACCAAAGGAGCCAACTTTAAAAAACAAGCGGATATTTTAATAATTTAATAGTGATTCCACCAATTGCAGAAAGATTACAGATCTGAGTGTTTTTGAGCATTACAGTCATAAACTGGACTGAACTGTGTAATATTTACTTGCCCAGTGGTGCCTCATGCCTCATCGGTGGATTGAAATATGCCATTAAATATACACGAAACGGCAGCTCTGGCTGAAGAAAACCACCGCACTACGGTCAGCGATCGTAAAAAGTGGCAAAAAATTGTCATAATTTTATCATATAAAAACTTTCAATAAGAATTTTAATCATAGAGAATACCTTCAACAAGTAATTTGTGCCTAGAAATATCACCAACAAGTTTAAATTAAGCTTAAACGGTTGAAAAATATGATTTTCTATGGCTTCTTTTCACTAAATTATAGCCACTTTTTTTTCTATCTCAGACCATGGCGCCGTACCAAAGGAGGACAGTGGAAGCGTGACATCAGGATAGTCTCACATTCAAATGAGAATATGCGATATTAATAACAACAGATCAACAAGTGTGCAAGACATAGTTACAAAAGTTTCCTCAGAATTTATTAGAATGATCAAGTACACTGAGATACGTTACAGTAAACAAAACTGCTATTGTGATAGGAAAAAATAAAAATTAAAACTTACGTCAAAGTTTGCGCGAAAATGGCTTAAATGGCTCAAATTTACAGTGGCAAAGTGTGGTGTTAAGCGACAGTGATGTTAATTCATTGAAACCCATTATTAAATAACCGATTCTTGAGGAAGAAATTGATTGTTTCTTATGTGTTTCAATGGAGTAAAACCACTGCTGCCATATTACTTGCTTTGCCAGTGCTGAAATAAATACATAATTTACAAAATTACAACTTACTTTTAGACTTTTGAAGAACTGGTCTTTGAGCTGACGCACTCTAAGTTTAAGGATTTAACCTTTTAACTCTGATAAAGATTTAAGATTCATGCAGATACATTAAGATTTATGCAGCTTTTTCATAAAGGTGTTCTTGTAATTTTGCTGTGTTCATCGATGCATTTTGGACCTCGTTCAAATGAATTGCACGACTTCAAGTAGCCGGGAACCAACTTTTCCGTGTCAGCAGAAGGGAATCAACCACAAAAGAAACCACTATACTAGGACACAATGGGTAAAAGAAGTGAGTGAATAAGAGGGCCAGAGGTTGATGCTACCCCATGGATTGCTGCTCTGTAAGGGTAGGTGGAAGGGGTAAAAACCGGCTTAGGCCCAGGAGAGCTTGGGGAATCCAAGCGCCACCCGCCTATTGAATTGTGTTTTGGTATAGTAGTTAGTTCCCTTTTAAAGACACAGAAAAGTTAGTTCTCTACTACAAAAAGCTATCCAATTGTCACATACCAAAACTTAGAGTATGTCAGTTATTATCAACTTGTTCAAGAACGATAAGAGAAGCAATATCCAGCAAAAGTCAGCTCACAATTGATTTGTCTTCCATGAAATCTCCACAGCAGAAAATTCTGAGGGATTCATTGATAGTATAGTTCAAGGTTCATCCCATCATGAATTTCATCTGATAGGTACAGAATTAAGGAAAAAAAGCTAAGCTGAAATCCCTGCAAGCACGTAAGAAAGAAAGTACAAAAAGAAATGGAAGCTTCTGGAAGTAGATTACCAACAATCAAGTTGACTTGGACAAATCGACTTGGACAAATCGAATCCACTTAGACAAATCGAATAGACTTGGACATAGATCGAATCGACTAAGCCCTGTCCAATCGACTTAGCCACATACTTAGGCCAGTTGCAATATCATTAATTTCCACTTGTGATGGTTGATATACTTCAGTAAATGCCAAGAAAATTGAACTGCGCGCGCAATAATATAAAAAGCCTTTCATGTAATTTAATTCAGTAATTTCACCTTACAAAAATGCTGTTTCCTGATGTAAATCCTTGCTAAAATCTCAGACTGATATGTATGCTCACATGACAGCCACCAAAATGTGAACACCAAGTTTTACGTGATGCATCGCTTCAATGAACGAGTGGTAAGAAAAAATAGGTTACCAATTAATGAATGTTAACTAGATTTTTTGGTATGAACAAGAAATCTGTGAAACAGCACCATTTTTAAAGGACGAATTCAGTCTATTGAAAAATGTCTGTTCCATCTAAGCCGATTCCAATGGTGCAAGTCGATTGAGCTCCTTGTGAGGATGGTGGTGCCCGAAACGATTGATCGACTTAGGAACGAATCGAGTTGACTTAGATGAATCGACTTGGTTTTTCCCCATAAGACACAATGTATCTATGTTGATTCGATTTGCCAAGTCAACTCGATAGTTCGTAATCAGCTTCCTGAACGAAGTGTGAGTCAATGTACAGGGGATTTCAAAAGTGTGGCAACACTCGAGTAACTTTTGAATGCCTGCAGATAATGGAACAAAATTTGGAGATTGTTTTATAACCTTTGCAGAGATATCTTTTGATGGGATCGAAGTTATGGGGGGGGGGGATTACCCGAAGGGGAACCAGCCCCCAACTAAAATTTATGATTTGCAACCCCCCTATCTTGTGACCCATTGTTAGAAAAAAACCAAGCATTTGGGTGCAGACCAGAGGCCGATATCAATTTATATTTTCAAGATATCTAAGCTAACAGTTCAAAATCGACCCATTTTTAAAATTTTACAACTCCTTCGTAAAAAGCCGCAAATTTGAGAAACAAAAACACATTATTTACGTAAGCATACAAGTTCCTTACAGAATAAAATCTATTTGTCCACGAAAATTTGCCCAAAATTGATTTTGAGGCTTCCAGTTAAGATTCAACATTCTTAGAAAGTGATAGCAATTTTCTCACAAAACGATCAAAATCCCCAACAGAGACTAGAAAGCAGTCCATTAATTCAAATAGTCCTCAAAAGGGAGAAGCTCTCGAAAGTATCTATATCCTCAATCAAACTTTAAAATTCAATCTTGATCATGTAATCACATTCTGTATTTAAAGACCCCATATTTTTTTAAGCTTTATCAGGACTTCCGATGCGTATAACCCCCCATATGAGCACTTGTTTGACTAACCAGTTGATTACCAAGCCATATTGAAGGATTCACACTAATTAATTTGAGAGAAAATTGTTACTTGAAAATTTTCAAGAGTGTTGAAAATTTTATTGGAAGTTTGGATAGGTTTTAGTGGACAAATATGTCATTTTCTGAAAAGAACTTGTTTTTTAGAGCATTTTTGATTTTTGCTTTTTTTCAATTGCGACTTTTTAAATGGGAATAGTGAGGTTTGGAAAATGGGTACAAAGTGAACTTCGACCTTCAATACTCAAAAAGCTAAAAACAACATCCACTAGTGGTTCGTGCCAAAATGCTTCGTTTTTAAGCCGCGAGGATTATCCGATGTGATATGGTTCCGTGGAATTGTGATTAAGTCATAACAGTTTCTGATTCAAACTGAAAGAGAAGGATGATGGAAGCAAAGAAAATGTTGATGGAAGCTGTTCCATGAGAGGTCAGTTTAGAAATACAGCCCAAAAAGATTTTCGGAAGTCGAAGTGCTTTGACTTTTGACAGAGCTATTATTCCAATAAAAAAATGAGTATTAAAATAAAGAAATAAAGAATTAAAGGATACAATCTTCTAGTTTTATGTGATCTTTGAAGATGGTGTACCATTTTTTTAGGACTATCTTCTCCCACCGGGTACCCGTCTGAGCTCCAATTAGTTTCTTCAAGTCTCCAATAGTATCGCCTGGATTACATTTAACCCGCACCTTCTTCCCCAACCGATCATTGCAAGTTACTTCCATCATCTTGAAACTGTAAAAAAGAAATTCAGAGTTAAATCTTACATCTGATGAAGACGGCATGCACCAAGATTTAACTAAGGACTGTGGACTATTGTTAGTCCATTTTGACCCAGACCTCAGCGCTCTAAACAGCAGTTTGCAGAACTGCAGCGGTTTCTGAGCAGCACGATTTAAGTAGCACAATTTTCCGTTGCGCAGGCATACGGCGCAGTGGTTAAGGCTATAGGACGCTTGATCGGTACGTCAGACACTCGGGTTCAATCCCGCGGACCAAGGCAGACTTTACGAGAAAGGATTGATGATAGCTTCCGTCTCCGCTGTTTGGAGCGCACTAGTCGGGGTGCATTCCCCGCTAACAGGTTTTAACACGGGCGGAGATAGGAGTCGGCAGTCCTTAGTTATATCTTGGGCCATAAAGACGGTTGAAAAGTAGAGCTCATTTCTTAAAGGCTGACACACATAACAGGTAAGTTTCTGCTTACTAACTTTGATGAGTCAGGGGTGCAGAGATCCACGATCAAACAATCGCATGAAAATTTCGGACACTGCCTGGAAAGAAATTAGGTCTTTTTTGTTATTTCTTATTTTTTTTTTTTTTTTTTTGACCAATCAATTATTGTTCATTAATGTTAGTCCTAGCTGAATTTCATGTAAGCGCGCTCTTGCGCTCAAGAGAGCCAAAATTTTCTTCAGCAGCATTTCAAACTAACTTTACCGCTCTCTTGAGGCTTCCCTGTACTGTTACCTAGCTTACATTGTGTAGACATTTCTTGGCAGCAATGAATCTTTCGGGTAAATTTATCAAGAAAATGTCACTAGACAAGTCTTTATGCAAGACTTTGGCCTTAGCAGGATAGCAGCTTTGAGCGGATAGCAGTATACAGGGATTCTGTGAAAGGGAGAGAGATAGTTGGGGATCCTGATGACAGCTGATTGCAATAAATGAGTACATTGTTGGCCAGAGCTCATGTATTTTGAGTATCGAGTTTTGACAAGTACCGTTGTCTGCTTCCAGAATGCATCAATAAGCGCCTGGCTAGCAACAAGTCAAAACTCTGTGTTAACCAACCGCTCACCGATGCATTTCAAAAGCAGGCATTACTACTTGCCAGAACCCAATACTCTATTCATGAGCTTCAATCTTTGATTTCTCTGATGTGGTACTAGAGCAGGACCATTTGGAGTATGGAGTTCTGACAAGTAGCGGTGCGTAGTTCCGAACTGCATCAAAACGCATCGGGTAGCAGTTGGTTAGCATGGAGTTTTGACTCTTTGCTAGTTAACCGCTCATCGGTACGCTTTCATGCGGTTCAGAAGCAGGCATCGCTACTTCACAGAACCCGATACTCAAAATGGTCCTGCTCTAAAACCATCTGTAAGCACTTCTAACTTGCTCCACACATAGCTGTAGGCTCTTCATCAAACAAGTGACATCAAAATTCAAAAGCCCTCTAGATTATTGGTGGCATGTAATTGTTTCTCATGGAACTGAACAGTAATCCTTCTTCAATAACACATTCATTGCAGGTCGAGAAGCTTAGAATAACACTAAATGAGCGCAGGAAAACTGGACATAGAATACTCACAGGTAAGATTTGAAGAACGCCCAATTATATCAATAGTAAAAGTGACGAGACAAGAAATGACATAAAATGCGCTGAAAATTATAAAATTAAATTACTGACTGGAACGATTGTCATCGGCGATCCCGATTGTGGTTATGTTGATATGTTTTTGTTGTGATATCATGTCAAAGATTACAAAAATAATAAAAAAAATTAAGGGGTCAGTCTTTGTAATCTTTGACATAACCTCATGCTCATCTGCCGTCTTTCGGTAAACATTGATAAGCGCTCACGAAAGTTACTAGTTTTTTCTCTTTTACCAATTAGAATTTTTTACCCGAGAAGTGCCCACTAATGTTTCCCGGTTTGTAAACTTCATACACTGCTCCCTTGTACGTTTCGAAGAAATTGAATCGCGATTTCCCTGTTTTCTTAAATGAGTTCCGTAAAGGTGGAATTCTCTTCATGAGCCTCTCTTTTTAGACTTCTGATAGGACGGAGGAAAAGTTAATAGCAGCTTTAATGTCACTTTTGACTTCAGTGGATATCGTTGTTCCTCAATTAATTTTCTAGCCAGAGGTTAAAAACATTTTGAAGGTGCAGACAATGTCCTTTTTCTCAAAATGTCAGAATATCAGGGAGCTCTATCGTGCCAGTTTGTCCTCAACTCACCAAATCATGGATATTCCTGAGAAACACTTGCACCTAAACTGTCGCACCTGTCTCAGTCTTCTGTTGTAACCTCTCATAGTTTATTTGCTTCTTTACTGCTGAAGGTATGAAGTTGTCACTACCCTTTTCTCCATTTATTGTTCATAGTAATCATATGCTTAATCTCACAACTGTCATCATGGGCGTACTGTAGAACTCAGTTCACAATATGGGGCAGCTGATAGCTTGCCCGGTTTCCTTTGCCCCTGGGCATTGAAGTCAGCGCGCAGAAGTAGAAATTCATGCCCTGAATAGTAAATAAATAGAACTGTCATCCGTCATCTCTTGTGAAACGAGCTGTATCTGTGTTTGGTTACATGCCTTTCGTTGAAGATTATCTGAAAATTACGTGCTTACACTCTGAATCAGGATGCCGAAGTACTGCAAGTAGGGCTGAAAACAGGACCAAAAGAGTTGTGAACAGAATTGGGCCAGTGGGGGATTACTGAGTAATTGGTAATAATCATCAAACCTTCAGATGGGAGGCAGTTTGCAAGGGTCTGAGTTTTTGCCTGTGTTAGTAAGCAAATGGAAAAACTTGGTGAGCTGATAAGGAGGATGCTTTGGGTACTAACCAGATTTTATCATGTAGGGGATGTGATTTTGGCCTAAAATACATTGTTTTAACATAAGTGGAAAAATTCCCATAGGCGGACGGTATCAGGGGCTAGGTGGGCTACAGCCTCCCCACTTTTTTGGGCGGAGAGGCTAAAAATTGGGAAAAAGTTATCACTTGAGTCGTGAGAAGCAAAAAAAGAAAAAGGTCATCACCTTTTAGCCCCCCCACTTTTTTTTGTCACGGTCTGCCAATGGAAATTCCGCTTTGTGACATCACAACACACACAATTTTTTACCACATTACACGAGTGTTTCTCCAAAACCAGAACTCCTAGGAAAAAATTAAAGGCACTCTTGTTCCCAGCTTATCAAGTACTTTATGTTTTTTTCTTACCAAAAATTTCAAATCTCTTACCAGTGATGGGCAAAAATCACTTTTTGAATAACCATGAATAATTAAATAAAATTATTAGCATTATTCTCATGTTATTCCTAATAGTAAATCAAAGTTTTTAACACTACCAGTTACTCATCTTATGACAGATGAATATGCTTGTATTGTCAAAACTTTGATTTACTAACGAATAGGATTAACATGAGAATGATGCATATAATTTGATTTAATTATTCATGGTCATTCAAAAAAATGATTTTTGCTCATAACCAGTGGCGTAGCCAAAGGGGGGTGGTGTCCAGAGGGTCTAGACCCCCCCCCCCCCTTGACACCAGAATTTGCCCTAAAAAAATCGTTTTTTGCGTTTTCAGACAAATTTTTCCAAATTAGTATCTTTAGACCCCCCCCCCCTTGACATTTTTCGGACCCGGAGCCCCCCCTAGAAAAATTCCTGGCTACGCTACTGCTCAGAACTGTTTCAGACCCTAGCAACTTCCCCACTAAACATAGTCTTCACCTATTTAATAAACTTGGGGGTCATTTTGATTGGATCTACTTCTTCTGCAACTAATATGTTTAGTGACTTTTCAAACATCAGCCCTGATCACAGTGATATCACTCTTCGATAAAATGAAAATTATGAATACTCACTAATCGAGTAATGGATTATACCCGCCATTTGCCAAAATCTTGGTGTTTATTGTTTGGCTGATCTTATTCATACAGAATAAGCTTATGATGTGCTTCTTTGCCAACCGTTTGATGTCAGATTGCAATGTGTTCACAATTTTCTTGGGCTCTGGACTGATTGCTGATCAATTTGGTGCCGCATTTCTGGTTTTTTGGTCCACTTCAAGGAGGTTGGGAAAGAAACCGATCCTAATTGTATAAAACAGACCATTTAGTTTCTCTGCAGAGGTAATTAAGCAGAGTTATCGCAATTGCCTAGTTTTGATGGGACTGTTTTAGTGTGATGTCACCAAACCACTATGACCAAATCTAACCAACTAAATTACTGTGGAATCAGCTTCTATTTTGTCAAGTCTCTTTAATATCTCTCATCTGTTTTATTTCAGCCTGTTGATCAAAATGCCTGGAAAAATAAAAGTGAAAATTTTAGCCGCAAGGAATCTTCCAATTATGGATCGATCAGCGGAAACTACTGATGCATTTTGTGAAGTTAAACTTGGTACCACTACGTACAAGACTGATGTTTATCGGAAATCTCTGAATCCCCAGTGGAATTCTGAATGGTATCGGTTTGAAGTAAGTATTTAAAATCTGTACACTATTCCTTCTCCTTCTTCACACTGCTTGTATTTTTGGGTATTTTGTGAGTAATCAATATGCTGTGGCCTTTAAAATATGTGAAAAACTAAGTTCTGGAATTGACCTCAATTTAACATATATGCAAGACTGATTACCAGAATTGACCTCAATTAGGCTCTTTCCTCATCAAAAGTGGTGTCGCTAAGGGGAGATGCGGGAGACTAGTTCCCCCCCCCCCCCAAACGGTAAGGAGAGAGAATGTGTGAAAAAGTAAAGGAAAGTAAAAGGAAAGAAATAGAAGAAGAAGAGAAAAAGGGATAGGAAAAAATATTGACTGTAATTGAGTAAATGAATAAATATTATTGGAAAAGAGGAAAAATTAAATTTATCAAACTATTAGCGTCGAGAATTTAATAGTAGATACTTACCTAAATTCTGATCAATGTATTTTTTACATTGTTCCGAATGGAAACAAGGAGATGATTTGGTAATTTTTGTCAGTGATTTTGAGTAAAATTTCATTCAGAATTGCGTGAAATTTTGCATAATACACTTCAGTTTTTCAAAATGTGCCATGGTGGACCCCCAGACCACCCACAGGGGATCTAACATCTCAGCCCCTCAAATGCGGAAGTCTATTGATGTTGCTGCTCATCAAAGTTTCAAAATGGCCTGTTGTATCTATAGCCAGCCAATGGGTACTTGTGTAAATACTAAATCGCACTCAAAATTTTGGAGTGTGTCTACAAAATGTACGTTTGAAACAAAGAAGTTATAGACTCTTCCTTCATCAAAATATCCAAAGTGACCTGTTGTATCTGTAGCCAGATAAAGGTTTATGCATGGGTAAATGACACACATCAAATTTACGAGTGTGTTTTAAAAATGTATGCATCCGAAACAGACATAGTTAAAGTGTTTGCTTTTTATCCAACAGATGGATGATGCTGAACTTCAGGATGAACCGTTGCAAATCAGAGTGATGGATCACGATACGTATTCTGCCAATGACGCCATCGGAAAATTGTATTTGGATCTGAATCCGTTGTTGCATTTACAATGCATGTATCCGACAGCCAAAACTATTGATGCCTCAGCTCCACCTGTCATTCCTTCAATGCCTTCAGGTTTCTTTTGATTTATTTCTAGTGTTTCCTATCAGTTGTAATTATTTCAATTGCTTTTGGCAAAAATTAGAAAGAGCCCCATCGTTCATAATCACCTTCCCCCCTCCCATAATGAACCACTTCAGGCAAGAGTAGCAGGATTAAGGTAATTACCCAAGTAGCCGGCACCCCTAAAATTTGCACCAGTACCCGGCACCTATTTTTCACGATGTGAAAAATATTAGTTTAGTGGCAATTTTGGTGTTTTGCATATTTTTTTCGAATGTTTCACACTTGAGGTCTCAGAAAAAAACCACACAAAACACCAGGATTGCCATCAAACTAATACTTTTCACATTGTAAAAAAGAGGTGCCGGGTACTTGTGCAAATTTGAGGGGTGCTGGCTACTGGGGTGTTTACCTTATAGAGTCTAAATCAATACAACCTGAAGTTCTTACAGTTTGACCTCAAATTTCAGTGATCCTTCTTTCTCTTCTCTGTTGAAGAAATTGTGAAATTTTTAGTAAAGTGCAATTTAACTTTCTTCCCTTTTTTTCCATTCTAGGTTCTGTTCTGTCTGGTTGGTTTCCCGTTTATGATACAATGCATGGGATTCGAGGTGAAGTTCATGTGACAGTCAAGGTTGAGTTATTTTCCGATTTCAACAAATTCCGAGAATCATCTTGTGGTGTCCAATTTTTTTGTTGTGAGTATAAGTGTTATCCTGTCCAACGCTTTGTTTGTGAAGATCTGATTATCCCTGCTAAGTTTTTTAGGGAAGGAAGGATGTGATGTGTTGGTCATCATTGTCAGAATGAATGACCAAACGGACCCTATCTTCTTGGGTGATTAGGAAACAAAAATTGTGATTTCATGAAGTTTGTGAAACTGAGATTGCAGTGAAAATGATCCTTGGGTACTCCAACTCGTTGTTTCCATTCTTTTCCAGTTTGAGAATTGGTGTGTTGGTAACTCTGGAGTGTGCTAACATAATGCCAATCTGGAGTAAGTTGATTAGTGGACTATTTTATCAATCAAAATCGATTTACTCTCAAAATTTACATCGATTGTAAGGATCAAATTAAATTATTTAATTGATTATTATTCAGAAAAAATTACGCTTTTAGAGTCAACAACACCGTCAACTTTTTGTAATAATGCCTCAAAATACTCAAAAAAAAAGTCTACATTATACTGGATTAATTGTTCGTAATTCATTTTTCAATAATTGATGTTTGAACTAATTGAGTTTTCGATTAATTGATTGAGGGTACGTATTGAAACCACTCTTGAGGCTTCAATTTTTTGGAAGAGGTTTTTAAAATTTTAAGGAGTAAATAAAATGAATGTATGGATAAACTTAAGGCCTTATAGGGGGCTCATGTATCAAATGGAAAAGAATAGTTGAATAAAACGTACAAATCCTTTGTTGCTTTCATTTTTTGCAGCAAGCGGAATACCTCATGGTCATAATGCACTCGCAATTCATGGATTTGTAGAAGAACTCATCAAAACTTCTGATCCAGAGTATCAGTGGATAGAGAAAATTCGAACTCCTCGTGTGACAAATGAAGCACGTCAAACAACATTCTTCAAGTTGTCCGGTGAAGTTCATCGTAAAATCGGGTTGAAAGTTATTGATATGGGTGGCAACGCTGTCATCGGGTAAATAATTTTTTAAATTTCTTGATTTGCCGCATTTTACCATGAGAAAAACTGAATTATAGTCTTTGACTAGAGCTAAAATCTTTGTCTAAAAGTGCACTTTTTTTTCCAGAAAACTTCCCCTTACTCCGGAAAGAATGTTTATTGCTCCATCAAGTATATGGATGAAATCGCTGATACTTTTAATTTGAAGTCAATTTAATATAAATCATTATTTCTCTTTAAAACTTAAGGTTTGAACAAAAAGCATTGAGTTAAGAAATAAAACATAATGAAAACATTGAAAACAAACTGTCCCATGGTAGCATCAACCTGGAATGGGGTTTTATTTCCTATCTTGAGCCCTTCTACATTATTATATAATAACTGGTTGGGTCAAATAATAATCCATGCAAAATAAGCACTTCTGGGACAAATTATAATTCGCTTAATACAATTTCAGTTAAATTGATTTCCACTAAATGTTGGAAGTTATTTTCAATATTTAATCACCATCATCATTTTTTAGTTTGTTTTATCTGCAGAAATTGCAATTAATTTCAAATGGACCCTTAGTTTTTAATCCCTTACAATAATATTTGTATTTAGGACATTTAGGTATTTAAATTAAATTAAATCTAATGAATACGAATAGAATAATAAATCAAATACATGTAAATATAATGTCCATAAAATAGTAATTTAATCAATTTATTTATTTATCAATCCATGCTTCATGCTTAAAAAAAATATGCGATGAGAACAAAATAAATCTAAGTTATCTACTTTGCTTCAATGACATTAAATGAGAATACTCTAATGAGAATGAAACTAACGAGTCCTGCAAAACTAAACCCTAATGCTCATTCTTGATCACAGTAATAGGAAAATCAAATGCATCTAAATTGGTTGGAAATATGTTGTAAAACTAGAGATCCTCATAACCTCATTATGTTTTACTGTAAATATTTAGTAACCTGCTTGATCATAAAAATTTAGTCTTTATCTGTCTTCTCTTCAGGTACATTCAGAGTTTTGATTTGGAAGGTGAATCAGGCATTGTTGCTCGTGGAATTGGAACTGTTGTCACTTTAGTCAAAATTCCTGAACCTATCTCTACCATCAGAGACACCTTAAATGAAGAGTAAGATTGATCTCTAATTTAAATTAGTTCTCTATTTACTCTTACATTTAGAAGGGGGAAATAATATCATTCATTCATAGTAAATACACAGAATTCTACAATCAGAACAGAAGCTTTCGTAAGAGCCAATGATTACAAGATCTGGAATTTACCAGCGCAAACTATCAACCGTGCCTATTCACTTCTCAGTATGGTGGATGTGCTTGTTGAGGTTATATTTACCATCAGGGTGGATGTACAACCAATCGCAACCTGGCAGGTTACCAAAGATTGCTGAAAATGCCCACTTTTCAACATGGCTAAGATACCCGAAGTAAAAAATGTTTCAAAATGAATTTAAGTTTCTGTTTGATCGTAGTACTCTGTAGTAAATAGAAAGGAGAAAATATCAGCACCACCACAATAGGCTAATTTTTTTAATTGACACACATTTGAACACTGCAATTTTTTACTGGGTTAACCTTCACAGTTTGAGTGTTCCTTGTAAATGAAACAGAACTCACTAACCAATCTGACGAGTCCGTTCATTGATTGTGAGTATTTGTGATTCCATTTAACCTCAAATCTGTCACTTTTACTCGAATCTTGAGTTCCTTGACCTGTCAAGGAAACATTTTTTTTTTCAGTCACCTGAAACTGTTTCGAGTGTTCCAGAAGTGTGATCATCAAATCTATCTTGATTGGCCCAAACTCCAAACAAATGACCTAGTGTTAGACGGAGACTTAGAAATAAGCTCAGTAACTTTTACAAAACCCTTGATTGTGTAATTACTAAAAGTGCAATCACAAAATTATTTTTCAGTTCAAACACTGTTGTATTATCAAATTGCTCCAGCTTCAATGAAATATTGATCATCGATCAGTAGCAAATTTTTTTTCTAGTAATTTTAAGCACTGATTCTAATGTAAAATAATTTAAAAATAATGATCAAACTGATTAAATTATTTTGCTCCATTATTTAAATTAAATCTACTTTATTTTTACATTATTTTACACTAGGATCATTTCTTTTTGCTACTTCATAAGTTTGCTATTGGCCTATCTCTTGTTTTTTCTTTTTCTTTTTTTCTCTGTAAGCCTAAAGAATATTAAAAACATGTTCAATAAGTTATAGATTTGTTATCAGCGAAATTGAGTGTGAGTAAAATCAAACTTTATCATTTCCTCTATCTGAAATTCTATTAACCAATTATTTTCTTTTTTTGTTTTTTTTTTTCCTCCTCCCTGTTTGAATTTTATCTGATTTTTTGATTGATTCACACCCATTTTGTAATTTATTGTGTTTGTGTATTGGTTTGTTCCCTTGTGCATGGTATATTCTAAACTTTAATCCAACCCGAGTAGCAAAGACGGATTATTCCCGTTGCCTTCGATTAACATTATCACTGATGGCTCCACAATTAAGGGCAGCCCCTACACTCCTCTAAAAAAACACAGAAATTCTAGGAAACTCTATAGTCGTTTCCCAAGAAAAACCAACTCATTTTTCTCCAACACTCGAATAAAATTAGGTAAAAGACATTTACAGTCTAGCCATGATCATAGGTCGACCAAGAAAGATCACTTATCAAAGTCGACGGAGAGTCTGGATTCTAAAGATGATAGTTCATCCGTGGGCAGTTTTCAGTTTGATCTTCAGACAATGAAATCACAGAGGTTGATGAGTGCAATCAGTTCTTCTACTTCGTCTTTGTCGAAGAAGTTTACCTCACTGAAACACAGGAGGTCTCCAGATAGAAAAAAACTGAAGGACAGAGACACAATTTCCTTTTTAATTACATCGATTGCCAAGGATCCTGTATTCAATTTTGGACATGTTTATGATTCGATCGAAGAAGAAAGCGTTAAGAATCTATCTGTGGATCTCAGCAAAATGTCATCAAGATCCAGCGATGTTTCTGCTTCAGAAATAGGCTCCTTATCAGACTCGTCCTCTATTTTAACCGTCGGATCGCAAAGTATTGATTATGATATGTCCGATATGGTGGATACGGAAAGTTTGAATTTAAGAGCTGAAGAGGCCAAATCTTCTTTAAGAAATGCCTCCATTGAATCAGATCTGCGCCAAATCGAGAACGCAAAATCTGAAATGATATCCAGCTCAGAGATTAAAGAATCTCAGCAGGATATATATTTACCTGGCAGTGTATCTAAAACATCATTCAGTAATGCCTCTTTTGAATCAGATCCGCACCAAAGCAAGAATTTAAAATCTGAAGTTGTGAGCAGCTCACCATCAGATATCAAAGAATCTGAACAGAATCTTTGTTTATGCAACAGCGAATCCCAAAGTAAATTGAAAGATGTCTCCCATGAATCAGAGCTGCGCAAAAGTGAGAGGCCAAAATCAGAAATAACATCCACCTCTGAGATGACAAAATCTCAACCAAATGTTTGTTTACAAGACAAGGTTTCTAGCTCAACACCAAGAACTGACTCCAATGAATCAGACTTGCTACAAAGTGAGAAAGTTAATTTGAAATAATATCCAATTCTGAGGTTCAACAGAACACTCCATTATCCAGCAGCAACGTTTATGTTATCCATCGAAAAACAATTCATTGGAAAGTGATTTGATTAACAGCCATTTTTCTTACCTACACACTATCAGTAAGGACGACAGCTCTTTGAAAACTCAGATCTGTCTCGCTGTGAGAGAACCAGAAAATTCCTTTGAGGAGTTGCCTGATAATGCGGGAGACATTCGGTCGGATGATTCAAAGTTTAAATTCTTGAATGAGGTTGAAAAATCTGAAATCAAGACTGTAAATCTGAATGAGCAACATCAGGGTTTGACCACAAATGAATCCGACAAAACTTGTAAGAGTCAGATTAGTCCGAGTCTTAATGAAAGACTGGTAGATTTCAGTGATCGAAAGTCAACGAAGCCTGACAAAACCAGATCAAGCCAGAGAGATAAACTGGATTCAAAACATAAGAGGTTTTCGGCAGATGTTTCCGGAAACGAAACTTATGATGCCATAAGGAAATGCAAGACTGTCAATGAGTTGAGTCATTTCTCTGGCAATGAGAAAAGCTCTCGAAAGTTTTCGAACCCTGGACCAATCAAAATAAGAAGTTACTCAAGATTAGAGATGGAAGAAAGTTTCAATTTTCAGGATGCACCAGGAATGTCTATAATCCAATACCATTCAAACACCTTACCTTCGACAAAACATCAAGAGCTCCCCTCTAAAAGAAAGGAAAACCTCTCAAACTTTCAAGCTTCTCTCGGTGCTCTTCAGAGATCCATTCGCCAGAGTCGAAGGAGCGACACCCCACCACTTTCAGAGATGGAACTTTTCGAAATGCCGCCTGCTGCTAAAAAGTCCTTCAACAAAGAAACGATCTACTCATCACAATCTGGAATCCATCATTTGATGGTTACCAGTCCTTCGATCGATTCAAATCCTGAAGAGGAGCTCAGCTATGTCCCGCTTACTGATTCGCATTCTACCCTGAATGATAATGTTTTCAAGTCAATGCCTGATTTAAGCAAGAAGAAAGTGAAGTCTAAAGCTGCGTCTATAAGTTATAAACATTTCATCGATCAGACTTCATCCAATTATAAAAATGATTTCTCTGCGAAAAGCTCTGAACCAGCAGCTGGAAAGGTTGCAAATGAAAATGACTGCCCCATCTCTGAGATCTCATCAAATGTTTCGTTGCAATCCGTTTCAAGTGCTTCTGCTTTTGAAGGAAAATCATCCCTATCATCAGATTATCAGTGTGAAAAACAGAACTCAGGAATACTCCCCGAGCCATCAATTTATGCCTCCTCAAATCTAGTTGATCAAAGTAATTCAAGGAGTGAATTATATGAATCCGCAGAATTTGATCCAGAAATTTCTTTGGCAACTCAGGCGGAAGAGATGTTTCAAGTTGACCCAGAAGTATCTGCCGCAAATGAAGCAAGCCAAAGAATGATCTCGAAATCTTCTGTTGATTCCTATTTAAATCAAGTTGATTCAACAGCTCAACTGTCAATCTCCAATGTATTGAAGGACCAGGCTGCCGTTGAATTAAAAGACCGGGCCACTGTTGAATTGAAAGACCGGACTGCCGTTGAATTAAAAGACCGGGCTACTGTTGAAATAAGAGACCAGTCCACTGTTGAATTGAAAGACCAAGCCACTGTTGAAACTCCGAAAGTAAATTTCAGGATTAAAGTTCTCTCGACAGGACTGAAAGTTTTGAACAGTCGGCAAAATCAAATGATGGGCTCAGAGGTTGCTAGCAACGCATCTCCACATCAAATGAATCTAAACAACAGCTCGAAAGTACAAGACAAATGGCAGCTCATAAAGGCCAATTTAATTAGGAGCAATTTGTTCACTTCTACTCAGTCGGAGCGAAATCTTGATCGAACTCTAAGTCTCATTGATGAGCTGAATGTGTTACCGTCTCAGAGCAGTGCTAATACAAGTACATTTCCATTGTACAGTTCAAACCTATGGGGGAGGAAAAATTTAATCCACGATTTAAGCCCAAGCTATTTCTTCCGCAATAATATCCCAAGCACTGTATCACACTCAGTCTCAGATCTGAGGGACAGCGCTGTCATGACTTGCGTCCCACGTTCTGTTGCTCGTAAATCTGAATCAGTCGACACTTATGTATCCTCTTCTTTGAATAATGTCTCTAGTAGAGTTGGTTTCAAAAGTAATCACTGCACAGTTACGCACCCTCAAAGTAACTTGCTCAGAAACTACAGCTCCACCCCTCTGTTTTCTGACAACTACTCTAGCAATGTGAAATTGACCCGTAATAATTTTGATTTCAATGCGTTAACTTTAAATAACTCTCATTTGACTCTGGATCTTGCTAAAAATTTATTGAATAGTATCGTTGATAAACAGATTGATGAGAGAAGTGTAGTTGAAAGCACTAACAATTCCCTAGAAAGTTCCAAAATCCCAGTTGAGCCCAGTTTTTGTGATGAGATTTCGATCACTAATAATCAACTCAATTTTTGCAGTGGTAGTCTGAAATTGGAAATTACCTCTAATACTGCTAACAATTTTTACGAGAGTAATTTTAACAATCAATCAAGCGCTATTGAAAATGCATCTCTTTATAGTGTGAAGTCTAACATGCTTGAGAATATCTCAAAACCCTGTCTTGTTCCTGCCGTAAAAGGTTCAAATAATTCTGATGATAGTCCCATAGTTATTGCCAAATTTAACTCTCAAGGGATCAATTCAGAAGAGGACGTAAAAACTGAGTCTTTAACAGAATATGAAAATAATTTTTGCAATTCCGTTGAGAAAACTCTTGGTAAATCTGATTTTCTGCCAACCATTTTAATTGAGGAGGCCCTTAAAACTCCAGTAAAGAATACCACTGAAACTCCTAAAAACCTTTTGAGCCCTTTTGGTGAATTTGATGCTTCTCAATTGATTACTAATTGCACGTTGCCTCCTCAAAACCCTCTCTCCAACAGCACGCAAAGCCAGGGAACCGGTACCAGACCCCATGATGGAGATGGAGATATATCCTGTTCTTTGACAATTCCACAGTCATTAACTCCTTCTGCCTCGAAGCTTTTGTCTCAATCACCTGCTAGGGTTTTGAATACTCATCGGAGATCATCAGATTCAGAACTAAGCGTGACACCGAAAGGTATTTTCATGTTGCCTATTATTATTCGTCCTTATGTTCTTTTTATACGTTAATGTAATTACACTCAAAACTCTGATAGATAGTGTATCTAGCCATGTAGTCAAAGAACTATGTCATTGGATTCAGAGTCAATCAGTCAATGAATTTCATTCAGTCAGCAATACTAAAACAATATAAAATAAATAAATACATAAATAAATAAAAATACCAGGAATAAGCCATGTAGTTTTTGCTACTCAAGGGATGCGGCAAAGGTGTATCCAGGAGGGGCTTTGGTTTATTTTGGAGTCGAATATAGTTCAAATCAACAATGGGGCTCTTGCAAACTGTTGCTGTAGAGGATTGAAGAGTTGATTCTTACACGAAAACCTTAAAAATTGACAATGAGTGCATTAAAAAATCACAAAATTCACTCTCAGAATCGGGCTTAATGGCGAAGAGACGTAGGTATCACGGGAGATTCCCATCTAAACTGAGACATATCGCTGTGTTTCTGTAGAGAAAGTGACACGTTAGACAAGAATCTCCCATGATACCTGCGTTGAATCGCCATTACAAGATTGCCGTTATAGCAGTTATGTGAGTTTATTACTGAATTTTAGATTTTCTTTGTGTGATTTTCGTAATTTTCACTGTTGTAATTTTCTGTGTTTTTTCACTTTACCTCCTTGAGTGCTCTAGGTACTTCCTTCCCAATGTTGAGAGTCCCTGGCAGGTTGCCGTTTTTCTCCTCTAACCTTTCCTTTGTTTTGAGAATACTTTTTTGTATTTCCTACCCCTTCTTTTTTTTATGCAGCACAGTCGTTTGCTGTGAAATATTAGCATAACGAATCACCGTGTTTGGGCGGCTGGACTTTGCTACTCCTTCTACTACTACTTTTTAAAATCACATATTTTGAGAATGGTGTTTTTGGGGGGCACAAAGGGGTTAAACAAAAAATGTTACAGAATCTTTTTTGTAGACAATTTTATGCTCTGCAAGAAATTATTGGTATTCTTTTCGATAACCCTCCGGTTTTGGATACATTTTGAATATTATTATTTTTAAGGCCTCATCTTTAGGGTAAATTTGACAAAGCTGAAAACATTCCGGTGTTGATTTTGTTTATGGTAATATTACACACCGTAAGGAACGTGTGTACTAAATTCAGCTTTTACATACTTTTTCTTGTTCAAAACCTATTGGCCCTGGACTTTAATGACAGTTCAAAACTTCGACTTTTTCAGGTTATTTAAATTAAAAAATAAGAAGTGTTTTTGCCAAATATTGAAATGTCAGCTCTGCCCTATTTTTTTTACAAAAAAAAAATTAGTTTTGAGAAGAGGCAAAGACGTTTTTAATGCAAGGGTGGCTGGACTAGTTTTCATTAAGTGTAAGACTTTAGAATACGTAAACTCCAAACACTTCTGAATTCCTGAAGAAGCAAATCAGTTTCAACTCACCTCCTTCCAATTTGAGATTCCTTACTGTTAATTGCAAAGATCGTCGATCAGGCTTCATAATTAGTTATTTTAGAGATCACCGCATGAGTTTATGTATTGTAGGTGAATTATCAACGTTTAGTGCCGATTTTAATGGCTTTTTCAAATATTCAGCAGTACTAACTCAATAAAATTTATTTCACAGGCAACAGTCTAACTGGCAGCGGAGGCACTGGCATGAATCGCACTTTCCTTCCAAATATTCTGCTGCAGCCGATAACCGACAAAAAAATGTTTGAGCTTCATGACTACCCATTTTTAACGATGACTCGGTATCCTCCTGGTTTCATCAAACGTCTTGGTACTCCTTGCTTTTGTTTACTTATTTATTTATATGTGTTTAAATAATAATTTAAAAAAAAAAAAAAAAAATTGAGTTACAAAAATGGATAGAAAAACAAAGCAGAAACAGAGAGAGGAGTAATATTTTATTTGAGAAAAGAGAGAGAAAAAATATATAGAGCACTTTACCTCCTTGAATGCTCCAAATACTTCCTTCCCAATTTGAGAGTCCCTGGCTGGTTGCCGTTACTCTCCTCTTTCCTATCCTTTGTTTTGAGAATACTTTGATTGTCTTTCCTACCCCTTCTTTTTTTATGCAGTCCAGTCGTTCGCTGTGAAATATCAGCATAACGAATCACGTGTTTGGGCGGCTGGACTTTACTACCACTACTACTACTACCTATTTATTTATTTATTTATTTATTTAGAGCACTTTACCTCCTTGAGTGCTCTAGGTATTTCCTTCCCAAACTTGAGAGTCCCTGGCAGGTCGCCGTTACTCTCCTCTTTCCTATCCTTTGTTTTGAGAATACTCTGATTGTCTTTCCTACCCCTTCTTTTTTTATGCAGTCCAGTCGTTCGCTGTGAAATATCAGCATAACGAACCACGTGTTTGGGCGGCTGGACTTTACTACTACTACTTACTACTTATTTATCTATTCATTTACTTATTTATTACATACAAGAATTATACAAACAAGTATAATCTATAAAGTGAAAGCTTCTTTTGAACTTGCTGATATTGGAGCTCTTGCTAACTTTTACCATTCATGATTGAATGGTTCATTAAAGTTTAAGGCAAAATAGCAGAGCTGCGCATGTACCGTGGGAGATTCATGTCTAATTCGAGACTTTTCTCTGTGTGTTTCTATTGATTGAGTGACAAATTGGATAGGAATCTCCATTGATACCTGCAATACCTGCATAGCTTTGCCATCTTTGCTCTCAAATGGTGGAGCTATGCAATTGTTATGAGGAATTCCTATCTAATCTGTCACTCTCTTTGTAGAAACACAAAAGAAAGCCTCAAATTAGATAGGAATCTCCCATGATACCTTCATAGTTGCGCCATTGCACCTAAATTCAAATTAAAAATCTCTTTGTGAGTCAGTGAGTAAATTTTGTAATTTTTTAACGTGCTCATCGGAATTTTTGCCAGATTTGATTCAAGAATTATTTATCCAATCTCTTGTAGCAAAATTTCGAAAGTCGAGCCTCTTTATTGAACCAACTACCATTTTTTTCTATTTTTCAAATGATTTTATCAAAATTTTGATTCCAGGTGGGACGGTCAGTGCTCGGTCTGTTAAATTATTGGAGCGTTCTACCATTGATGAAGAACCAGAAACTCGCGATACATGGTGGAATGAGCTGCGACTGGAAGTACGCTCTCATGCCCGTGCATTAGCTTGTAATGTCATCCTAGGGTATTCAGAAAACACAGCCTTCAAGTATGTCAAGCTCTTTTTTCTAATATGTTAATAAATGGCACCGTCAGAAAGTTTACCTATGGTCGAAGGAACTGATTACACAATTCAGTTCAGAATATGGCTGTAATGCTTGAAAATACTTGAATCTGTAATCTTTTCTCAACTGGTGGAGTCGTCGATGAGTGATTTTTAAGAGATTCTGTCCAACCTCAATTCGACCAATACACTTCTTGTCTAAAAAAAATTGTCCTGTGTGAAAGACCTAGCTCTGGTCATATGGGAAATTACTCCCCATGAATTTTTGATTTTTGGTCTTAAATTTAAGCTTAGGTAATGCTGAGAAAAAGTTATCATGGCATCAACTCAACTGTATGATAAGTTTCGGAGATGTTGGCGGTCAAAGCACAGTTAAAAGTGACACTTTCAGAGCCCGATCACCCACCAGTGTTGAGAAAAGTACTCCAAAAAGGTCAGTTTATCTACTTCTGCTTGTGCTTGAAGAAAGGCCACTATAATAACAAGCAATAATAAGGTAATCACAAATCGACCAGGCGGGGGAAGGGAAATAAGTTAATAGGTGTGTTTGAATGTGTGATGAACCCAAGATGATACGATATCAACAAACAAAGATCGCAATGAGTGGGAAGGGAATTCAAGGAGAGTTTACTGAAGGTAGGTATATTGATAGTTTTTGTGCACTATTTTCAATGCTGGAGGCAATCGGGCAATGAAACATGGGCGTCATTTAGGGGTGGCTGGGGGGGGGCAATTGCCCCCCCCCAAGGATTTGAAGTCAGGCTCAAAAACTGGCACGAATTATATTGATGAGCAAAAAAAAAAAGGTCATCCGATTATTGCCCCCAAAAGACGGCTCTTTGGCTCTAAAATTATATACAGGGTGTTGAAAAACTGTTCCCGAATATTTCAGGGGCGGATTTTACAGGTCAAAATAAGACCTTTTTTTCCTATAAACATGTGTCCGAAAATGCCCCCCTTTTGAGCTACAGCCCCCCAAAGTTTTAAAAAAGTTACGGTTTTTTTGGAATAGCGACCACTATTATGAACCAAATGTCTTAAAACTTGGTGTCACGAGGTAATTTCACGCGTAGAATCCATTAATGACCTCGAAAAATTCAGAAATTGATTCGAATTGTACTTTTCACGCAATATTGTACCTTTAACGGCACAAATTTTATGTTACGGATTAAAATTTTGAAGAATAATTACCGAAATCAGATGCGAAAAACCCTTAGAAAGATATTTGGTACTCCGTGTTTCTTTCGATACGACGCGTTTTAAGCGAGATAATCGCTGCACAGTGTGGAAAAGTCAGCGCTTTTACCATGAAAAACGGCAGTGAGTATGCAACCCGCCTCTCCGCTGCTTCTACGGGCCGGCCGCTATGGTAAAAACGCTGACTTTTCCACACTGTGCAGCGATTATCTTGCTTAAAATGCGTCGTATCGAAAGAAACAAGGAGTACCAAAAATCTTTCTAAGGGTTTTTCGCATCTGATTTCGGTAATTATTCTTCAAAATTTTAATCCGTAACATAAAATTTGTGCCGTTAAAGGTACAATATTGCGTGAAAAGTACAATTCGAATCAATTTCTGAATTTTTCGAGGTCATTAATGGATTCTACGCGTGAAATTACCTCGTGACACCAAGTTTTAAGACATTTGGTTCATAATAGTGGTCGCTATTCCAAAAAAACCGTAACTTTTTTAAAACTTTGGGGGGCTGTAGCTCAAAAGGGGGGCATTTTCGGACACATGTTTATAGGAAAAAAAGGTCTTATTTTGACCTGTAAAATCCGCCCCTGAAATATTCGGGAACAGTTTTTCAACACCCTGTATTGATGAGCAAAAAAAAAAAAAAAAATAGGGTTATCCGATTTGTTGCCCCATCCAGGCCGAAAATTATAATGATGAGCAAAAAAATAAAAAAAAAAAAGTCATAAGATTTTTTGCCCCCCCCCAAGCCGAACTTGAAATGACGCCCCTGCAATGAAAGTGACACCTTTTGACTGCGTTTCAACTGTGAATATCTTTGAAAGTTATCATACAATTGAGATGGTGTCGTGAGAACTTTTACTCAGCATCACATAAACTTTGTTTTGAGACCAAACAATCAAAAACCCATCGGGAGCCATTTCCTGTAAGGCCAGTGCAAGGTCCTTGGTCCTAATTAGATCATCCATTCATATTTCGTCCAACTTACATCTTGATTTTACTTCTTCCATCGTTTGAGATAAAACTAATTAAGGCTCTCTTTTTCATACTCATATTTTACTTTTACAGGCAAAAATATTTCCAGCTGAGTAAACTCTCAATTCGGAATATTCTCTGTCTTGTTTTTCCTAGCCTTCATTTTCTTAACCGTCTTCTGTTTTCTTTGGTCTATTTCTCATGAAGCTTTAAAATAAAGGGAAGAAATAAAAGTTTCTAAGGAATTTGAAATATAGAGTGTGGGTGTGGAGGATTGAGAGACAGGAGCAAACGGCGCAAAACCAAATCTGTTCTTCTTTCTCAACATTTTAATGTAGCTTTCAATTTCAAAACCTCTATACTGGGTGTCTACTGTCAGGGAAAACCCGAAAAATTGGGAAATGTCAGTGAATTCGATCCTATCAGCAAGAATCTGTAAGTTAGTAAGGAATTTGGTTCTTCAAGTGGAAAATTACTATGTCCTCTTGCAAATTGTCCATTCCCATAGCGTCATAGTGTTTTCATGTCTTTCAGAGAGAGATTCTTTGTCTGAATAATGTCCACGCTTTTTAAACCATTTTTCATAATTTCAAAAAATCGAAGAAACGTCTAGGAATTTGATGAGTAGAAGTCAAGGAATGTCATAAATTGAAGAATTTAACTTTGCTGGACACGTTGCTATAGTAACAAGCAGTTAAAAAATTTGATCATTAGTTTGAAGTAAAAAAATTTAATGCGGGCTTTCATACCAACTCAAGATGTCCCCATAGGGAATATTCCCAAAGAATAAATTTAAAATCGTGTCTTTATTTTGTTTTTGCGCACATTTGAGGAAATTTGAATTTTTTGTTACAGTGATGATGTATGTATTCTAAGTGCAATTGGAACTGCTGCAACCATTTACTTTCACAGTAACGAATCTCATCATACAGAAAACGCAATCATCGGAAAGAAAAAGGTGGAGCCGAAGAGTCAAAACATCGCCATGACAACGGAGAACAGGCGAGCGGGTGGTGATGCCAATTCAAAACGGCGTCTGATCTCTGAAAACGGTGATGCCAGTGATGACTGGCCTTGCTCCATGTGTCATGTACCTTTCAAGAAGAGTAGTATGCCTTTCAGAGTCAGTCTGTCCAAGTGTCTTCTTTGCAAGCGCTCATTTGTACCTGAAATTTTGATGACTACCATCGAACCTCCGGAAGGGATCCCGATTCTTGGTGAAGGGTGCTTCTTACAAGCATTCATCAAGAGATCCAAGCGTGATAATCGAGGCGAATTGAATGCTAAAGAAATTTCCGACAGTGCACCCTTCCTTGAATATGAACTTCATCGGCAGTTATTGAATAAACTCAGAGTCAAAGGGATGAACAGTATTTTCAGTCTGAAAGTAAGTACCGACAAGAAACTTTAGGGTAGATGGCTGAAAAAATCAGAAACAGCTGTTTTTAATCATTAAATTTTCATTCGTTGGGTGGTATAACCATATAAAGTCCTCAAGAATACTTTGCCAAAAAAAAAAAAATCTGTTTTTAGAGCCAGCTTGAAGACTCTTGAAGGTAGCCAAAAAAAATGACAGTGCAAGATCATGCCGGGTAAAATGTAGCAATAGTTAGTTTTTTAATTTATAATTTTGAATATAAAAATTCACATTATCTACTTTACTGCATCGAAGCTGCCAAACAAGTAGTGATCTTCGACCCTGGTCATCATTAAAAAGTTAAAAATTTTAAGTTTGAAATTCAAAATTACAGTTTTAAAATATCTTGGATGCAACTTTTGACACGAAAATACCCTAGTGTTTCATTTGTTTCCAAATTTTCTGAAAAAAGTCTTATAAATGTTTGATTTTCTAATTTTACTTTTCAACGAAACAGAAAAAAGAAATTGGTTTATTTACCTACTTATATAATTTAAGAACAGCTCTTCATGAAACGCCTACATCAGGAATAAATCAAGTTGATTCATTTTCTCCTTTCATTACAGGTATCTCATATTTTCATCATTCTGGGGGTGATCAGTGTGATCGCGGAGGATCAAATCGTAATGGTTGTAAGAAGCAATGGTATCGGATCGAGTGCGTTAAAATCAAATGGGCTTGCTACAGCGCGGTTTGAATGCGCAGATAACCAGACTCTCTCACCTCTTTGTACCTCAGTCAACAGAGATTCCGACCGGTCTCTGCTTGCTGGAATCTTTGTCGATTGAAGTACGGAGAGATGAGGAAGCGGTTACCAGCGCAACCAAAATGTGCAGTAACAAGCCCATTAGATCTAACACTTTCAATCGGATTATGATAACCATTACAATTCGATCCTCAGTGATCACCCCTTGAATTTTTGCCTTTTAATTAGGGATGCTAACAGTAATTGAACCGCGAACTGTAAACCGGTTTAACCGTTGATTTTCGTTGAACGAAAACCGAACTGAAAACCGAAGAAAAGTGCTCATTGAACAGTAACTGAAAACTGAAAAGGCGACGGCAAAAACTAATTTGATTTTCGGTTCAATTACGGTTCAATAACGGTTCAAGATTTTGATCAGCTGATATATTATTATCCATTTTAAGCAAATATTTTGTCTTCGCTTTAATTTTGAACTAATTTTTTCTTTGAACTTTTACTTTAAAACGAAATTTGGTTCAATTTCGGTTCGAAAATTGAACCCAAATTGAACCGATTTCAAACTGGTTTGAACCGCTGAACCGAACCGAAAACTGAAAATCGGAACCGCCAAAAAACCGAACCAGTATTGAACCAAGAGAATGACACGACACTTAGACCGGTTTAAAACCGGTTCGGAAAAATACTTTCGGTTAGCATCCCTACTTTTAATTCTTCAGTATCTCAAAGTTAATAACATGGAACGATCATAAAATGTTCGCAGATAACCATCAGCGTAGGCGATCGAATGATTACTGGACATGCTGCTGGCACTGCTGTTTATTTGGCGGCATTGCCTATACTATCTCTTCCGACAGTGACTTTTGGTAGTAATGATCATGATGTTGCCAAGTTAGAAAAAATACAGAAAGATCTTTCTGATTGTGTGAAGAAGAATAGGGAACGATTTTTACTGCGACCACCATCAGTTTCTGGCCCTGTAAGTTCAGTGCTTTTTCTCTTTTTTTTTTCTCTTACATTTTTTTTGTTTAATTTTATTCAAGAATTCAGTTTTGTGTTTAATTTTTAGGGATTAAATTTCCCCCCTTTCTGATAATTGAATGAAAGTATTTGCTAAGTTTACAATCTTAAATTCGATGAGTTGAATTCGAGAAAGAAAAAGAGAAAAAAAGAAAAGTCAAGTTTCAATCCATCATACTCTACAGGGTGTTTCAAAATTCCAAATTTTAGGAGCATTTACTTTAATGGTTTTCTAGGGGCTGACATAGATTATTGTAGCTTTGGTAGAGTGTGGTAACAGATTGGTTAAGTGATAAGAACAAACTCTAATTCAATACTATAATTACATTTGATTTCCCGATTAACGTATGAATCTATTGACTAAATCCTGAATCCTCCCTTTTATCCACAATTTGATAAGACCCTCATTTTCGAATCCCGTAAATTAATCCTCCCTGCAATTGACGACGTCTCCGGGAAAAGGGCTCCTCATGAGCCACTTTGCTGTTTTGAGAAAAACGTAAAAGAAGATTTCGTTTCCAACTGTAGCAAAAGTACTCAAGTTTTAGGCAGAAAGTGGTTCAGGGCGAGTTAGAAGTTAAATTTGAAAATTGATGGGTTTTTTGGGATAGCGTCCATAGTAAAGAACCAAATGTCATGAAAAATTGTGTAACGTGATGTTTTTAGTTTTTTGTGTAAAAAATTCTGTAATGACCTTGAAAATTCAGAAATCAAGTCTGACTCCTTTACAGGTAATATTGTACCTTTGATGGCAAAAGTTTTAAGTTAAGGATAAAATATTAGAAAATCCGAATTTACCCAATTTTCATATCATTTTCTCATTAAGACGCCAGTTTAAAAAGCATTTACAATCCACAGACCCATGCAAATCACGCCTACAAAGGTGAGGAGAGGTTTTTAAAAATATTCCTGCCTCTCCTGACTTACTTTGATTATTTTTTGGTCTTTTAGGATGCTGGTGGATCGGTGACTTCTGACTCTGAAGACTCTGATATAGATCTACCAGAAGCTGATTTTGCTGTCGGCAACATGGATCCTTGCGTTTTAGAAGTTGATGACAACGAAGATGTTGATTTAATACCTCAATTGATCGAAAGTCCGCCGCCTCGAAATTTGATCGTAACTGCCGCCGAGGTGTTGCCTGGCGTTGATGACTTGGAAGCAGTTCGAAATATTCAGATGTTCACTCAAGTTTGGCGGGGTCGAATACCCGCTACTGCTCCGCTAAGTCTGTTCAGCCGACAGTTTCGCACCATGCTCCATAAAGTTTACTTTAAAGTCAGGGACATGGTCCCATGCGCTCTGAGCGGCATTCGATTCCTTGTTGACATTCCGGAGCCGGAAGAAATGCAAATCATAGTCTTTGGAATGATTTTAGGCAAGCATTTCTTTTTATTAATCTAGAAACCTGGGCTAGTTATCTGGTTTTTGTGACACATAGTTAGAGCTTGCGAATTTTATTTTGCTGTTATTTTTTTGAATTTTTTATGTTATTTTTCTACCGACTTTGAGATTATTTTTGACTGATTCCAATGTTATTTTTCCATGTGCTTTCTGCAATTTTCAAGCTTACTATTTATTTTCCAGCAATTTTTGGATTATTTTTGGAAGTATTTTGTATGAAAAACCCATTCCCTCTCTCCCTCACTCTTAAACTCTCTCGCGTATTTTCAATTATTTAATTTTCTTTATTGAACGTAACCCACAAAACAGGCTCGCCTATGGAGGTACCGAATTTTCAGTCTGTTTTGTTAATTTTATGTTAGTTTATTTAATTTTTCTAGTATAGTTTACGTGTAACTTGAGTAATTTAACATTTTTTTTTATTGATTTTTGTCGAAAGACTGAAAATAAATCATTTATCATATTACAGATTAAATTATGCATTTTGAGGTTGGAATCACCCAAGTTCTTGCTGGATTCCTGACCATTCCATAATAACCATAAGATTTGGGTGATTCCAACCTCCAAATGCATCATTGAATTTGAAATATCTTGCTGATTTTGGCAGTTTTAGCTGTGGAACCAGACGTAAGCATTTTTGAGAATGTAGAATTCATAAATGAAAAAACGTTGCATCGATTATTTGATTTAACAATCTAAATTTCCATTCTAAAACAACAGTAATACCTAGGTATAGGCATACTAATAAAACCTAGGTTTGTTTTTTAGTTTGTTTGGAATCAGAAGTCCTCAGATGGAATTGATATGATTTATTGCTAACTAAAACAGTCTATTGTTTATGTTTGAAGAAAGTGTTACAAGAAGAAATTTTTTTTAACTCAAGTTTTAAAAGTGCCTTTATTTATTTAATCTTACTCTTTATTTATTTATTTTTTTTTTTGCCTGCAGGATTAGCTCCTTGTGAGAAACCGACCAACAAATTTTCAAAAAGAAGACTATTCATGAAGACATCGAATAGTGGTGATAGCGTTAAGAAACCAGATGAAAATGATTTAATTTTCAATTTAGAAGAAGAAACGGACGATAACAAAAAATCGTCTGGTGTATCTAGTCAAGCGGCTCCTCCTGCAGGAGCAGCTCCTGTAGTAACTAAATTTTCCGGCGGCACTCCTGCAGTTCACTTTAGACCCAAAGAACGTTATGGTATTGACATAACCCCCTTATCCTTTGTTCCCGGAGCGAAGATTGAACGCTATTTGGGGAACATGAATTTATTCTTCATTAGAGAGGGGACCAGCATAAGAGAGAATGGCGGCATTGGAGTTTTCATTCATAGCTTTGTAACAGATGTACTTGCAATCATGCGAGCTCACGTTGCTGCTCTTGGAGGGAATGCCGTTGTTGCATATTTCATGAATCAGTGCATTCTCCAAAATAATCCAAATAAAAATCAGGTAATTTCCTCATCCTTGAAACATGTTTTATTTACAACACTTAATTGCTGGGTAGGAGGGTCAAGAATATGGTCCAGGTCAAATTATGCGTCCAAAACTCAAAAAGCTGAAAACAAAAAAAAAACCCACAAGAATTCTGAATTCCATATCATTTTCTTGCAGGAAGGAATCTTTCAGATTTTTTTTTTTTTTTTTTTTCTTTTTTTTTTTTTTTTTTTTAAATCTTTGTTGATCTGAATAATTCTTTTTTTGTGGGGAAAAAAATTAAATTAATTTAATATTATAAATACCCAATAAAATCAGCATAATTAGATGGATCTATGAAGAAAGATGCTAACTGTCATAAATTCTCGATTTAGAATAAATAAGCATAATTCCATTGCCACAAGTGGTTTTGTAGAAGACTTCAATAATTTTCTTGCAGAAATGAATCTTTCCGTTCTTTTTTTTTCTTTCTTTAAATCTCTGTTGATCTGAATCATTCTTTTTTCGTGAGAAAAAAAAAATTAAATTTATTTAGTAATATAAATGCACAATAAAATCAGCATAAATGGATGGATCTATGTAGAAACTAATTACCAGGAGCGTCGCGTGTAATCTGGCAACATCGTATTTAGTCCATCGAAACCCAAGAAAAGGGTCGAAATATGAAGGGTGCATAGTGCACTCCCTTGAGTCAATATTTTACATGGGATCAAAAGGACAAAATGCTGCGTTGCCAGACTGCATGCGATGCCACTGCCAACTGCCTACTATAGATTCTAGATTCAGAATAAATGAATAAAATTCCATTGCCACAAGCGGTTTTTCTGGAGACTTCACGAGACTCTTTTTGTCTGTTTCAGGCGCAATGTTTGATCAATGTTGGTGGTGATGCTGTCCTCGTAAATTATCGTGTTGATGACTAGTATACGTCAAAAAAAAAAAAATATTTTCATTTACCAGTGTTATTTATCCAGTGGTAGTTTGTTTTTTGAGGAAATTTCTGGTATAATATCTTACAGGGTGTTAAGTTTCATGTGTTTGGTTCTAACAAACCGAATATCCAACCTAGCCCCCAAACCATGTGATATTAGATTTTTTGATTACTGTAATTACTAATTAGTCCTTTGTCAGTTACTCACTGAAACTCTTGTCAGTGCATTAAATAATTTTTGTTGTTAAGTCTCTTGAGAGAAAGTCAGAGTTCACTTATACTATTTAAAGTTGTATTTCTTTCCAGTATTATGACTAATTAGTTATTTTATGGTCTGGTGAAAATTTTTTAGGTTTCAATTAACTACCTTCAGTAATAGCTTGAGAGTCTGGTTTTTTCATATGTGTCCCGTTTGTGGAGATACACACGTGTAAAGTTGTAAAACATCGTGTGCGTAGTGATGTCACTACGCGGAATGCCCATTTAAAACAATATATTTTGGGCCAAAATCTAATCTCCGGAACGATGGGACTTAATTAGAAATCAAAGCCATCTTTGATCTCAGCTCATCCAATACTTTTATTTTATTTATGAAAAACATAACATTTCACACCCTTGCAACTGGCCCATTCTGAAAACTCGAAAAAATAATTTAAGTTCATTTGCAGAAAGGCTTTACATCAAGTTCGAATCACTCACCAGACCTGCTTTGCTAAAATGTGCCTGAAGTTTATTTAAATCTTTCAGAATAAGAATACGAGTGATTTTTTTACTTTTTCCCAAGAAAGTTTTTAGTCATTTTTCCTCTTTTCTCGTGAAATTTCTCATAGTGACCTTTCACAGGGTAAAAATTTGTAACAAATATTTTGTCACATACATGAAATTTCGTGACTTTTTTTTAGAAATGGCTTGTCTTAGGATATTCTGAAAAGCTGCTGCAACTTTCCCTCACTTTATAATAGGTATCAGAAAAATTGAACATTTTTTTAAAGTGTATGAAATTTAAATTAATCAATCCCTACGATAAAAATTCTTATTGTGCTTCTCAAAATTCCTTTAGAATCATGTTAGAATGAATTCCTCCTGAAATAAGTAATAATCTAGTCAATGGTTCACTTTATGTTGTTTGCTTCAATTGATGGTTTTAATGATAAGACCAAAGAGGTCCCCAAGCCCATTAGATGCCCAATTAGTTACTATATGACTAATCAGATTTGCTCTCAAAGGCCCTTACGTGTCGCTGAAATGATCTTTGAGAACGGACGGCTGCCCAATTTTTTGTTAAGTGGTACTTCTTTAATCTTAACACATCTTCAATTGCATCTTCAACATTTGTGTACGGTGCTTATAATATAATTTCCAGTGGTGTACGTGCCATGAGTCAAACTTTAAATGAAGCTGGGCACCCTATATTTTTAGTTGTAATTTGCGCCTCTGATTGCTTTGGTTGATGGTTGACGCAATAATTACTTTCCTGTAGAAAAAGCTAGCTGATCAATGTCTGGTCTCACAGTAGACGTTAATAAAAGTGAAGTTACCAAGGCAAAATTGATGCCGTCTCCAGAAAAAGGGCTTACAAAATTATGGATCTGATGGAAAGCAACCAATAAATTTCATTTTCAGGATCAGATTTTTGCCTGCCGAGGTGTAAGTTGGTTTGACAAGTTTTTTTTTTAACTTTTTTTTGTGCTCGGTTTTTTATGTTGTTTGATGATCCTGTAGTTGGATTGAAATGCTTCTGCAAACTTTGTTTTGTTTCTTTTTTATGTCTAGTTTTGTCACTCAAAATTTTGTATCATTGTCCTGCAATACTTTGCCTCAAAATGAGCAAAGCTGTATTTTTCTGTGAACCTTAATCATACCATGGTAATCAAATTGACACTTGGAGTAACCTAATTAACCTAAGTACGTTTCAAGGTATTCTCACAAGAATTTTTTTATTTTACTGTGGGCTCTTCCTCTGTGCAATTTTTAATTTTAGTGTTTTGCTAAACTATCATTCTTGTAGGTTGTTTCCCAAAAGTATGCATTTTTAATTTTTCAATCAAATTGCTTAGGTTAAAATATCATTAATTTAAAGGTTCTCGGTACTAATTTTTTTAATCAGTGTTTTCAACTTTACAAATAGGAAGCAAGAAAATTGTGGGGCTATTGCGGAAACATCTTATCATGATTTGATAGAGTTGATGGTCGTAAGCAGTATAGTTTGAAGTTATGAGTGAATTGCACTGAAAAAAAATATATATATAACATTTATATACTTCTGAAATACCCAACTGCATTGCTATTTTAGCAATTGAAGGGCTCCACCGAAAAATGTTACTTATCCACTTTGCACAACTTTCGGGGAAATGAAAAAAATGAATGACTTACGCCTTACGCGCTTATGTCTTTCGCTTACTTTCGTGTCTTATTTCCTTACTATGGGTTTGGAATTTTGCCACCAGAGTGAGTCACTTTATTCAGCTCTGGATATGTAACGTTTTTCTGCTGGAAAACCACTTTCGATTTTTTCGTTGCTTGTAACGTTTTTCGGTGGAGCCCTTCAATTAAATTTAGCCAAAAATCTGGCCTGCAAACGTGTCGCTAAAGTCGCAATATTCATAAACATTAAAAAAGAAAATCTAGGGTGTTTTAAGTCAGCCCATCTGCTCCTCGGGGGGTGACTCGAGGGTGACTCAAAACACCCTGGATTTTTATAATGCATCGAGGGTGTTTCCAGTATCCCCACTTTACGGTGCTCCATTACTGTAGAAAAAAGGGCGCTAGGATTTCAAATTCTGCCAAATAGTTTTCCATGTACCTTTCCTACAAAAAAACCATTTATCCAGTAGAAGGGCGCATACCTGGCAATCAGCTTTGAACCAGCAGTAGATGCTTGTGCCATGGAAGAAGGCCTCAAAAGTCAAAACTGATCCTTAATCAGCTTTTTTACACTAGAGACTAAGCAGTACGACTGGAATCTAGTTTTAAGTACATTTGTCGCTTCCTTGGTAGTTATTTTAAATTTTAAGCTTGATCAAATTCCTTATCATGAAGTTTCTTTAATGTGGTTTGCAGGTCCTCTAAGGGACTCATTAGAATTGAGCCAAAAGCAATAGGAAGAAGAGTCTGAGTAGGCCTGCGCATTTCATCATTTTGCTTGTACCATCGAAACAAAATGTAAAGAAAATTTTCAAGTTTCGATTGTTTGATTGCTTGAAACTTTAATAAATTTCAAAACATTGCAAAGAACAAGATGTATTGAAATAAAAGAAAAACGAAAAATTAAATAAAACTGGATTCATAATAATAGCTAGCCAATCTCGTAATTAAAATTAAATTAAGACTTACAGATAAGCCATAGGTCCTCGATCTTCTTGATCATCATCAGTGGCAAGAAGTAAAAGTTATAAATCAATTTTTAATTAATAAGTTTTTTAATAAAAGGAGTTTTAATTTAAAAGTTTTATTATGAATTTAGTTTCCTTTTATTTCTTGTTTTTTCTTTTAATTCAATAAATTTTGATCGATCAAAGAATTTCAAAATTTTTATTGTATTAATGATTGTAGAACCAAAATTTGAAAATTATAACAAAATTTTGATGAATCAAAACTTCAAAATTTCAAAAAAATGTCTGTATTATTGATTGTAGAACCAAAATTTAAGATTAACAAAGTTTCAATGAATGGAAGTTTCAAAATTGTTAAAATTTTGATCGATCAAAACTTCAAAATTTTCGAAAAATTTTGTGTGATCGATCGTTTGTTTGGTCAAGCGCACAGGCCTAGGGAGAACAATGCTTAAGGCTTGCTCATGCCAGTGAAATTTGTCTAGAATTCTTATGCGTCAAAATTTTTGAGAGCAACTTAAATCGTGGCGCGTCTGGTCTCATAAGTAATGTGCCAAATAATTAGGATTACAATTTAAGGGGAAGATGGATCTCTCGAAAAATTTGAAAAGCAACAACTGAACTCAGATTATGTTTCTGAGATGATGTGTGGCTTCTTTTTGTGAACATACCTTTCACTGGATTGTCCGGAAAACCCCTCAGTTCCCACCCATAATTCAATGTAAACATGCAAAAATTCCGGTGAAACCTGGTACCCTAGGAGGTCTGCAACCACTTACAATTTGTGACATTCTGTTCAATATTATGTTCTTCTCAGTACAACATTTGTCGGAAATTGAGTTTCAATTGGAAACGATCATGATTATTCTAGCATTGACTGTGGCATTTGAAGAAACATTTTCAGGGTATGCAGGTATCATTTTGAACATGATCTTTTGAGGTGACTCCAGGCAAACTTTTTCCAGATTTCAATCTGATGGACAGCACCACTAGTCACTTTTGGGATAAGTCATGTTTTCGGCATTTTGTTGAAAACAAAGAAAATCTGCAAAATCCAGAATGTCAGCACCTGCGTAATTTTTGTACGGATTTTTTGAGCCGAAAACGAGCAAAATTGGTTGAGAATTACAGCTGTTTATGAAATTCATTTTGCCCTGAGCTTAGTGAGTGCAAGTGGTACTGTGTCTATCTGCTTCACTAGCACTCATTGAGGCTTATGGGAATTTTTGTATTTTATAAATCCTGGCTTAATTTTTGAGTGTTTCAGCTGGAAACTTTCAGGGTATCTTCCTGAAGTACACTCGCTGGTGCTGACTTTCCTTAATTTTGTTCTCTTTGCGTAAGTTGATCAATTTTAGCCAAGAACTGCTGACTGTTTGAGTAGCGCGATGTGGTGACTATGCTACAAACTAATCAACTCTGGAATCACCTTAAAGAAGGAAGTTGGTTCAGGTATTTTTTTCAACTGAAAATGTTTCGAATGATGATTGGCTTAAAATTGAAGAGAACAATTACTTCCTTCTGAATGTTTTATTTTTAGCTAGCGAATAAGCAACTACATAGTTTCAATTTTTTTTGTGTTTATAGTTTTCTCTGTCTATCTCAGTTTTATCTAGTTCTGTTTGATTTCTGTTTTGTTTTATGCTATTTAATTTTGTTCTGTTTTGTGTTTATTTCTTAGTTTTGCATTTTTTCATTCGATTTTTAAACCTGGTTGTTAATCCAGCTCTAAAATTAATTAGTACAAGTAGTTTATTTTTATGCGCAGAATACGTGATTAAATTTTTAGACATGAATTCAGAGACACTTTGTACTTATGCTTTGAATACCAATCTCTCCGTCAGTAACACTTTGTTTAAAAATGAGATCCATTAACTTTTAGTGAATTTTAAGACTGATATTTTGGTCTCTGAAAAGTACTTCAATAAAAGGTAGAGATATAGAATTTACTGGAGAACTGTTCTGGTGTAAATAGATTACTAAGTTTGGTGTTGTAGTTATCTGTTGCAGGTATTTTACCCGCGGCTTGTGAAATGTCATGAAATATATCATTTTGCTTATTTCATGGTCACCAAAAATGAGACTTAGTGTATTTAAGCTAAAAAAAACTGCATTGAAATTTTTCTCTCCTCATTCAAAAGATTTGTCCTGACTGGTTCTCTTACTATGTTGTTTTACGGAGAATATTCTGCGTTTAGAGGCAGTTTCTGCTTCTAGAGCACTACCATTTAGTTAACGCATAATTACAAGCTAAGAGTAATTTATCGTTAAGAAAATGGAGTATCAAGTACACAAGATAATCACCTCTAAAATGTCTCTGCAAAGTATCCCATCCCTGCAAAAATATGGCTGAAAGTACAAAAAATGGTATATTGCGATGCGAAATTCGATTCAATTTGTGGTATTCTATTTATTGGTACGTTCAGCATTAGTTTTGAGGATATTGACAGTAAATTTTGCGGAGACATTTTGCGGATGATTGTCTTTCTCTTTCTATGGCTGTTTGAAGACAGGTGTTAGAAAAGGGTAGCAGAAGGGACCATCACATGATTTTAGCCCCTATCTCTGTTTTTTTTTTTCAATGCTTGTTTTCAAATAAGAGGAATGAGAGGGAGACAAGTTCCCGTATCTGTCTGTGATCAACAGTAGTGCTCTGATGGCGAAAATTGGCACTAAACGCTGAAGTTTCCCCCTAAATCCCCTATCATCTGTATTTTCTTGCTTCAAAATGTACCTAGTATGTACCTAGGTTTTCCTTAGAAAACCTAAACCTAGGTTTTCCTTAGAAAACCTAATGTATAAAAACTACTCGATTTATTAGCTTACTAGATTTTGAGCAACGAGCAACACGTTTCTCTAGAGTAGCAGTCTTATGGAAAACCTGCGTAACCGTCACGGAGGATGTTTAGGTTAGGTTTAAGATGTAATTTTTTTCATTTATTCTCATAGATGAAGCAACAGTGAATCAAAGCATGTTCAAGCCTCTGCTTGTTACTCTAAAATATATGGGAATAAATTAAAAAAATGGGGCAGTTGCGAGGGTCTAAAATGTTGTGTTTTTTATAAAGAAAATGGAAGCACTTGATGAGCTAAGAACAAAGACGCCTTTGGTTTCTAATTAAGTCCTATTGTTACTGAGATGAGGTTTTAGCCCAAAATACATTGTTTTAAATGGGAATTCCGCGTAGTGACGTCACTACGCACACAATTTTTTACAAATTTACACGTGTGTATCTCCAAAACCAGGACACTTAGGAAAAAACCAAAGGCACCATTGTTCTCAGCTCATCAAGTACTATAATTTTCTCTATAAAAAACACACAATTTCGGACCCTTGCAACTGCCCCATTACACCTTAAACCTCTTGAAAGCCTCGACAGCGGTTTCATAGATTTTTCATTAGACTGTCACTCTAGATAAATGTACAGCTTGTTTTTATGCGAAGTCTGATATTTTATGACCATGAAATTAGTGGCATGTAATTATCAGTGACAAGTCTACGTATACTGAATGTGACTATCCATAATCTTTTCTCCACCAATGACAGAGGTTTCTGCTTCAGTGAATTCTTAAATTTACCAAATAGTCCATCATTGCGTCAACTGCAAATAATAAATAAATATTTTTTGGTAAGTGTATCAGTCAGATTTGGATTGTGCAATATTTTTCAGCCCTTCATTTCCTGCCTTTCTAGCGGTTGACAATATCTCCTTTTTTAGATGTTTGGAAAATTAAAGAAAGAATACTTAATGCCTTAAATCAAGTGCTTTAAAAAGCCGAATTTGTACTTAATAGGTATTTCTTTTTTTGGTTTCTTACGAAGATAAGGTCTTAATTTTGTGCTGATTTAATGTCAACTTTTTGTAATCAAGAATACTTATACTTCTGTGCTCAACTTTTAAAATTTGAACTTTCTATCTTTTATTAATTTTGTGAAAATGTACAAAGTCTAAAAACAAATTGTAAAGAATCTCACTGGCTGTTAATTTCAATTAAGAATCTCCTCGACGAATTTCTGTAGGGCCCAGCTTTTATTTGCCGTTGATTTCAGACTTGTAGAGGAAGTCTTTAGCCTTGTTGGAATATAGTGGTTCACAGGCAAAGATTTCCAACCTATGATGCTAGGTACGTGGTTTTTAAGAGTTGCTGATTTAATGGACCAATGGCGGTTTGTGCCATTTGGCAACCATGTCTTTTGGCCATTTGAACCTATGCAAAAGTATTGATTTCTCAGGGATTCAGTGGATCCCTTGAAGATCAATAAACACACATTGCACAAGTCGCCTCTATAATGGACCAATCACTCTTTGTTACTGATTACAATAATCGATCAATTGTTTGTAGTTTCTTGTAACATCGTTTTACCATCATTGTCATCGGTATCAAAGAGTAACCAATTGATCAGCAGCTGTTTGAGACAGGGCATCAGACCAAACCAAACAGAAAACTGCTCCAAATTGCCGATTATCTGAACCGAGAAGCGAACAGGGAACCTGTGGGAATGTAGTGAATCGTGGCCGGCACCAAACTAACTAGTGAAACCTAGTTCAAACATTTTTTTAAAAATAACTATTTTGACTGAAAGTGTGGGTAATCTTTGACTCAAGCCCTATCTATCGTCAAATACCAAAGCTCCAGGCTGATTGAAAGTGCCAAAACATTTTGATGATACCGGTTAATTAGTCACACCCCAAAACTAACAATTTTTAGACTCCTTGTAGCTCTGTAATTTTTTACCCTTTTAAGATATGAAGATAAAATATTGGGAGCTTGTTCAGATCATGAATTTGAACGACTCACACAATTTTCAGCTCCAAATCTTTATTTGCAGCTGATTTACAGAGGGGGAAAATTGGGCATTTTGCTTCTTGTTAAGATACCCGTCAGTGCTAGAACTTGGCAGGTGCACCTCCAAAGATTTTAACTGGAAATATGGCAACACTGCCTTGAGCATACAAGGAACTGCATTTGTGCCGCCCTCAAGCTAACATGCGGTGAGTTCGTAGCATTCCCTTTCAGAAATTCATCAAAGAGACTCTAGTTAAAATTTACTTGCTTGGATGTCAATTCAATCTGCATTTCCTGAGATTTGCCTGCCATTGCCGGTCAAAGTGACGAATTGTTTACCTCTTCTGTTTGTTTTGTTTTCAAGCCACATGTTTGGCTGAAACATACCTTATGAATCTTTTAAGTATTTAAAAATAAAGTATATTGAAAGAAAGTATTCAGTGTGGTATTTAGTATTTGAAATAAGAAAATCATTTTACAGCTTGATTGATTGTGGTGTCATAAAGTTGGTTGAGATGAAAATTCTGTTTTTTTCTTGACTGAAAAAATTTGATTTCACAAATATTAGCTGTCCTTATTCCCCATGGAAAAAAATATTTTGTTGAAATTGAAAAAAAAATTCTAAACACCAGGAATACACGCCTTACATTGCAAAAATTGCATTTTGAAAAATGGCAATTTGCTTTCCAAAAAAAGTATTGCTAAAATTGCCAAAAATATTGCTAGAGAAGCGAAATATATTGCTAAGTCAGCAATACTTTTTGGTAATTCAGCTCTCCATACCTTGCAATCCCGCAATGTAATTTCATATTCCTGCTACATTACAATTTTAACATTCATATTTTTCTTGGTGTATACAATGGTAACCAACAAGCATACAATGGTAAGCATACAATGGTAACCATGGTTGCCAAGTCTAATCAAAAATAATTTACATTCAAGAACTCATGACTGTCTGAATACCAATTAGATAAATTCCACATTTTGATTAGACTTGACAGTCACAGAACTCATCTCCACCAATCAAACGTTTCCATTCTTGTTTTGTCTTGTCTAAAAAATTAGCAAAAAAGTGAGAAAAAGAGATAACTATTTGATTTTTTTTCTGTAGTAATTTGATAAGGATTGCACCATAGCGAATTCAAATTTTCAAAATTTTTGGGGAAGGATCCTCAGACCACCCACCCCAACACGCATGTTAGTAAACAGCAGGGGCAGAAATTTTATCTTAGCCAGCAGGCAGCAAAAAGGTAAATCTGAACCTGATCTTCAGAACAAAAAAAAAACAAAGATCAAACTTTTGGTTAAAAAAATTTACTATCTTTGTTTTACACGCTGACGCAAACATATAAAACCAAGAATATGAAATATAAAGTAAAGTAAAACTAGACCGACAATATCACGTTGCAAATTATCTTGACTGAAACTATATTTGTTGAGGATTTCTTCTCCGCTTTCTAAACAAGGAAGATCTGGTTTGTTTTCCAAACAGGCTAGAAAAAGATAAACAACAACAACAAATGAAAGGATGAGCTGGGAAGACAGCAGTTTTGGGGGGGAGGTACCCTGAAAAAGTTAATTTTGCTCGCAAATAGTTTGATACTGCTTTTTATTTTCTATAAAATAAGATTTTTTCATGCATTTGCTCACCGAACTTTACCATTCCACAAACGGGGCAGACAGTTTTGGCCATTCTGCGGAATGGACAGTTACGTGATCGAGGCATAACACATGCAATTAAAACAAAATGGAATTTGAAACCAAAAACATCAAACAGACATCTAGAGGATACGTTGGAAATTTTTTGTTATTCAAAGGACAGGGCACATTCCTCTTGGGAAATGGCCCCTTGCCAAATGTTGATTTTTTCCATGGATTGACGCCGCTTGTCGAGCTGAGCAAAAGTTCTCACGGCACCAAAAAATTTTACCGTGCCGTTTTCGCGCAATTTAAGCTTAAAGTTGAAAAATAACAATAGGAATCGGCATTAGTACGGAGTGCATTTCTTGGAAAAGGACGGCTTCTGTCTCTCGTAAAACAATACGATTGTTCACATTCGGACCGCACATACGTATAGTGTCCGCTCCTCTCCCCTATACCCGTTCACACATTTTTCTTTTCCTCACGGTCCGCATTCCCCTCCACCCAAGAGCCTCATCATAGCTACGTCTTTCTTCCTTTATATTTTTCTTTTTCACTCTGAGTGTCTCTCTCGTGCGGTCCGAGTGTGAACAATGGTATTGTTTCACGAGAGACAGAAGCACCAATTACCCGTCCTTTTCCAAGAAATGCACTCCGTACTAATGCCCATTCCTATTGTTATTTTTCAACTTTGAGCTTAAATTGCACGAAAACGGCACGGCAAATTCTTTTGGTGCCATGAGAACTTTTGCTTAGCTCGACGAGCGACTTCGATGCATGTAAAAAAATCAACTTTTGGCAAGGGGCCATTTCCCATAAGGAATGTGCCCTGTCCTTTGTCAACTTTCCCCAACTTAGAGTTCCATTGTCTCAGTGGTCTTGTGACAAAGAAAAATTGTAAAAATTATCAAGAACTCAATTCAGAACTTTCATAGAGTGCACTGAAAATTTGTACAACTTTGTTAGAAGCTTTAACAATACAGTCATTAATGTTTTGAAATAGCTTACTTATGTTTGAAATAGTATCCCACTGAACGATTGTCATTGCTTCGTTCGCATACATCAACCAAGATATGTATTGAACCCAGCTCACATAGTCTGGCAAGGTGCTGAAACAAAATAAACTAATAAGTATAAAACATAATTTTCTCTTTTCGCTTGGTTTTCATACAGTTAAAAATAATAAAAGGTCCTCATTTCAAAATATACAAAATTTAAAAAAAATAAATACTATTAAATTAGGTAGTATGCACAACAGACTATGAAACCCACAAGGCACCTGTACCTGTCATCGAGGGATGAATAATACAATTCTGGACCAATAGCATCCTTCATAGAAAGCCTTAAGGATCCGTTTACAGAAAAAGTAAAATGACCCGTTCGCTGGTGTTAATAGCAACATTTTCATATTCCAAAAAAAGTTAATGAGAATGTTCAATAAGCCAATAATCCAATTAAAAGAAAATAGATTGCTTACCCTCCTCTTAAACCCCTCCTCTTTATGAGGTTCTTAATTTTGCTATTTCTTTGCGCTAATCTCCCTGATGACCTGAACCCCTTGCACTCTCATAACAGAAGGTGCAGGTTTGTTAAAAGTACAAAAACTAGACTAAAGATTACTGAACATAGCTTGCTATACTCTGCTATTCACATTTTTAATGCCCTTCTTTGGGAGCTAAAATCCATTTTCCAAGAAAGAGAGCTAACTTTATTTCGCAATAAACTTTTACTTCAGCCGTCTTTGAATACCTATTACAGTTTGAGTGAACTGCTGAAATCAGTTTGCTTGAGCTGTAGTGAGTAGGTGATTAAGGCAAACGCATAGGTCTGCTAATCGTTTTGTTATGAATTTTGATTTGACTATTTATTTCTTTATTACTTCATAATGCTCAATTGTATTTGACTTGTACCACAGCCTGACCAGCTTTATGTATGTAGTCAAATAAATGAATAAAAATAAATAGAGTACTGAGCAAAAGTCTATGAAATTTCCAAAACTGTACGGAATATAAGCAAGCATTAGACATGAGAACCAATGAAAACTTACCTTAATTTGATGAAAACTCCACAAGTGATCATTAAGGCATAGTCAAAGGGAACCAGGTAAGACATCGCTATGGGCACTGATTCGAAAGCCACAGAAAAAAAAATTCCTGAAAATACGAGGATAAATTATTTTGAATGCTGGGCTTTTGTGGTTTACCAATTTAGAAAAAATTGAAAATTTACAAAGCTTTGAAAGAAAGGTTTGCGAACAAATTAGAAATTCTTGCCATCTAACGTTTCAAAAGCTTGTTTGTGAGTTTCTGAAGTGTCTCTGAATCATCAGCGTTGATATCAAACCGACAAAGACTAGGGCTTATTTGAAACTTGAAACACTAAAAAATTAACAGATCTGCAAAAACTTTCATATGTTTTGCAGAACTTTTTGAACCTGGAGTTGTTACTTGAAACTTAAAACGCTAAAAAATTAACGTCTCTGTAAAGACTTTCACTAAGCTTAGTAGAACTTTTTCTATCTGGAGTTAACCATAAAATTGTCACGTGCAGCTTACAATTTTTTTCAATTGCTTCAAAATAGATTAATTTTAAAACAAAATTTTGACAGTGACTCTTTTAAGATGAGAACACCGCAGATTTATATTCATTTACTTGAGATGTTTCATCAGGGGTCTAGCAGACTTACCGCAAGCTGTGGAGACATTCATCGTCAAAATAATTACGAGTGATGTTACTGCCAAAGCATAAAGACTACTTCGAAGACCAGCCAGAAAGTAAACGATCAAAACAAACAGCAGAGGTTCAAGAATCTGTCCAGGCCCCTGGAGATGAGAAGAAAGACAAAAACAATCAGATTAGTAGAGTACAAACGACAATTATACTGGCTTGATTTAAGAAATAGAATTAGAATGATCTGCAGCCCCAGCAATCAAAAAACTCTTGTGCTCATATTTTAGATGATTTTACTTCAAAAATTAATGGTTAGCCTCTCTTTCCAGTCAATGCATCAACCATCTGACGTATAGGTGTAAAAGTCCGAAATTTTACAAATTTGACTTATTCATCGATTCTTATTTACAAACTTACAAAAAAACTATTGCCGTTTTGATAAACATTTAGATAAGAGTAAATTTAAATTAAAATAAACTAATTTTAATTAAAGGTGTGTGTTAAATTAATATTCAAACTGAGTAGCTACTTATTTTATAAAAAAAAAAAAATGTTGTAAAATAGTTCATTAACCCAGCATTACTCCCCCATTGTGACCCGCTCATCCGACCGCCATCTTTGAATTTTGCTAAACTCATTTACTGAAAGTGATTTTACATGGGAAAAATAGACAAAATTTGCAACAGAGCGACTCTTCCGATGAGAATCACGAGTGAGTTGGTATGTAAACTTTGCAACTTACCAAAGCGAGTAAATTAGAGAGATAGAAGACTGACGGGGGATAAAGCCCAGAAGTATACTCTTTATTTAACAACGGAAACTGGAGCGGGAAATAATTTAGAATTGAATACATTGGGGCAAAGGTGTTCTCCGTTATCATTATGAACAAAGCGCCTTGAGCAGACTGGACTCCAAACTGCGTTAATCTAACTGTATTTGTGAAACATAAACCAGCCATCACAGCAATTGCCTGATAAGAAAAGAAAATTGAGCAGATTAAAAAATTGATGAAAAGATGCGGTAGCAATATTTCGTCCAGCAAATGTTTAGTCCAAAATACTGTGTCCAGGTTCAATTTTGTTCATTACTTCTTATCCAAACATTCATCGTCCACAATACAAAAACGTCCAACATAAACTTAAGCCGATACATGTCTAACTAAACTAGTTTTGACCACAGAGATTCAAGAAGTTAGAGTAAGATTTTTGAGATGTGCTGCAAAAAAACGTTTTTCGTGAGGGTTTGGAAAAAATCTTATCATGGGCAAAATACGTGACAGCACCTAAAAATAATGGAATGAAAATTTAAGCTAAAACATCAAAAACTAGAGAGTGTGACAAATGTGATGCTTTATTTGAAATATTTGTAGCACTTTTTCTTTAAAAGTTGGGACAGTTTGAAGCTTTGTATTTTTGTCGCATATTCGAGCGAGATGAAGCAGCGCGTCAGATGCAATTTTCAAGTGTTTTGGATGACAGTTGAAAAAAACATGAAAGTATCAAAATGTTCAGACTGAAAAAATACTTCGGATTCGGATTTGAAACAAACAAATTCGCACAACCCTATACACTAATAAATAAATAAAAGTAGTTGGTAAATGAATAAATAGTTAGGTAGACAGCATAAATAAACAACCAGATGCAAGAATGAAAACTGTAACTCACAATCTTTTGAAGAATTCTCATGGTTTGGATAGAATGGTCCCTTAATAATTCAAGGGATGATCGATATGTAAGCCAATATAGTTTGCTGAACCATAAAGGTGGTTTACTAAAAAAAAAGTAAGGTCAAGGTTAATTAAAATCAAAGAAACCAATCTACAGGACATGCAATAGTAAAGTAGAAGCAGTAATTTAACGTTGCAACTCACTACTATTTTGATTACAAAATGTGTTACTCTTGTCAATTCTACAAATCAACTTGATTCAAAAAATATTTCAGCACTTTGGGTTAAAGAGAGAGGTTTTAAATAAGTCAGTGCAATCGACGACAGAAAGATTTTCACAAATCCCTTGTTTCTTTTCAAAGGGCACTAATTAAATCAACCAATGGAGAGATGCAGAGTTTCTGAATGACCTTTAAGGCACTTTAAGAATGAGCTTTGCTCAGAATTAACATTACTTACAGGCGAAGCAAAATTACTCCTCTGTTGCTGCTTGACTAAGAGAAACATATTTACAGGAATATCTGATCCTCAACTTCTCATATACACGTTGATGGATAGAATACCTACAGCATTGTAGGCAGACTTGACTAACTTGGTGCCAATTATTGTTAAATCTAGAAATGATCAATAATCTGCAATGATGGAGAGGATAAAAAAATGAAGTAAAATACATCATGGTTTTTCTGCGTGAATAAAAAAAGGAAGGAAACCTTTCTACTTACTAATCTGTTATTTTCTCATCAAGTTGATCCTGGAAAAAATAAAAGATTGATCTTTTAGACACATTACAAGGACAAATTTTAACTAATAAATACACACAGATTGGCAGAAAAACTGATTAGTAGAAAATAGGGGTCCTGAAAATGGGCCAAGAGATGATTTTTGTGGCCTTCTTTCTTATTCCTTGGCTGATCAGTAGACAAACTCAGAAAACAAAAGCAGTTGAAGAAAAGGGGGAAAAAAGTCATCATTACGCGATAAACAAGCTTCCAAAAGCCTTATTTTCCCGAATTTTTCCAAAACCCAGAAAATCCTTACACAAAAAAATTCACAAAAAAGGCGAAACATGTGTCAAATAGTTTCTTATGAGCTACCGATCTTGAAAATTTGATCAAATTTCCAGAGTCCGGGTTCGTGCACTCCCCTTGTAAGTGAGGCAAGGATAAAACATAGGACTTTTTTCTGTATAGCTGTGATTGTACAATGTTTTGATTTATGTGCGACTTTTCGTAAGTTTTGTTGAAGTGTAATTATACTTTGAGGCACGTGAAATCCAATGGTGTGATGAAATTGGAAAGTACTCTCGGAAAGAACTATCGGAAAGAACTATCGGAAAGAACTATCGGAAAGAACTATCGGAAAGAACTATCGGAAAGAACTATCAGAAAGAACTATCGGAAAGAACTATCGGAAAGAACTATCGGAAAGAACTATCGGAAAGAACTATCGGAAAGAACTATCGGAAAGAACTATCGGAAAGAACTATCGGAAAGAACTGGTTGTTTACCAGCATGAATTTGCATTTTTAATGTAATTTTCATTTAGATCCGATTTTGGAAAGGAAACCGTGTGAGAGCGAGTGAGACAGGACATTTGTTTGGATCCATTTATTTTCATGACATCGCACTAAATCGGTCTATCGTAAATAATGATGTTCCTGACATTTCGCCATCATGATAACTGGAAAATATTGATTACCGTATAAGAAGATCCCATGTGTAGCTCATAGTTTATCACTAGATCTACTTGCTGAGCGTACTCGCTGACTGCAAACTGATCGCAAATTTTTCGAACAGCCATATGACTAACATCTTCAGAGCCAGGAGTGACCGCTAATGTCTTGATTAAAAAGTCTGCTGGATTATAAGTTTCCGGGCAATGGTACCCATTCCTGATTGCAAACAGAGATCAGGTTAGGAGACAAAAGAGAAATTCAAAATAAAATTGAATTAATTAATAACTATGCAGACAAAATAAAGCTTGATATGTGACACCCATTGCTCGTGTTCAAAAAATTTCTGATATCAAATAATTTTATATTACTTGTAAATACCACAGTACCTTTTTTCAACAGACTCTACGTTGTATTATATTTAAAGGCCTGAAGCCGGGGGAAGATTTAAAAACATTGCCCCTACCACCCTCAGGCGCAGGAAAAAAGGCATAAAAGGCAAAACATTGCCAGGGTGTCAAAAAAGTGATGAAGTTTTGAAAAGTGAAGATTTTTTTTTTTATTTATTTATTTATTTTTTTTTGTTCACATTTAAAATAATTGGAAAACTAGAATTTGAATACAATAGAAACAGAATATTTATTCATAAATGGAGAGACAATTTTTAGATGCTCCCTGGAAATAGGATTCTTTTAATTCAAGCAACTGTTGCCACACCTATTTTTCACATAATTAAAGTGACGGGGCTTTCGGGGCTTGAAAAAAAGTTCAAGATCCTTACACACTACGCCCATGGGACCCCCAGAAAGTTTGTTCCTCTTAGTAATATTAGACATGTGTCTGATTGTTTATCAATAACTGCAGAGTTATTAAGGGGGCTGAAGCCCCCCCCCAGACCTCAGATTTTCAGGGGAGGAGGGGAAGGGGGGAATAATTTTCAGTCAAACGCGCATCAGTACAAGCCCCTCCCAAAAAAAATCCTGCATACGCCACTGTACAGACCCCAAGCCTGTAGACCACAATTATGGAACCACTGCAATATAATTCAGTCAATATACCTTTCAAAAAATTCCAAAGCATCATTTGTAGATCCAATGAATGCAATACGGCCATCTCCTAGTAAAATTATCTCATGAAACATTTCGAATAATTGAGAGCTCGGTTGATGTATGGTGCAGATGACAGTTTTTCCTCGAACACTTGTCATTTCTTGCATCATTTCCACTAGTTTTTGAGCAGAATACGAGTCTAGTCCTGAAAATAGAGATGAACATTAAAAAAGTGAAAAAAGTGAGTAAAAAATTGAGTAGTATTAGGTAAGTAGTACTTAGCGGTAAGGTGGAGCCGCCCAAACCATATGCTCATTGTGCTGGTGTTTCAAAGCAAATACCTGAACAGAAAATACCAAAAGGGAACAAGAAAGAATGAAAGTACCTACCAAGATACCTCACAGTAAGGTAGGAGGACAAGAGGGAAACCCCACCAAGCTTGAAACCCTGAGGAAAGGAAGAATCTCAAGAGCACACAAGGACTGGTATGCTCTCAGATTTTGTTTTTGTTTTTTTTCTTCTGGTGAATGGAAAATCTGAATTCTCATGTTCTAAGCTATCTATACATTGTTAGGTTGTACAGTAAAACATCATTGTGTCAAACCGTAAGGAGACTGGAAAAAAGTTCGACACAACAGGCAATTCCACAAAGGCCAAATATGATGTAATAAGTTGAATTATCGGAAAAATCGCGCAAAAATTTAGCTGGATTAATCGATTTTCGCAATCTCATCTCGCCTTGTCCAAAAGAGCATAATCAGCTTACAGGTTGAGAATAGGTTTTGAGACTGTTATTGAGATTATCATTATTATTATTATACATGTTTCATTACCACTCTCAGCGGCCAAGTACAACAGTGTTGACCATGATCCTAGGACATACGGCTTAGCGCGATGTTTCACTATGTAGTGCTGCTTGTTGCATGATGTATAAGAAAATTTTATCATTATTATTATTATTATTATTATTACTAATCTACCTGTGGTGGGCTCATCGCAGAATAAAATTGCTGGATCCGTGAGCAACTCAGTGGCAAAGGATAATCGCTTCCGTTCACCTCCTGACAAGCAATTCTATTGAATATGAAAGAAAACATTTTTCAATTGATTATGAAGCATGAAGAAAAGGGCAGGAGTCTTCAGAGAGTATACCAGTTAAAAATTTGAGTTTTTTAAAAAAATTATTTTTTCCCCCTGATCATGCTAATCATAAAAAGCTTCTGAATAAAATTGTACTATTTGTTTTACCGAATGTTTATAGGAAATATTCAAAATTTGCCTTTACAGTTTAGAAGTCACAAGAGTTAGTCACATTAACTTCAACCGCTTTTGAGAAACAGCAAAACTGCTTCAAAACTTGTTCAGAACGTTTAATTCAGTTTGAGCTGCATTTCAAGGGTCTTTTCAAAAAGGCTCAAAACCCTGGCCAAAACAATGTTGGTAACTATTAAAAAAATTTTAGACCAAAAAAACAAGGAGCTTACAGAATTCATCCCATTTGATCCGATGCGTGAATTGGTACAATGCGTCAAACCCAAGTGAATCAATAAATTAGTGATTTTCTGCTGTTGTGTTAACATACTCGTCCTGCGATCTAACTTTAACCGAGCCTGAAAAAATTTCAAGAAAGGAAATGAGAAACAAGAAGCAGAAAATTGAGGTGTACCAATCAGTCAACTACGTTCAGAGCTACCCAGACGGAGAGAGCAAAGATAGCAGTCTGCCCCTGTTTCCAAGAGGCCCTCAACCAAGGAAGTAAACCATTCTAAAAAATAAAAAAGGTCCCAAAAACCCATTTTCTACTGAAGGCTCCCAAAGTTCTCTGTGCAGCCCTGACTACGCTAACCAGTCAATTTTATTGTATTTCCGTGATTTTTCATTCCCAAAAAGTACAGACAGTGGGGTTCTTACTAGCTTTCGTTCGGTGCGATTGAATACTTCTTTCCAGCAAAAATAACGATAAGCACATTAAAAAATTACGAAATTTACTCACAGACTCACCACGTAAATTTAAAGTTTTAGGCATAATGGTAGAGCTACGCAGGCACCATGGGAGATTCCTATCTAATTTGAGACATTTCTCTGTGTGTTTCTATAGAGAGAGAAAAATTAGATAGAAATCTCCTATGATACCTGCATCCTGCATAGCTCCACCATCTTTCCTCTTAAATGGCGGAGCTACGCAGGTGTCATGGAGAATACCTGCTAATTTGTCTTTCTCTCTATAGAAACACACTGAGGAAACCCTCAAATTAGATAGGAATCTCCAATGGAACCTGCGAAGCTCCGTCACTAAGCTTTAAAATTAAAAGACATTTTATGAGTCTTTGCGTGGATTTCGTACTTTTTAAATGTACTCATCTTAATTTTTTTCTTAGTATAGTAAAACTGTAAATAAGTTACTGTGATTTCGATAGAAATAATTGAATTGAATTGAATTGAAAGTTGAATAAGTTACTTTGTATAGTATTCATAATATCATGCTCTTTGCAAAAGCAGAACACAAAAGCCAAATTTTTTTTTTTTTGCCATTAAATTATTGTGATGAAAAGTGACTAACCATTAGCGTTAGATGCTCCAGCACAGTCAAAGTCCCGACAAAGAGATCTTCTTGGTGCATGTAACCAGCCAACCTATGCATAAATTTGCCAACAGGTCTTCCATTAATTCGAATATCTCCATCTGCTATGACACTGGCTGGAAACAAAAAAAGTCAGAGTTCGGTAAATGAAACTGAATAAATTGACAATGCAGGAAACTGATTTTTTTGAGATGAGCAAACAATAAGATTTGAATAAATAAGTAAATATAAAATAAAATCGGAAAATAGAGAGGGCTTGGCAGTAATACTTCCCTTGATTCCTTTCACTTATATCAAAATGGCAGATTTTTTGTAATATTTTTGCTGTAAGATCTATGGAAAAATATCTGGCTCTTTTTGAAATTTCGTCTGAACTTCAAAGGGATTGGGAAGAACTTGAGATAATATTTTCTTTTACAAAGAAACAAATAAACATCCCTAAAAAAACCGTGAATCGATAATTTCAAAATAGGGTGCAAGTGTTGACTTTCCTTAAATTTTCTGGTTTTCATAAAAAATCAAATCATGATTTATAATACTGATAAACCGAATCCGATAAATTCAAATATTCGTGGACCAATCAATTTGATTAAGTTTCGAGCGATCAATTGATCCAAGATGACCTCATCTCATGATTAAAATCTTACTCTCAGTGAATATATTGAGTCTTTGAAAATAAAGAGGAAAAAAGGACTGTACCTGAAAGCCGATTAGCCAATGCTGCCATCAATGTGCTTTTTCCAGCTCCGCTTCAAAAAAAAAAAAAAAAATCCAGATTCACTCAAAATTACAAATTATTGCTGTTTTAATTTCAGATAATCTTGAGATAACAACTATTTCTGTAATTTATTCATTAGGTGAAAATAACTGTGAAGGGAACCAAAAACTTGAAATAACAATAATTTGAAAGGGAAGGTAAACTTTATTCCCAAACAGAGGGAAAATAAGATTTTTGCACCCCTCTCCTCGACTGCGATTTCAAAAATAGTGCCCCCTCCACTTTCCCTTCTCCCCTCCCCCCCCAGTCACGCCCCTTTGTAATTTTAATGATTACCCTCCAAAATTTCAGACTGTTGCAACTGCCCCATTCAGAAGCGGGTTTTCTCTTATTTTCTGTCTTTAATTTTTTTTTGGCTGCGGTGGCTTTATTTACGCCTCTGTTCACGAAACTTTGTAGACCAATTCCTTCATGATTCTGAGTAGTCCTATTGTTTTGAATAAATAATGTATTCAAATTTACAACTTATAAATTCAAAACATGACATGTGTCGCGCAAAAAACTCTACGATATACAGTCAGCGAATTAAAGAATGTCAGTTGATGTCAGTGTTGCCAGATCGGGGTAAAAAGCTGTATCGTCCCCATTTAAATCAATGTAAAGCGTATGGCTTTTTCACCCCAATCTGGCAACACCGGTTGATGCCTTAGATTATCCCTCAGGTAGGCCACATGCAATAACTATCACAGTGGATTTAAATACTGATTCTAATATCTAATTCAAATTATCAAGAGTTTACAGTGAATTAGTGCAGTGGCGAAGCATGATATCCAGCAATGTAGCATTTTTTCCATCTGAACTCAAACAAAAGGTCGAATACAATAGTCACAGCCAATACCTATATAACTTTGATATTTTTTCAGGATTTAAATCAACCAAATGCAACTTTGCCAGATTGCACACTGTGCCACTAGTTAAGTGAAGAATCGGACTGAAATGCAACAAACCTGGCTCCCATCAGAGCGACCAAAGATCCAGCCCGAACAGCACCGCTAACTACAGCAATATCAAATAATAAGGTTAAGATGAGTGCTTGGCAAATAAAAAGAATCAGTGAAATAGAAACGCACAGACCTCCAAGTTTTCAGAAAATGATCAGAAATTGCAATAAAGGCCGGCAATTTTCAGTTTTGGAAAAAAAAAAATTAAAATTAAAAAATAAAAAAAAAAAAAAAAAAAAAAAAAAAAACTATTCAATGGTTACCTGACTAATTTGGAAGAAGAATAATTTTGAAAGTAGGTTTTCCTGAGGACAGGGTGGTCAAGGGCTAATACGAAAAAAACCGACTGAAAAAAATGTTTCAACCGAGGAATGGTCATTTGCCATTTGAATGTAAGCAGACTGTAGTCATCTCGAAAAAGTAAACTATAACTTGATACGTAACAGGGCACTTGACGTATTTTTTTGTAAGTTTTATAATCGCCTTCAATTTCAGCAAATGCAATAAGGGTTGCATAACATGATGCGTAACTGTGTAAGTTTTATAATCGCCTTCAATTTCAGCAAATGCAATAAAGGTTGCATGTATGTAACTTAAGTTGCGTGGCAGACAAATGGGCGCTGCGCTGACCATGTAAGACAATAACTCGCATTCCTGAGATTAAAATTGAAATTGAGGACCATGGACGCCTGCAAGAGGGGCACTCCCCACCTTGAATTCAGAACAATAAAAATTTCACGATGGTAAATGAAAGGAACAAAAGAAGATAACATATTAATGAAAGCATATAGGCGGATCCGGCAATCTGGCAACCGCGCATTCCTCTCATTTGAATGTATGATTAACAATCGATTCTTAGAGGGGCTACAGCCCCATGACAAATCGATTATTTCTCATGAAATCAAATGGGGAGCATATACTGCTGTAAGATTGCTGGATCCGCCAATGAATTGAAAGGAGTAAGAGTTGACGAAAGACAGAGATTACTTTCCCGTTTGCCCCGGAAGAGCAGAGGGTAGATTTTGAGCGCTCTAAGCCATACCGACGATTAGAAATCCGAAAGATTAACAGGTCTACTTGCAAATCTTTTTCCCCTTCAAATAACATTGATGATGCCCCGGAAGCAGGGATGCGAACCAGAATCAGGACCGGAACCCAGAACCGAAAAGAACCTGTAAGTTTACGGGAACCGGAAGAACCCCAAAGAATCGGAACCGGAACCAGAACAGAAATGAAACCCGAACAGAACTGTTTCGGTTCTATTTTGGTTCTTGTTTCGTTGAGCCCGAATCACACGGCGCAAGTGGAGCTGAAAGTGAGCCGAAAGTGGGGGTCATCGATGAGGTCGGAGATCATCAGAAAACAATTTCTAAAGTTATGCTGAACAAATTGAGCACACATTTTTGTAAAAAAACCTTAAAATTAACGAAAATACGACTGTTGAGCAACGACTTGCAAGACAGTTTGCAAGCTCACTTTCAGCTCCACTTGCGCCGTGTGATTCGGGCTTATGATATCAGCTGACGGGTGATGATTGACTAAAGCTTTTTTCTCACTCATGAAACGATCTCCGTTGTTTCAAATACCGTTAATAGCAATGAACAATATAAGAAAGAGATGGAAATACAAACATTGAGAAAAATGAAGACCCTTTATCAGGGATTTTTTTAAATTTCGATCCAAAGGAAAATATGTCCGTTTGCGAACAACCAGTTGGAGACGGAACTGGAACCAAAACCAAAATTGATGACACCATGGAAACACAACCGGAACCGGTTCCAAAAATCTATTTCGGTTCGCATCCCTGCCCGGAAGAGCAGAGGAGACGTTTTGAGAGCTCTGCGCCATCGCCACGTTTGGCGATGAAGAGTCCGCGAGATAAATGGTCTTCTCATTTTCTGCATCTATCTTTCTTCCCTCTTCACTTTTTTTGAGATATGGGAAAACGGGTTCGAAACGCCTGGCTGAGGCCCGGGTGGCAATTTGGTAAACTCCACCCATCCGACGTCCGGCTCTGCTTCAAGGGGTGGATGAAAACTGAACAGGTGGAGGGTAATAAGGGTAATAATAATAATTACATGGTCTTAACGTACCATTATTAATTAAACGTTTGTAAGACTGTCTTGACTTGCGAATGAAGTTTTGTTGCTTGATAAGCGAGTAGACTGAGAGATCGCGCCAGGTAAGAGTCACCCCTTCATCATAAGGACACCACTGTCCGTAACTTCGCTGTCTCAGCAATAATTTCTGTGAAAAAATATCATACATTATATGTTAAACTCGTTCACATTTTACGTTGTTTAAAAGTTACTCTTCTTGATTGGACGACACCCAACATGACTTTCCTTTTCGAAGTATCTTTACTTTGTGCGCAGCGCTACGAATTTTCCCCCTTCACTTCTGCAAATCCTCCCCTCCCCTTCAAAATTTTCTTTCCTCAGAATTTAAGAGGGTTTCAACAGATAGTAGCTCTTTTGATTTCGCTAGTCGAATACCCCCCCCCCCCCCCCCCCCCCAAGCTGAGACCTCGCCCCTGCGACTTCTGGCTGTTTCCCGAATTGAAAAAGAACAGTGATTCAATTAGATTGCTGAAACCAAAATTTTCAATTCGTGAAAAAAAGAGCAAAAATAAATTATCCGCTTGTTTTTTCTCTTCTTTTCCCCCCCTTCTCAACATATGCTTTGAGCAAAAAAAGAAGACAATAGTGGACAAAAATAATGATGAAAAAAAAAAAAAAAATATGAGAGCAAAGTTTTGCATGCTTACACCAAGAGGACAGATGGGACCCTATCAAGCAGTGGCGGCGCGTGTAATCTGGAAACGCTGCACCGTGTCCATTTCAACCCATACAAAATGCCAATTCGAGGGATTATTGGACTGTGCATCCCAATTTTTCGATATTTTTCATGACAGTGAATTGAAGGAACGCACCGTTGCCATAATTAATATTATTTAAGATTGCCCATACAGAAAACATTGTTTACCTTTGATGGATCACGTTTGTTATTTTCACCAATGATCCCAATTGCGCTTTTGGTAAGTTCCCCTGTTTCGAGATAAGTAAATTCCTCCAGAGCACTTGTGGATGGTCCCGCTCCATAGTCTGTCATCGTGGATTCTAAGAGTTGTGACACCTTTAAAAGAAAGCGCATCTATTAATTACAGAAAGTACTTATAGACATACATTTAATTTACCTTTAAAAAAAGCAAATATAGTAAACAGCAACAAAAAATCTCAAAATCCCAAACTAAACAGAATCAGTTGGTCCAGCGGGCCACGAGGTTCTCCAGCCGTTTTTCTGCGGAAAGCATTGAACTGACAGTAAAAGACTAAAAAAGATACAACAAAAATAAATGACGCCTGAGGACAACTCCCTCTATTTTCAGTTTTTCAAGACGTTTTCAGGGTAGGTAATTAGGTATACCTACTCTTTGGCATGCCCGCATTACGACAAAATAATGCGAGTAAATACCTAGTTCCTGAGAGAGCTGAGGTGGTCATTGTATTGTACGGACGTATGAACCTCTTTAATTAAAACACTGATTGGGAGTAAGATTTGGTGAGTTTCAGTTATACAAGGTGTGGAGTGTGTAGTGGCGGCGAGTGCAATCTGGCAACGGTGCAATTAGTCCATTTGAGCCCGTGTAAAAATATCGATTCCAGGGAGTGCACTGGGCACTTCCAATATTTCGACCTTTTTTATGACTTTAAATGGACTCTGGATTCAACGTTGCCAATAAGCCAGATTGCACGCGCCGCCACTGGGGGAGTGTGAAATTGCTTATGTGTCAAACCATTATTTTGTCCCTTTGAGTTTTAATTACGTCAGTGTTGCCAGATTTGGTGAAAAATATACAAAGTTCTCGTAAGACGTAATTATTATTTAATACCTATTACTTGTATTCATTATTTCCGATTGAAAATGGTGCTGTGAGCGCACCGGAACGTCTTGAAGGTTTCTATTCGTGTTGGTCTATAGTTCCCAATTTAATATTTTACTTGTAAAATGTGTTTTACTAACGTAAAATGTGTAGGTACATTTTTTTTGTCAAATCTGGCAGCACTGAACTACGTAACGGAAAAGCAAGTCAAAGCGCGAAGCAGTGTTGCCAATAGTGGCTAGATTCGACCACACGTGGACTATTTTGATGAGAATATAGCTACAACTGTCCACAACCTGTCCACGCCTCCGCCTCCGATTCTCCATCCCTATCCACAGTGTGGACAGTTTCCAACTCGAAAACTGTCCACGCGTGGACTATTCTACCCCGTCCAAACCTGGCAACACTGGCGCGAAGTTACGTCATTCTTTATGTACAACCGACGGCTCATTTCAGAGAAAGAGATGGAGCTCGCCAATAATCTTTGGCGAATTCTCAATTTTCATTCCTTCAAAATTCTGCTTCAAATCAAGACAAACTTTCCTGAGACGTTGACATTATTCTTTTCAGGCGCTCCTCAATGAAAAGCCAACCCTTAAATTCAGATTCCTTTTCATTCATTTCCATCATGCCATCGTATGAGAGATTCAGAATGACAAATTCCAAAGATTATTGGTCGAGCACTATATCTCCTTCTGATACGAAATCTACCTGATAAGAACAGACCTATCAACTATCTGGCGGACCCATTTGACGTATATTTCTTCATTCATAAATGCTCACTTATTTGGGAAGAGATGGCAATACGTGGCTAGAATATTCCATTAATTAACAGGGGCGGATCTAATGGTTCTGAGGAGGGGGCAAGATTACTACTTTTCCGTCTTCTGAAGGAAAACATTGAGAGTAACGACCTAGAGTTGAGAAATCGTAGTTTTCGATTACGTAATCGATTACTTTTTGAAAGTAATCGAGTTGGGTCAAAGCAGTAATCAGGTATGCTGATATCTATGAAACTAATGTTATTTTATGAACAAAAAATTATTTCATCGCAACTCGTTGGTTTACCTAATTGAAATCGGTACGCCTGATAATCGCTTGGATCCATCTCAATTACATTTTAAGGGTAATCGAAAAACGAGTAATCGAGTCCAATATTTCCAACCCTGATAAGGACTTTCCTCTTTTTTTGGGTAGAAGGGGGAGATAGTTTGCCTAATTTTGAGCCCCCTCCCCCCCTAATCTATTGGTGCTTATTGGTTCTGATAATATGGAAGAAGAGCATGACAAGCTCAAACTGCACCGCTCACCAATCAGAAGTGCGAATTCACAACTTTCACGATCATCGTAGAGGATCGTATCTGTGCCAAATATAATACTCCGCAAGAGTTGCGCATATAAGCATACCGATTCTCGGCAAATTTTGTCGTCCTATTGATCTATTTATATGCTTTACTTCCTATCAATTTTCTGAAGACAAATTCACTTCTTATTTCCTTGCACCCACGTAATTGCTCTTATCCAAATTGTTTCCGTTTAACTTGATTCATATTTAATTCAGCTTATTGTGTCATCTTTCCGTTTCTCATATCAATTTCAGCTTCCTTCTCATTCTCATATTTTTTTTTTTTTTTTTTTTTTTTTCGTCCTGCCTTCAATAGGAACTGTTATACTCCTAGATTAATCAATTAAAGACATAAACTCGTAACCAAAAACCTATAAATTAAAAACTGCCCATTGTCCCAATGGGCAGTTCAATCATCTTATGGTACCCTTTGTACCAATCATTTTTAATCCTATTCACCTTAAATTAATTATAGTAATATGAATTAATTCTTTGAAGATTTCTTGTATTGTAAACTTTTTTTTCGGGCTGGAGAGCTGTCGTGCCCCAGTTCCACCTTGTAGTTTCAAATATAAAAAAAAAAAAAAAAAAACAAAAAAAAAAAAACAACTTTCACGATCATCGTATAGGATTGTATCTCACCGCAAGAGTTGCGCATATAAGCATACCGATTCTCGACAAATTTTCAGCACATAAGTATAGGTGTGTGTTATAGAGGTAACAGTTTTCAAACTCCCCCCCTCCCCAAGGAGTATGAGAAGAGAAAACAATGTTTTCCCTGTGTCCGGAAACAGCCCCCCCCCCCTTTTTATCACGTTCCTTTTCCTTTTTGTTTTTGTTCTTTTTTGTGTTTTTTTTTTTCTTATTAGTCCAGTTTTTTACCAAACAAAATCCGAAATCACGATACTAAAAAAAAAAAAGGATCCGGAAGCGGCAGAAATAGTGACAAAATGAAAGATCAAAGAATACGTCTGAAAGGTGGTTTTCAGGTGCGTGCTTGCATGTTTGAAGCCCAAAAAATATAGGTTGCCGATGCGAAATTCACAATTCTCCGGTGCTTTTATTTCAAAGAAGCGTAACTCATACAATGCAACGTCTCAAAATCTCGCATTGTTGTTTCATCTCTATGAGAAAAGCATGGTGTAAATTTCCTTCATATTTTCGACTAATTTTGCGTGCAACCTAGAAAATCTCACAAAAAAAAAGTGGTAAAAGAACGACTGGTTGATTCACCCACAGAGAAGGAAACTGTGGTTTGTGTGATGAAAGATTTTGAAACATTTGATTGAGCTACGCTTCCCTTTGTAAAAACACTGACAAATTTACGGTTGAACCAGCGGCAGCGAGCGCAATTACTTAGGGGACAATGTTTTTCTCCCATTTGATACCTTGCAAAACTATCGATTCGATAGTAGAGCAGAGCTTCACCCAGTGGCGTCGCGTGCAATCTGGCAACGCTGTAATTTGTCCAAACGCACGTATAAAATTTCGAACTACTGGAGGTGCACAGTGCACTCCCTCGAATCGATATTTTTCATGGATTCAAATGGACGAAATGCAGCGTTGCGAAATTATACGCGACGCCACTGGCTTCACCATAGTTAACCCTTTCAATACCAGGTTCAGATTACCAGAAGAAATCAAAAGCTACACAAATCGCTCAAATGTAGTGGGTAGTTAACTATTCCTATATATCGGTGTTCATTTTGTCTATCCTCTAAATTGAAGTCGCTTTGACGAGACGTTATTTTGCAAATGACAATTTGGAGTAGCTTTCACTGTCAATAAGGAGATCGAGCTACGAAAACGAATAACTCGGGTGTGGTATTGAAAGGGTTAAATTTTTTTTTTTTTTTTTGCTTGTTTTATGGCTTATACTCCAGTCAAGGAGCCTACAGCCAACTATAGACTAATGTCAGTGTGTGAATGTTTGTTTAATGTCAGAAGACAACAGGGGACTTGAAACATCCATGCTCAAAGCACTCAGATTTCCACTGTAATCTTTGCCGTGGACCCACTTTTAAGGAGACCGAGCGACAAGACGAGTGAAAAATCTGCTGCCACTACCGGGATTCGAACCCGGGACCTATGGATTGGCAGTCAGGTGTCCTGACCACCAAGCCACCGAGGCCGGCTAAAGGGTTAAATTTTGGATACAAATTTGGTAAAGACATTGTTGCCAGATTCAGTAGCGCACCGAGAGTTTCTTCGTCTCTCTCTTTTCTCCATTAAAAAACGTATGTTAGACAAGGATGGACAACGGGATAAAAGCCCCCTCTTTCTGTCCTTTTCCTATACTTATACATTCAAATGGGAAATGAGAGAGATGAAAGAGATCCTGGTTGCGCCAGTGGCCAGATTGCATGAACCGCCTCTGGATTGAACCTCTAATAGCAGAAACCAAAGAAGTCCTGTCCGTGTTTCAAGGGGAGACCAAAAAAACGTGTTACAAGGCCAAATACAAAGGGTGTCCCAAAAGTAAGTGGACTGATGCTGTCATTTCAAATCTATTCAACCTTGAGACTTGATCTTGGTCTAATTTTAAAGATCAAACCATTTTCTATCGATTAAAACCAAGATCAGTTCATTTCATTAAAAATTAAAAAAGTTATGGCGGTTTTTGTGAAGGGTGAACGTGCGCCGCCTATAGGTTTTTGACAAAAAAAAATTCTTACCAATTATTAATCTTCTACTCCGCTATCCCCCGACTCCACCTGAATGTCCGGTTGCTTCTCAAAGTATTTTCCGCCACTTTCCAGACATTTGTGCATTCTTTCCTCCCATTTTCTAAGAAAAGTCTTCTCAAATTCTTCTTCTGGAATTTTTGTTAGGGTTTTTTGAACTGCTGTCTTGATTTCAGCTTTAGTCTCAAATCTTCGTCCACGAAGATCCCTTTTCAATGTTGGATGAAACAGCCAGAAATCGCATGGTGCGAGATATGGACTGTACGGTGGTTGTTCCATTAGTTTAATACCCTTCTTCTATAAAAATTCACGGGTAAAATTTCATTTATGCGGCCGCAAAATCCCCAGCATGCCGCGCGTGCGTCCTGAACAGTGAACAAGTGCTGACCGGCGAGCGCCGTGGCGAGATTGCTCCTGATTTTTCTTGCAAATCGTCCGTCTTATCTCGTTACCTAGACAACGACTGAAGCCGGCAGACGGTCATACATGTATGCCACGTCGCTTAAGGTATTGGCAAGTAGTTTCAAGTGAAAAAAGTTCACTGGAAATGAATAAGAGATGAGAAGAAAACAATTCAACAACTATTGTCAAAAACCTATAGGCGGCGCGCGTTCATCCGTCACAAAAACCGTCATAACTTTTTTAATTTTTAATAGAATGAACTGATCTTGATCTTAAACGATAGAAAATGATTTGATCTTTAAAATAAGACCACGATCAAGTCTCTAGGTTGAATAGTTTTGAAATAACCGCATCAGTCCACTTACTTTTGGGACACCCTTTGTAGGTTGTTATAAAAATGTTGAGAAGAATTTTTGTAGCTATGTCACGGGCTTGATTTTTGGTTCTTGGATGAGAAAATGTAGATAGCTGACGCGCCCCTGTAAAAAGAAAGGGTTCTCCGTAAAAAAAAAAAAAAAAAAAAACAAAAAAAAAACAAAACAAAACAAAACAAAAACATTTTTTGAACTCCTTTCGTTTTTACATATCTAGCGGTTTAAAAAAAACGACGGCATCAAGTGGAAAGTTAAAAACCCAAAATAAACCACTGGTATAATCCTTCACCCTCTTATTACGGTGCGAGTGACGATTTGTTCGCGAGACAATCGACCGAAAAGGTCCGAAAAACCAACAGCCTTTAATGCTGCTCACCAATTAAGGCTCAGGAAGGAGCAGGTAATGTCGCCGTTAAAATCACACAAACAAATAATAACTCAAGAGGGAAAAAATGAAACAAAACGAACATCTCACCACGGGAGGGGGGGATTCAAATCACGGGCGCTTTTGAGGAAAATCCGGCATATGAAAGTTTCCACTCCGAAATTCGCGATTAAACTTTAGCAAAAATCATCGGGGATGACTTAAGCTTATGCCCGAAACGTTACTCCACTTTTTATTTCATTTAAAAAAAAAAAAAAAAAAAAAAAAAAAAAAAAAAAAAAAAAAAAAGTTTAAAAAAAAATTTAAAAATTAAATTAAAAAATTATAAATTAAAGTCGAAAATTAAAAATTAAATTTAAAAATTAAACCTAACTCCAAAGTAAACACACGAAAGAGGGCAGACCGGAAGTTGATGAAAGAGCGAAACAGGAAAAACAGAAGAGAAGGAGAGATGGAAATGGAAGGAAGAGAACGGATAGCCCGAAGTTCGAACAAGGATGAGCAGCGGGAAACTGAGTCCACCGAAAGGGGTATCAATTTGAATGGAAGAGTTGGAGAGCATGTCAACCTAAGGTTTCCTCACGTCGCGTTCGCCTGTCGTCTCCTTTTTAGCCGCAGAATGTATCTGTATCAAATTTCGGCTTGTTTACTCCCACATTCGTACCCACATTTCATAGGCGCTACCAACAGCTTGTCCCCGTTGTGTAACGACTCTTTGAACAGAGTGTAATGAAGACAGGCGAGTGAGCCCGTGAGGAGATTGCTTGCGCTTGTTTTCTGCTCGTCTCCGTCTGCTGATGGTCAGCGGTTGTACTTACAATGTATCCTCTCGCAAGTTCGCGCATGCGAACATGATGCACAGTGGGAAAAAATCAACATGTAGATGGCCAAAAACCATCATTTGATTTATAGAAATAAAGAATCTATCCCGGTAAAGAAAAATAGATAAATAAATAAATAGATAAATAGATAAATAGATAAATAAATAAATAAATAAATAAGTAAATAAATAAATAAATAAATAAATAAATAAATAAATAAAATTGAATGCAAACCGATCAATTTTATTGTTGAGGAAATATCATCCGTGACGGACGGACGGACGGACGGACGGACTGACAGACATTTTTTGAGATAAGCCGTCTTTTTTTATGTTCACCAGTGGCGTAGCCAGGAATTTTTCTAGGGGGGGGGGGGTGTCGGAGGTCCGAAAATTGTCAAGATGGGTGTCCAACAATACTAATTTGGTTAAATTTGTCTGAAAACGCAAAAAAATTACCTTTTCTTAGGACAAATTTTGGTGTTAAGGGAGGGGGGAGGAGTCCAGACCCCCTGGGACCCCCCCCCCCTCCCGGCTACGCCACTGATGTTCACAGTCGTTCGCGGTTCACAGAACACGGTCATGAAATTATCTGTTCTTATGAAAGAATCTCATTGCATCTACTAGTCTAATTTGAATCTTGAGACCTTCGCGCATCATTTCCTTTGCGATCCACGAACGTTCACAAGCTCAAAAGCATGTGAACTCTTGTGGACCGCGGAACTATTTTCATCCGCCCTTGAACATAAAAAAAGACGGCTATATGTTTTTTGAATTCCTGGGGACATCAAATGCCAAGAAATGGAGCTCACTCAATTTTCAAATTTTTCATGAAAATACGTAAACGTAATTTTTTTTTTCCCCCGCCGATCACCTATTCAAGGTCATAAGAAGTCATTTCAGATCGATTCAAAACTTATTCAAAGTTTCCTTCGAATGTCCCAGGAACTTTGAACGCCCACTTTTTTTTGTCATGTACCTATCTAGACTGTTTTAGTAGATCAATAAATCGATTGCCGTCGGAGTACCTCTGGCTCCAAACAAACTCTGATTCAAACTCCCCATAGGCGCATTTTTGAACGGAAATTTAGGTTATTAAATCAAACAATTAGTGCGACCTTTTTGCGTTTATGAATTTTGTGTCCGCGGAAATGCTTAGTTACACCTCGTTCCAAGACTAAAACGGCCGAAATAAGCGAGATATCACAGATTAAAAGGTTGCGATTGGAGGTTGGAATCACCCGAATTTTCGCCAGATTCCCGCCCATTCTACAACAAAAACAACAACAATAACATATAGTAAGATACTTTCATGTTGAAGAGGACATCTTAAGATGATTCCAGGGTCGATTAGTTCCAACTTTGGACACCACGTCGCGCTGCTCGAAAAGTCAACAGTTTTTGGCTAAAATTGACGAATTCACGCTAAAAACACGAATTTCAGGAACGTCAGCACCTGCGAGCATACTCCAGGAAGATACCCTGAAAGTTTCAGGCTGAAACACTCAAAAATAAAGCCGAAAATTATGAAAAACGAAACTTCCCGTAAGCCGCAATGAGTGCGAGTGAGGCAGATAGACATATCATCACTCGCGCTCACTCTCACTCACTAAGCTTATGGCGAAACGAATTTCATAATTTGCGGCTTTAATTTTGAACCAATTTTGCTCATTTTGGGCTCAAAAAATCCATAAAACAATTTTGCAGGTGCTGACATTATTGGATTTTGCGTTTTATCGATGGTTTCAGTTTAAAACGCCAAAAACACGACTTTTCCAAAAAGCGCCTAGTGGCGCTATCCATCGGATTGAAATCTGGAAAAGTTTCGCCTGGAATTACCTTAAGCTATTCATAGATACCAAGATATCAGAGAAAGGATGGTAGGTTTTCCCACAACGATGGGCAAAAGGCATCGCGGCGAGAAGTCTATAATCTTTGAGGCATAGATCTTCCCGGCAAAAATTGTGATTTGGACTTAATTTTTTTTTTTTTTTTTTTTTTTTTTTTTTTTTTTTTTTTTTATCCGCTGACCACCTTATTGAGGTCAAATGAAGGCATTTCAGATCAATGGGGCTCTTGCAAACTTTTGCTATAGGGGATAGAAGAGCTGATTCTTGCATAAAAACCAGTAAAAATGACGATGAGTGCACTAAAAAATCACGAAATTCACTCTCAGAATTGGGCTTAATGGCGGAGAGACGCAGGTATCATATGGGAGATTCCAATCTAAATTGAGACATATCTATAGGTTTCCGTGGAGAAAGTGACATAGTAGACAGGAATCTCCCATGATAGGTACCTGCGTTGAACCGCCATTACGATCTTGCCGTAATAGCAGTTATGTGAGTTATATATTACTGAATTTTAGACGTGATTTTCGTGATATCTGCTGGTCTTGACATCAGATTGGACTATTTATTTGCTTATAGCAAAAGTTTGCAAGAGCCCCATTCTAGTATTTGTCAAAATTTCCTCAAAATGTCCTCTGGACGTCCTCAGGACCAGTGGCGTACCGGAAACGTTGGGGGCCCCCCGCGAACCTTCAGTCGGGGGCCCCCTACATTTTTACACAGTGAATGGAGGGTCCATAAAGACATCCCCCCCATCTAGAGGGGGCTCGGGGATCCTCCCCTGAATTTTTGTGAAAATTGAGTGCTCTCGAGACGTTTTTTCACGCAGTTTTAGCTGTAAAATTCTATTTCTCTCCCAAGAAAGAAAAGAGCTGAATTTCTGTTTCTGACAGCCTTAATATCCATTTAACCCTTTAAGGACCGGGTTAGTTCCAGAAAACACCACTACTCCATTTCTAAAGTGAAGGTAGTTAACTGTTCGTACTTGATGGAGTTGGAATTGCCTATACGAAGAATTGAAGGCGGCCGACGAGACCTTGTCTATGTATTGTAGTGTTTTCATCTATATTTGCGTTTATCCGAAATGAAGACTGAATCAATGTGAAATAGACCAGAGGAGAAAAACGCGAGTTTACTTGGGCTTGGTCCATAAAGGGTTAATACCACGGAAAATGCATGCGGCCAATTTACCACATTCAACGCAGGAACAAAGCAGCTCTTTTTTCTTTAATATTACTTAAACTTATTTATTTCCTCCTCCATCTTTATCTTCATTCTTTCAAATGTTATATTTTTTCAAATACATGGGGCAGATGTATAACCATGGGGCCCTTATTGCCCCCCCCCCGCGCCGCGGGGGCCTCCGACACGCCACTGCTCAGGACGTCAAACGCCCTCTTTTTTGCCGGGTTGGAACTTTTTTTTCACAAAACCTGTCACATGACTTACCCTCTCGATGCTTCCGTGATGAAGAGGACATCTGAGGATATCGATAGAGCCCAAGATATTGAAGAAAACGAATTAGGTTTTCCCACTACGACGCGACGCCCGAAAGGCATCGCGGCGCCAAGGTGACAATTCTATAATTTTCGACTCATAGAGTTTTGAGTTTTTTCTCAGAAAATAACCCACCTTCTCGATAATTTTATGATGAAATGAACATCTAAGGTCATCAATAGAGCCCTAGCTTAGGTATCGTAGAAAACGCGGTACGTTTTCTCACGACACCTGAAAGCACAGAATAATACAATCAGAAGGGAAACTCCCATAAGAGCCAATGGAAACAAGATTTGGAATTTACTGACACAAACTGGCAACTGTGCCTACTCACTTCTCAAGATGGCGGACATGTTTTTTCAGGCTATACATATAACCAATCACAACTCGGCCAGTTGCCGAAGATCTGCCGAAGATTGCCGAAGATACTCACTTTCGAACATGGCGGCCCGAAGTAAAGAATGTTTCAAAATGAATTAGAGTTTCCGTTCTGATTAGAGTATTCTGTGCTGAAAGCATCGCGGTTCGCGGCACCATGTGACAACTCTACAATCTTCGACTTACAGAACTTTGAACTTTTTTTTTCTTCTAAAAAACGGTGATATAATCCACCTTCTCGATGATTTTATGTGATGAAGAGGAAAGTGGTGGATCCAACAAAAATTTCTGGGAGATGGGGGGGGGGGGGGGGCACGTTTGTGAGACTTTCAAATTTGAAGCGTAGGAGGAAGCAATTTCGGGCTACTTCCTGTTGAAAAAAGGCAAAATTTGAGGCTTCGGGACAGGTCCCCCCATCTGTGGGCCCGCCACTGGAAGAGGTTACCTCATGCTATCGATAGAGCTCAATACATCAAAGGAAACGCGGTATGTTTTCCCACAAAGACGCGACGCCTTTCAATTATTCCACAATCTTCGACTCATATGGAACTTCGAACTTTTGTCTCTTAAAAAACGGGGACATAAATTAACCCACCTTCTTGATACTTTCATGTTATATAGGACAAATCAGGCTATTGGTAGAGCCCAAGATATGGAAGAAAACGCGGTAGGTTATACATATATGTATATTCCACAACGAAGCGTCGCGCCGCGCCGCACTGTGTGTTATTTCACCGGAAAGTTGGACATAGGGCCCGAAATTGAAGAATGAATTTGTAGCTTTCTATGGCCAGAATTCATATCCTAGGGATGTTTTAGGAGGGTTAAAAGGGTTTTTTTGAAATTCTGGTCAATTACAGGGTTGCCAAACGCTTGATTTGCACCACTTGAGATTAAATGCTATTTTTACCTGTAATAAAGCGCGATATTAGAAAGCTTGCCGAGTGTCAGGAAGTTGCTCGACTTAAAAACTGACTTCATAGCCAGATTCACCACACTTTTTTCTATGAAATTAATGTGAGATTTATTTTTTTAGGAATATTTACTATATTTTAATATAATTTTTAAAAAATAGGGTTTAAAACGACGAATTTTTTTATTTGAGAAGAGCCGCAAATTTTTTGCTCGCTAGATCCCACGGATTTAATGCTAAAATCTTGTCGATAATACCCCAGGAAATAAGGGAAAAGCAACACTTTTTGCAAGTTTTTGCAAGTTCTCGAGAAAAACACATTTGACCTCCAAAATATCATCATGTTTTCATACCCGTGAAGGAGAGCCCATTCAGCTACCATAAGGAATTACGGAGTGTAGTATTCATAGAAATGGATAAAACTTTCAGGAATGATAGAACTATGTTTGAGACATCAGAAAATGGACACTTTTTTAATTTGGTCAACTGGAAGTAGAGGGGGGCAGGGGGTCAAAGTCAAAACCTTCAATGCTCTATAACTTTTGAACGAAAAGAGTTATTGACGTCAACTTTGCACCAAAAGATGCGTCTTTCAAAGATCTTATCATTGATGTAGTACAATGTTCCGTAAAAAAAGTTCTGAGACGGGTTTCGCCATTTTTTTGATTTTTGAAATTTCCAAAAACGGGTTTATGAGTTTAAAAAATGTGTGCACTATAGATATCTCAAAGAAATACTTTAAAAAAAGGAGCAAATTTTATAAGCTTTCAGATAGCGCAAACTGCGATACTAGGAAACTTTAAGTTTTAGAGTTATGACCGCTTAAAGTTTCAAATTGTGTCAAATTGGTTTTGCCGACTTTTAATTTTCCGAAAACATTAGTTGCTCGACCAATAATTCATGTAATTCATTGAAACTTGGTAAAAGGGGGTTTTTTGGGTCGCTGAGTTCATTTATGGCAATAGTTTTCCAAAATTTTCAAATCCAAGATGGCTGCCATGTTGGCGGCCATCTTAAATTGGTTTTTGCCGTTAAACCAAGCATCTAAATAAAAATCTGGAGCCATTTTTGAATTCCTCGTAAAAAATTACCCTAGGAAACCCCTTTAATGTCAAGTTTTTCCTGGTTTGGAAGGGTGGACAGGCCTATGTCCAACTTTTTAGTGAAATAACACACAGTGCGCCGGTTCAATGGCGTAACTACAGTCTACACAGAAGGAAAAAAAATGAAAATTGTGAGCTCCCGCTCGTTGTCAATAGGTTTGTTTACTTTTCAATATTTCAGTATCATGCGTCAAACATCAACATTCCATACATCTATTGCTTACGCTAGCACTGATGAGCACTGGGAATGGAACGGATTGAGCGGATTGCATATAATCTGCGACAAAATTCTACGATCAGACTATAGCACAGTTAGACTATATTGAAAGTATTTGAGGTCAGTGGCATAGCGTGCAATGTGGCAACGTTGTAATGAGTCCATTTAAACCCATGTGAAAGGTCAAATACGAAGGTGTTCACCGAACACCCAGCAGTTCGATCTTTTTCATGAGTTTAAATGGACACAGTACAACGTCGCCACATTGCACGTTACGCCACTGTTTGAGGTGAATCAACCATCGACTCACAATCAGATGTGAAGACAATCGAGAACTACTACGGCGACAAACATTTCATAAATTCACTCATTCATTTAATAATAGCAATCAACAGGTAAATCGATAATCAGGGGGAAATTAAGGAGAGGGGCCGTTGGGACAGCCCCCCCCATCCGAAAAAATACATTCAGAAGGAAAAAAATGCCTTTTGGATTAGAAAGAGTAATTCAAAATTAACGCCCACCCCCTTAACTTTTTTTTATAATTGAGATAAAAGGATGCGGTTTGGACCATTCTTATTTATGCCGGAGGCGCTACTACCTGAGAGGGCTATTTTCGATGACCCCCCACCCTGGGGCGGCCGGGGGGAAGGGGGGCAGGGGTCATTTTTATTTTCTCTTACAAGGCACCCTATCTTTAGGATACATATCTTTTGAAAAGACATAAAATTCCAAGACTTTTGGCGCACCCGCAGTTCGAAATCGATTTTAGTTTTCGATATATCGTAGGTCAAAGTTCGATATGGACCCATTTTCAAAAATTCATTACGCCACTTTGAGAAACAGGAATTTAAAAAACTAGGAGTTTAAAAAAGCGAGTAAGTACTTGCCAGTTGCCAGAAAAAAATACGGCTTTGACACAAATTTAGCCAAAGTTAGGATTTAGCGCCCCCGAAAATGTTTAACGTTTCCCCCCCCCCCCCCCAGGCAAGGGGAGCTATCAGAAAAAGTCCGTAAGACGAGCTTTATCGAATGATAAATCGATCAAAAGGGCATACCAAACTGAGCATTTTGGCGCAAACCGGAGGTCGATATCGTTTTCCACATTTGAGATATCAAATGCCGGAGATCGATTTACAAAATTCGATATCTCAAATGTGAAAAACGATATCGACCTCCGGTTTGCGCGAAAATGCTCTGTTTGGTATGCTCTTTAGATCGATGTATCACTCGATAGGAGTCGTCTCACGGAATTTTTTTGATAGCCCCCCTGGGGGACAAAATCGTTAAAAATTTTCGGGGGCGCTAAATCCTAACTTTGACTAAATTTGTGTCAAAGCCGTATTTTATTCTTGAAAGTACTTGCTTTCTAGAGTATTTTACACTCCTAGTTTTTTAAATTCCAATTTCTCAAAGTGAAGTAATGATTTTTTGAAAATGGGCAACTTTGACCTTCGATACATCAAAAACAAAAATCGATATCGAGCTGCGGTTTGCGCCGAAAGTCTTAGAATTTAATGCTCTTTCAAACGATATATCACAAGATAGGAAGGGCCGTAAGAGAAAGTGAAGTTGCCCCCCCCCCCCCCTCCGGGGTTGGGGGACTGGCCGAGGGGGGTTAGTTCATTGAGATTAGTCCCTGGTAAAAAGGATCCATATACAGGACACAGGTCCATAGTCAATAATCCATACAGTATGGGCAGGTATACATACATACTTATTTCTATACAAATCCACTCGATATCCACAAATATCCACGTAAATCCCTGCATATCTACTATACTGTTAGTTTATGTATGGATCTGTGCGGACCATGTTTACCATTGTATTATGTATTGCACGGGCGACCTGCGTTCAACAGGAGTCGTTAGCCATTATTTTGTAATTGGTTTAATTTCTCCACGCTTTAGCTGCGCTGCTTAGTAAAAGATTTTCATGGTAGGGTAGGTAACGAGCTGCTACTAGAGTAGCATGAAGAAAGGGACAGATTAGACGAAGAAAAATTATAATGCATCATTGCATCGTTATTTTCGCTGGTCTAAAAGCAGTAAAAGCTGACAAGCGCTAATACTATTTTTGAGAATAATAATTAGTCAGCGTTTCCCTTAAGGCCCTAAAACCAGGAACGTAAACTTATTTTGATTAAAAACTGTCAATTCTCGAGGCGACACGATCCATTCACGACTAGAGGGGATTGAGGAGATGACCGAAAGTGGGGACAATACTCGGCACTTCTCGAGCGATTGAAGCGCCACATCGCGCATAGGTCAATTTCTGGCTCAAGACTGAGGCGCCTTCAATCTCCAGTTTATGCAAAAACGGTACCGCTACGTAGGAATAGTTAACTACCACCGCCGCGTCACCGGTTGCAGCTGTATTCTTGCCGCAGCTAACAAAATCTCTGCAAACTACTCAGGGGTTACGCCTAGAGGGTTTTAGTAATGGCGACTGCTGGTGACGAGCGTTCCAAACAAAGACAGTGTCTCGCCCGGTCTCTCTTGCTCTCACGTAACCCCCACGAACTGCCATCTCACTCTAATTTCAAAAATCGTATCTATAGACATCTTTCGTGGAATTTTTTTGGCTTAAATAGATTCCTCGAGGCGCTTTAATGCGATTGTGATAGTAACGTATCGTAAAACAAGGCCCTGTAAACGAATTTCGAAACTGGAAAAAGATGGGTATACAAGGGGGTCACGGGAGAGAGAGTGGATAGTTTAGAACGCTACGCGAGTTTTGTCACAACCGATTGCGACCGATGACTGCACTGTTATGATTGTTGGCTAACCGTTGACTTCGCACTAAAACCGTCTATTGTAAGTCCTATCCCAAAGTGAGGCAGCACTGGCGGTTTGCAGCTGGTTTGTTTGCCTCTTATTTTTTAACCTAAATCGAAAGTTTGTAATTTGTTCAGTGGAAATTATTTACGTTATGTAAAGCAGAGGGAAAATTTGGATTTAGGACCGCCCGCGCCCTCGAGGGTTTTCTTATCTTTTGCATCTTTTTGAGGCTCTTTCCCTCATGCATGTCAACTCGTGACTCTTAAACATGGGTAAAAAGGTGATGTCACCAAAACCCCACTTGCGACCCCTCTATCGATTCAGCTTGGCGAATGGAGTCGATCGCCCTCAAGGGTTTTCATATCTTTTGCATCTGAGGCTCTTTCACTCATGCATGTGTCAACTCATGACTCTTGAACACGGGCAAAAAGGTGATGTCACCAAAACCCCCCTTGCGACCCCTCTATCGATTCAGCTTGGCGAATGGAGTCAATCGCCCTCAAGTTTTCAGGATATTTGTCTACAACATATACATAGGAAAAAATAGTTAATTGTTGTGACTCATAAAATCGGTCCCAGAATTTCCGGACATTAAACCTGAAACACCCTGTATACTGGACAATCGAGTCACACGCACTGATAAGCAGGAAAAGAGCGCTAATTGGTTCACCGTGCTCATCAAATTATTCAGTTTGCTGTAATGATCTTCGGGCTGACCAACTTTGCAGCAGTTTGCAGACCAACGCCAGAGGCAATATACATATTATGGAGACCACGCACTGTCGCACTAGCCTTGCGCACGGTGGCTGACTTTTTTTCGGAGCTCAACAGAAATTAACATAGGGAGCATGAATGAGCACCGTACAACATGGGCCATACGTTGCCTGATGCAATTTCGGTGCTTCGGATTCACTAGAGTCCCTATATGTAGGGACTCTAGGATTCACTAGCCAAAAATCTCAACGACGTTTCTCATCAGTCAACGTATGGTCCATGTTTTTCGGTGTTCTGTAGAGACCCCGAAAAAAAAGTTGCCACCGCGCGCAAGCATGGGCAAGGTGGATAGTGCGTGGTCTCTATTATATATTGTCTCTGATCTGCGCTCATTTAATAAGGTGCGGCATTTTGATATGAACCCAGGTCTCCATAGTGATAGTAATATCCTCCGCTACAATACAGGCAATTTCAGAAAACCAAGATTGCCAAAGAGCCGCGGTTTTGACTAAAAGTTCTTCGGAAATTTTCCTTGAAATAGTGCTAAATTGCGTTCTAAGAACTGCCTCTTACGAAAAAAATAAATAAATAAATAAATAAATAAAAAATAATAATAATAATCGAGGAGGACCCCCGGACCCCCCGCTTTCATAAGCGGAACTAGGAATTTTATCTAAGGGGGGGGGGGGGTGGGTGAGCTGGCAATTTTTTTATTTTTTTTTGCATCTGCGTTTCCTTCTTGCGTTCGATCCCAATGAACTCCGACCATCTAACTCCTTAGCGACCCCTTTTCTCTTACAATCCACGCTTTTGGGGAAAACACAATCTGTATTTAACGATCTTCTTGTTTTTGCTCCTTGAATTCTCCGCATGAGAGCCGAAATTTTGGGATGAGCCAAATCAGATGACCAAATGGCTAAACTTTTTTTGTTTCCAAAATTTTCTGGGGGCTGGAAGGCTGAGTCCCCCCACCCTATTTCCGTCTATACTCGCTTTACAAATTCTCTTCTGTAATTTGAAATACTTTAATAATTCTCTATAGATCTAAAAGTGAATGGAGATCTAAATTTTGGTTTTGAACTCTCTGAAAATTTTTCTTTGAAACAGTACTAAAATTTCATTCTAAAGACTGCGCATACATACAGGGTGTAACATATGTACCCCCCCCCCCCCGTTTAACTTTTGAACGAGTTGAGATAAAACGTTGCGGTTTTGGACCATTCTTCATAACTTTAGGTGAACTTTATTTTTTTGGGGTCAAAACCCCTCACCCCCTAGGGGGTCCCCCGGAGGGACTATCTCAAAAATGTCAAAAGACAACCCCTACCTTGTGATACATGGTTTGAAAGGGCATAAAATTCTAAGACTTTTGGCGCAAACTAGAGGTCGATATCGTTTTTCGTTTTCGATAAATCGAAGTTCAAAGTTCGATTTTGACTCATTTTCAAAAAATCAGAACTCCCATTTAAAAAGTTGGAATTGGAAAAACTAGGAATCTGAAATACTCTAAACAGCAAGTTTCAGAAAAAATACGGTTCTGCCATACATTTAGTCCAAATTTGAATTTAGAGCCCCCCAACAGTGTTCTAAAAAATTGCCCCTCAGGGGGGCTATCTCCAAACTTCCGAGGCACGACTCCTATCGAGTGATACATCGCTCAAAAGGGCACACTGAACTGAGTATTTTGGCGCAAACCGCAGGTCGATATCGTTTTTAGTTTTCGATACATTGGAATTTGACAACGGATGAAAATCCAACTTTGCCATTCGATATATCGAAAACTAAAAACTATATCGACCTGCGAATTGGGCCAAAATGCTCAGTTCAGTGTTCCCTTTTGAGCGATGTATCACTCGATAGGGGTCATGCCTCGTAATTTTTTAGATAGCCCCCCTGAGGGGTATTTTTTATAAAACTGTTGGGGGCTCTAACCAAAGCACTAAATGTATGGTAGAACCGTATTTTTTTTTCTGAAAATTACTTGCTTTTTAGAGTATTTTAGATTCCTAGTTTTTCCAATTCCGACTTTTTAAATGAAAGTTCTGATTTTTTGAAAATGAGTCGAAATAGAACTTTGAACTTTGATGTATCGAAAACGAAAAACGATATCGACCTCTAGTTTGCGCCAAAAGTCTTAAAATTTTAGCCCTTTCAAACTATGTATCACAAGATAGGGGTTGCCATTTGACATTTTTGAGATAGCCCCTTGGGGAGTCCCCTGGGGGGGGAGGGGGAGGGTTGACCCCCAAAAATAAAGTTCATCTGAAGTTATGAAGAATGGTCCAAACCGCAACTTTTTATCTCATCTCGTTCAAAAGTTAAACGGGGGGGGGGAGATACATCTGTTACTGTTACACCCTGTATATTCAGAAAAAAATTCAGGGGAAGGGAACCCCCGAAAGCTCCGCTTTACGGGGGGGGAGGATTTGCAAAGTCTTGAAACTGGAGGGGGGGGGTGCTCGTATAGTGGCTGAGGGGTGTTTGGCACCACTTTTTGCATGTTAACAGTGCTAAGTACGAAAGCCCTTGCCGAAAGCCGAAAGCTCCTCTAATAACAGAGCACTTACACGTACAGCTGGCAACAGCCAGATGATCTCTGGCAACAGCTGTTTCGTTCAGCAGCCACATTGCCCGTTGAGTGACAGTTCATGAACTCGTGTCTCTCCGGGCTCGAAACGTAAACATTTCATCGGTGTTTCAGTTGACTTCAGTGCAATGCTCGCAAAACTGGGGCCTCGTCTTAATTCTTCTTCTATCGCTGTTACATGGACTTAAACGAAATAATCAACAAAGAAATTATTTCCGAACTTCCGAGCAGTAAATTATAGTGCTAGTGTTTTGTTTGGTGTCGTAGTTAACCTAAAACGGTGGTTGAGCCGCGAGCACAAATCAACACCTGCCGAGTTCTCGAAATTTCACTATGACTCTCTTTCCTTCCTTCGTTTTACTACTTTTATACTTTGTTTTGGTGTTCTGTCAGGAATACAATCCGTGGGACACTGAGGCACCGGCTGTGGCGTTTGATTATAAAGTCAATATAGATCCAGGAAAAGAAGATTGTTACTTTCAATATGTTTATCCAGGAGCAACTTTCTATGTCGCCTTCGGGGTAAAAAAAATATGATTTGCTCCATATGTCCTCTTACTTTCAAATACTATCATACAATTTCCTCTAGTTCTTATAATTGTCAGAATGGGTTGAGACAACATAGTTAAGCGAGTCTATCTTCTGAGTTAGTATGCTATGCAAATAGATATCTGGCAAATACAATTGCGTGACGCAAGAATAAGCTGAAGTTGGCAACCACTATGGATGCTATTGTGTCCGGAGGCTTGCCAAAACATTACAAGAAGGAGGGAGAAATTAGCCGAAAGAAAGATTGGTCAAGATGATCTTTAGATAATCGGTAAAATCAAAAATACTTATCTGATTGGTGGGCAAGGCAGATCCGCCAATATTTTGTCATGCAGACAGCCGCACCATGTCAAACAAATTTTGAGTCTCATCAAAATAGGAGATGTTATCAAAAGTTACCTTTGCCAAGGAAAAATTTTGGAAATTAAGGGGGTGCAAATGTCTTGAACCCCCTCCTTCTGGCGGGTGACACCACTGGTGTTAGAGCAGAAGCATTTTAGGTATCAGGTTCTGACAAGTAGCGTTGCCTGCTTTTGCATCACATCAAAAGGTACCGGTGAGCGGTTGGCTAGTGCAGAGTTTTGATTTGTTTCTAATTATCCGCTCACCGATGTGCTTTGGTGTAATTCTGAAGTAGGCACCACTATACTTGTCAGGACAGATCCTCAAAATGCTTCTGCTCTACCTGTAAAATTGACATAAAAAATCGAGTATCTGCAAGGGATGTAAGTTGTCTAATGGCAGTCTTTTGACTAGAAGACCTTAATCTTGTCTTGATCCAGCCACCAAATTAGTTCGGAATCACTTTCAATAGCTGTCAGTGAAATGTTGGTTGTTTTTCTTTTTTTGCCATGCATGCCAAGGAATTGTGACAATTTTTTAAGCCTTAGTGTCAGAACAATTAACAGTATAATTTTACTGTGAAATGGAACCTGACCAGGTTATTTCCAGTTTCACCAGTGAAACTGAAATTGGGAAAATGGGGCTATAAGGGTAGAATGTCATTACCTATTGCTAGTCCAAAAACGACGGATGGAGAAAAGAAGTGAACTGAGACTCTTTTTCAAAATGACAAGTAGATCTGAATATATCTATCGATCAACAATTGATAAAACCATCAAAATTCTCAGTTCCATCCCTTCAAACCTACATCAAGAAAACAGGGGGATATGGATGTGAAGTGAAGGTTTCTGTCTATGCTTGTAGTCTAGTCTATCTTGATACTAGATTTTTGATTACCGAGTTTGATATGGCGTGAATTTCATTTCCTCTTTTCCTTTTATTTGTAGGTCATCAGAGGAGGTGATGGGATGGCTGGTTTTGCTGTTCGTAATCCAGCTGGTGTCATAGTTCATCCATATCAATGGAAGGATCGATCTGATTACCAAGAAGTGTCGCAAGCTGGTGGTTATTACAGTGTCTGTATAGATAATCAATTTTCAAGATTTGCCTCAAAATTAGTCGCTCTTTATCTAACAGTAGTCAGGTAAGTGTTTCAGAGATATACCAACCCATCTTTCTGTAGGGGGACACATCCTTCTCAGCATTCTACTATTATCTTCCTATCCTCCAATTTTTTTTTTTTTTTTTAAAGTAGGTTCATACCCTCCTTTAGGAAAACATGATGAATTTCCGGATAATTGATCTATTAATATAAAATTAGGTCATTAATTTAACCATGCTTTTTTTTACTCTAATTTTGTCCAACAGCAACAGCTGAAAGCATGCGGAAACATACTCCCTTTTTTCTTCTACTTTCCGTTACTATACTTGTAAAATATAATATATACAAATCAAAATTGTAAAAAGGGACCATTATTATGAGATGGTGAGAAAAAAAAAATTCAAACCTGTAATTCTGGTTGAAAGAAATGATAACTGAAAGGAGCAGTTTTTCTGGAAAAAGCATTTATTTTTAAATACCTTCTCTTTGACCAGGTACCCTTCTTTCTATGCTTGACTGTCCTCTTTCATGAAAAAAAATAGGACCAAGTCTAACACAAATTGTCGTTGGGACCAAAATTAATTAGACTGAAACAAATTGGACATACAGTCCTTGAACCCTAAAATATTGTTTAATTCAAAAGAATCATTAAAAATAAGACTGTTCTTCCCCACTCACATTTTTCTTGGTGTATTAATAAGCCCGGAACCTAAATTGAAATTAAAGTTACTTATTCCAAATTATGGGCCTTGCATTATTTGAACAATTCCTTTTCCATTACTTCATGTGTACACTGATATCAATGATTCAATTGTTCTGTTATTAGGTATGACCAATGGGAGCAGTACAAAAAAGAGGTCGAAGATTTGGACCTAGGAGTAGATAACTTCACTGTAAGTAGACAGTTTTAACAAGTCCAAAACCGATTCGTAGTTTGCATGATACGACAATATGATCGAATGATTTTGATATATTAGGTCACTTTGAGTACAAGAGACCAATAAACATAGAATATAACTTGATGTTCTTAAATGCCTTCTCTCTTAATGAGTATTACAGTTGCTAGAAAGCAGAAACTATGATGACTATAGTCCATGCAATCTAAGTTGCCCATCCAGCAAAAAGCATCTTCAATCTGTCTTGAACACAAATTTAAGATGACTTTGAAAACTACCTTATAAATCCGTCTTGGAAGACATAATTAAAGGTGGAAAGCAAAAGGTCTCCAAAAGAAGGATTTACGACGGTTCAAAGATGTCTTTAGAACCATTACCACAAGACGGATTTAAGACTTTTTAAAACTGGATGAAAAGATGTTTAATAATACCAGTATAAGCCAAATCAGCAAGATGAATATAGTCATCTTTAAGGGAGTGTGAATCATGAAAGTCACTCAGTTAACCTGGTGTTTCTGCGTTACATCAAAGTAAGATTGAAATTTCCACCTTCGCAATTCACTTTTAAAAAAACATGCCTTTAAGAAGAATGTACTAAAAGGATTACTTTACCTCTATTTAAACACACACAATGTGCTCCATAGGACATGGTGAAATTTTGTTTGCATCTCATTGCCTGGTGATAGTAGTACCAGTATCTTTGATAAAACATCTTTCAAACTTTAATAACCTGCAACAGGGAGACAAACTCAGAATCATCACATTTCTTAACAAAAGCTTTGTTGTGAAAATCTTACAGTTAACAATGGTTGTAAAGTATCTTTGATTGTAAATCAAGGAACTCTATATTCTAAAATTGTGGTGTACATGGTCTTGGTCACTGATTGAGGTTTGATCAACAAAAGTGATTTTAACCGTACGTAGACTAGATAAATTGTCACAGACACAGAAGTAGGAGGTATTGATGAAGGGGCAGTTTTATTGAGCTTTACAAAGTAGAGATCAGAATGGTGCTGTTGCACACTTTAGCTGTAAGCGATTTAAGGCACAATTCAGATGCAAAAACCTGTAAAAATAACGATGGTAGCACTGAAACCTCACAAAATTTACTCCTAGACTCACTAAATGCATTTAAATGAGCGAACGCGATGGCGGTTAATGGCACTGTAAGGTATCTTGGATACTTGAAGAATTTGGTAGATAATCTAATGATGACTCGAGAGAATAAGCACAAAGTTATACGATTGTAGTCAATAGGCATGCGTATATTCAAGTAAAATCACAACTGTACAAGGACAAAGAGATAACGTCTCTGCTGAGGAGTAGCGCACAGCGCACTCTATATGATAATACATAAACATTACAGGCATAATAATGGGAGATTCCCATCTAATAATACTGTCACTCCATTAAGAAGTGACCGATCAGATGAGGACCACTACTCTGATGTCTAATTACTCTGCGAATCTTCCTTGACAGCCTAGAGGCTGTGACAAAATTGAGATGGAAATCTCCTATGTTTAGTGCCATAAGCCGCCATCTTGCTTGAGCATTAAAATTCGTTTAATGAGTTTCAACGTAAATTTCGTGAGTTTTTAGTGCTACCATCATTATTTTTGTAGGTTTTTGCAGCTAGATCGACCCTTAAATCCCTTAAAGCCAAAGTATCGACAGCCCCATTGTCTCAGGTACAATGCTCACAGTGATGGGGTGCATTTTGTGTTACTCTTTGTTACTCCAGTAGCCAATAAGCCTGACAATGCCAACAACCTATTACAAGTTTAAAACTTCTTTATCCACCCATCTGGTCATTTTTGCTCTCCCGACAGCTATATTTCATTGACATTTTAAAATGTTTTTACAGTTGACATCTTGGTTTTGGTGTTTTGAAAAATACCAATGTATGTGATTGATTTTTTTTTTTTTTTTTTTTCAGAGTCGTGTTATGACTGTGGAGCAAAATATAAATGAAATGATGCAATACCAGCATCGAAGCAGAGATCGTGAAAGGAGGGATATGGCAACTGTTGACGATAACTCTAAATATGTACAACGCTGGTCTTTATTTCAAATGTTTGTCATCGTTGCTGTAACAGTGGTTCAAGTTTACTTTGTGAAAAAGTTATTTGATATTAAGAATTCTCGAACAAGAGTTTGAAGTCCTACAAAGTTTAAAAGTTGAAAGTGCCCAAAAATGTTTTTTTTTTTTTTCATAAACCCAAGGCGAAATCTTTTGAATGCCAACTTAATTTTATTCCAGATTGTTGCATATCCTCTTCAGCTTTTTGGTGGGACCAAATTTGATACAAGAGCTAGATTCCTCACAGTATTTAATTTTCGAAAGCAAGATGGAACGTCTCCTCATCCATAATGCTATCTCTTAAAACTTATTTTATTTTAATGAAACAGAAGTATTAACATTATTATATTTTGCGTTTCACTTTTTTTTCTTTCTTAATTTAAGACTGATCGTAAGCTGCCAAGCTGGTTTTACTGCACTTTTTAATCTCTTTTAGATCTTGTTTCTCTTTTTTAATAGTTTATTTTTATAAAACTTCATGACAAGTGCTTTAGACATTATTAGATTTTATACTATCTATTTTTATTGCTCTTTCTCTCTTTAAACTAATACTGTATCTCCTAAGAAATAGTTGTCATATGGATTTTAAATAGATTCTTATCTACCATTCAAAACTAGTTTATAATGATTAACCAGAGCTTGTTTTAGATGTAGAGGCTAGGTCACCCTACCAGAAATGTGCATTTGTTGCTAACCATCATATTGTAATTAATTCTAACAAGTCAATCCTAATCATTGGGTTGAACCGTTCTCATTTGATCCTGGTCCAGCAAGGTTTTCAGGACAGTTCGTCCAATTTTTTTGGTCCACAACCGAAAGGTCCAAAATGTTATTGGCTTTTTACATATTTTGTCAAAAAGCTTTTGAAACGTCCAAAAACAATTATGTTTGGAAGAAAATAAAATTCTAAAGTAAAATTTGAATCGTAATATTTTTTGTCTAAAAAGTAATTTTCATCTGATCATCCAACTGAAGGGATTGCAATGAAAATTTTAAAAAAAAAATCAAGTGGAATGCTGTGAATAAAAAATTAATTAATGTTAAAGATTTGATCAATTGAATTTAAGTTTTGAAAGGTTTTGTTACTAACTAAATGCATAAGTGTGTCTACATCGGTCTCACCATCCGTTCACGCATAAAAGAACAAAAAGGAAAACTTTTTTTTGCGAATTTTTGACCATTTTTTCAAAACAATCATTGACTACGTTTGGACATTATGATTGGACTTTTCTGAACACTGGACATAATTGATCAAATACTCCAAGATTAGGATTGGACCAAAAAATTGGGGAAACAAAAGTTGTGGACTAAATAAATGGACAAAAATAAACTTGCCTAAATTACTTCTAGCCATTTTTGTTGCATTTTACACTGAATTTTGAAGAGAATATATTTAATTATGGACACTGGTCAGTTACAGGCTACGGAGCCTCTAGGTCTAAAACCAGCTCTTCAATTTTGAATTATTTTAATAAAAAATGGTCTGCAGACCAGAGACAATATATGATAGAGACCGTGCACTAGCCTTGCACGCGGTGGCTGACTTATTTTTCGGGACTCAACAGGAATTAACACAGGGAGCATGAGGGTGCACCATCCAACACGGTCTATACATTGACTGATGCAATTTTGGTGCTTCGGTTTCACTTGGCAAAAATCTCAACAACGTTTCTCATCAGTCAACGTATGGACCATGTTTGCAGTGTTCTGTTGAGACCCTAAAAAAAAGTTGCCACCGCGCGCAAACATGAGCAAGATAGATAGTGCGTGGTCTCTATTATATATTGTCTCTGCTGCAGACAGTAACTACCATGTTTGTGACAAATATCACTCTTTCAACTCTTGTATAAATAATTACTCCAAGTAGAATATCGCTGCTCTTCCTCGTGTGATAATGTAACTTCAAGAGCTGATTCTAAATTCAACCTTCGTATTTACCATAAAAGATACTGTATATTATATTTGTCACAAAGCATAAGTCTTAAAAACTGAAGAAAACCAATGGAAAGTTTGAAAACTGTAACTTGAATTCTCATGGGTAATTGTGTTTCTTGAAACGAAACGCATAACTAATCTAATTTAAATCTAGGAAAAAATACTTATTAAGCTACCATTGTTTGCTCCGGTGACTGTAAAATGTTGAAATCCTCTTCTTGGGGATTAAAATGTAGCATTTTGCAGTCGTTTTTAATTAGGTAATTTCTGTGATGACTATGATCAGTCATGCGGGTATTTTTATTGCTTGTACTAGTTCATATCATTAGCTTATGTATTATGTTTTCTTAGTCAATGTTCTTTCTCTTTGTCGATTTAATTATCATTGGAGACTGACAAATAGGGCTGCATTTTAGCAGGTTCCTCGATTTTTCCTCGCAATTTTTTCGACTTGAAAAGCGTCATTTGAAGTGCATGGAGGATTAGGATCAACTGGATGAATTATTTGAGGGAGAGTGAGCTAAAGAGGGGATTGTAAAATGTTGGCCTACGAAACTGATTGATTACATTAAGGCGAGAATAAATTGATAAAAATGGAATTTGAATGAATCTATTTGGAACTTTTCAATTGAGGTTGGAATAAATGAGGATTTGGAGGAAATCTCAACTCTGGTCCATGATAGCCTGGAGACCTCCTTCGAAAATCAATATTTCTCATCTCAACTTTTAATTTTCTCAATTAAAATCCATTCCATATCTAACAATTTAATCCATACTCAAAGTATTCCATCAGTTCCTCAATCCAATATTACACAATTCCTCATTTGCTTCATTCTTCCAAAATTTTCCTCCAATAGATTCTCATGCTCTTTTCAACCATCATTTACTTCAAATGTTCCTTTTCAAGATGAGGAACGTATTAAAATTTAGCCCTTATACGTTTTCAATTTCCTTCCCCTCACTTGCGGTTACGCAGTCAAGTACCTTCATTCTTAGACCTACACAGTTTTTATGAAAATCTGCACAGCTTGTTGCATACCCTTAAGGCCTGGTCATCTTCCTATTATAAGAGGGGAAAGGAGACTGAAAACTTAAGTTTCATGAAAGAGTTTGTAATGTAACTTCTACTTCAATCAGTATTCTATGTCTTTGCTATAGTATTCAACATCATTATAACCTGTACAGTAATCAGTCGTTGGTTTTGCAGCGATTTAATGGTTTGAGAAAAGATTGAACTGGGGGTCTTATCTGTTTCGTATTTATTTTTTCAATTATGTCTCATAGTCAAACATTATTTGATCAAAACCAAAACTGTTTGAAAATGAGAAAGCCAGTTTCAAGTCAAGTAATTAAGATAGATCAAGCTGATTAATCCACTTAGTTTAATCGTATTTCTTTTTGAAAAATAGAGCTATGGCTGTAGCTATTTGTCTTAATGAAAGTCAGGCACCTCTTAATAACACAAAATTGTGCAAAATCTCTCACTTGATGTTTGTATTTATAAATACATTTAAAAAAAAAAAAAAATGTACAGAAAATTATTAAAAAAAACATCAAATAGGTAAAGGTCTTGCACAATTTTTTTTATTATTTTATTCGTAAAAAGTGGCCTGAAAATTAGACCCAAATGGGTACCAATGCTTAAAAATGTTTGACTGAGGAAGCTCAATTTAGATAAGAAACACTCTCAAAACTAAAAATGAAAGGTTTTCAAGTGTTTTGAAGCATTTTTTAAACCATTTGTGCTTCAATTTTGTTTGCTGAAAGAGGGTTTTGTGTCTTCAATGGACCTGACAGAGGGTTTTGTGTCTTCAATGGACCTGACGTCATCTGGTTAGTTGAGAGAAATTTACAGAGCAATACCAACCTGAAAATCAAGCTATTAACTTTTGTTTCCTCTAAATCCGGTGTTGCGATTGGAGATCATGAAGGGATTATCTTCAAGATGAGAACAAGATATTTTCAATGAAAGTTACAGAAAGTTACCTAATTTGAATTTTTTTATTTAATTTTATCTTGATCAAGTATTTTCTTACAATTAGTTATTTAAACACTGATTTTATTTGAATCAAAAGATCTGTCTTGTAAAAAGTGTGCAATCATTTGCTGACCGTTTGCATAGAGCCCTCAGCAAAATTTGTTTCCTTTTTTTCAAAAATCGTTACTAGCAACATCATGTGCTTTCAACACTTTTTTAAAACTCTGTCTCAATATCTTCCTTACGTCAGAAGTTAAAAAAGCTTCCAAAAGTGTCATCTTTTTTTCAAAGACACTAGCATGAAAAGAAACAAACAAAAACTAGTTTTCATACCTAGGTAATCAATCTACTTCTGCGCCTTCGGGAGACTTCATTTGTTACTTTTCAACTGATCGTTAAATTCTGTTGATGATGCTCACAGAAACTTATTCTTTAAAGTTACTTATGTTGTAGTAAGTACTTAAATTTTTTAGGATCTTTAGAATTTCTTTTGTTGAAAAACTGTTATGAAATCGGAGAAGATTTAAGAGAAAATGTGCACATTTCTAGCGGAGTTTCATGACAGGGTTTAAGACATTCATCATGACAGTTCTAGCTTATAATATTATTAATGTAACGTATTGAAAGAAAGTTTTAAATTTTATGCTTGTTGTTTACTTTACTAAAGATTTTTTTTAATCTTATCTGTTGAATTTTTTTCTAAGTTTAAGTAAGTGTTGATGCAATGTACTTATGTTTTTGTAAAATGGGTTTTTTTTTATTTTTATTCTACTTCATCAAGTGTAAACGGTAGTACAATTTGTGTAATAATTGTTAAAACATGATGTAAAACTCAATAATAACTTTTTTTAAGTTGTATATTACCTTGATCACTGAATTTTTTATCTTTTTTTTTTCAAACTTCAACTTAATTTTTTAAGCATTCCCCATCATATCTGCTTCTTTGTTATTGTCACATAAAATTAGGTGAGATACAGTATAGCGCAGCAAGAAATTTGTTATCTCTCCTTTTTCTCCATTGAAACACGTTCGTTTGATGAGGATAGACAAGGGGATAAAAGCCCTTCTTCCTATCCTTTTTCAACTTATACATTCAAAAGGGAAATGAGAGAGATGGAAGAGATCCTGGTTGCGCCATTGTGAGATCATTTACTTAACCCTTCCCACTCCGATGTCAGATACCTACATCCAACATAGTAATAGTTGTGTCCCTCTCTAATGTCCGAAATATCCGACAAAAGTCAGCAGAAAAAAGAATACAAAATCCCAAAGTCAGATATGGTGTGGTCAGATAAGTCCTGCTTTCTGCAGGATTTTATGCTTTCTTCGTATTTCTGATAACTGGAAAATTAATAAGAGTCTAGCAGGCCCAAGCCGTTATCCGTGGATAAAATTGCGTAGGAAGGACAAAGTAATCTGAGGAACACTTGAGCATTCCAACAGAAAAATCCACTTTTCAAGGACAGACCTAAAAAAAGGAGGAAGTTTAGGATGAAAAAGTGAAAATCTCACGAGTGACATCAAAATCAGTTTTAAACCGGAAAGGGAAATTGTAAAAATTGAAATGAAAATTTGTATTTTGAGCAATGCAAAGCACTCAAAAGTCTCAAAACCCCCATTAAAGCCTGAGAGAGTTGTTACCTGACTGGATTTAGCCGTGTTTCCAATACTGAGTTTGGTCATTTTAATGGTGATTTTGATATTGATTTTTTGGGCTTTTAAGCTCTTATTATTGCTAAATTGGACTCAGCCAATAGGTTTCAAGCTACAATTGGTGATTCAGGCCGTTTTACAAGAATATTGCAGGTCCAAAATTTTTGAAAATTTTGAAATTTGTTTTGAAGCTTAAAAACAGGTTTCTTGGACAGTTGTATTTTTTTCTGAAAAGTACTTGTTTTGTTAAATATGTCAAGCTAATAGTTTTCTAAATTCCGACTTTTTTAGTGGGAGTTATGAATTTTTGGAAATGGGTCAAATTCGAACTTTGACTTTCGATATCTCGAACAAAAAAAACAATATCGACCTGCGGTTTGCGCCAAAATGCGTAGAATTTGATGTTCTTTAAAGTTATGTAATAAAAATTACGGATTGCCATTTGACAAATGTGATTTAGGGGGGCAGTGACCCCTGCATCCGCCCCCCTGGGGAGGGCCCAGAATTTGGCAACCCCCCTAAAAGATGTCCCCTTCAAAATAATGGAACCCGCGTTTCAGCGTTTTTTGAAGTTCGAACTCAAACTCGAGTTATTCAGAGCTGCTCCTTTTTTTTACACACCCTACACTCATTTTTGCCTTGGTAGCACGTATTTGACTTATTCTTCATTAGTTTGGTTAGAAATTTTGCAGTGTAGGCTGTCCCAAAAAAAGATTGGGCTTGACAACTGAACAGTTTGAATGAATCATGTCAGCTGCTTCCTGCTCCTGACCTACCAGGTTGCGCGATTGGTGGTTTGAAGCTGATGTTTTCATGAAAGCCGTGGAACTGTCAAGTCCAATCATTTCTGGGACAACCTACAACAGTTGACTATCTAAAAATTTTGAAACATGCCTTCCAATCTACATACTTAAGGTGATTCCAGGCAACGCTTGTCCAGATTTCAATCCAATGGATAGCGCCACTGGCGCTGCTCAAAAAGTCAACATGTTTTGGCTGAAATCGATGAATTTACGCCAAAAGTACAAATTTAAGGAGCGTCAGCTCCTGCAAACACACCTCAGGAAGTCATCATGAAAGTTTCGAGCTGATATACTAAAAAATAAAGGCAGCAATTATGAACTACAAAAATTCCCATGAGCCTCAATATGAGTGCGAGTGACGCAGATAAACATACGAATTTCATGATTGACGACTTTAGTTCTAAGCCAATTATGCTCATTTTGGACTCAAAAAATCCATACAAAATTTAGCAAGTGCAGACAATCGTGGATTTAGCATTTTTTCTTTGGTGTCAATTTAAGGTGCCAAAAACAAGAATTTTCCCAAAAGCGCCTAGTGGCACTATCCATCGGACTGAAATCTGGAAAAGTTTCGCCTAGAACTACCTTAGTCTCAATTTATCCAGCTTCCAGGCCTGATGAATTCTATAACACTTCCTTTTGGGCACAGTATCACTGGATGTGTACCTTGTGCATGACACTGATAAGACATAGTAATTAGTAGTAGTATCACAGACACTGACAATGTTGAAAAAAGTATTCAAAGTCTTGCTCATATTTAGGAATGGATGATGATACACTATACAGCAAAATAATAAGGAAAGAGACACTTACTAGGTACTCGGATCTGACCTAAGTATGTACCTCATACTATCAGTATCACTGTAATGAGTGATTGAGTGTAAACAACAAACATCAAATGTCAAACAACAAGTTCTTTTGAGGTTATATATACAGGTGATACAGGGTGTACAGGGTGTATAACAAAACTATACATTTTATACGTCCATTAATTTTCAGAGCGTGTTTTGCAGGTAAAAAGAATACTTTTTTCCCTACATACATGGGTCCGTGAGAACATTAATTATTTGCGGATCCAGCCCTCGCAAACGGGTGGGGGGGGGGGGGGGCGGCGGCGGCGAACTTGGGATTTTCGCCCTTAGGCGACCCCCTTTTCAGTTTTGCTCCCTTTCGTCCCCCCTCTTTGCCCCGTTCCTTCACCGAACGGGGGGTGGTCGCCCCCAATGAACTGTTGGTCGCCCCCTTCACCCCCTCGTATCCGCCAATGCGGACCGAAAATGCCTCCCTTGGAGCTACAGCCCCCTAAAGCACTAAAGTTTTAAATAATGCATGGTTTTTTTTTTTTTTTTCTTTTTCTTTTTTTTTTCTTTAAATAATGACCACTATTGTAAACCATGTCTCCAACAATTATGTCTCGACGTAATTTTACGTGTAGAATCTATCAAAATGACCTCGAAAAATTTAGAAATTGAGTCTGACTTGTACTTTTCAGCCAATCTTGTACCTTCAATAGCACAAATTTTATGTCACGGATTAAAGATTTGAAAATTAATAACTGTAATCAGGTGGAAAAAAACTGCTTGAAAGACTTTTAGTCTCTTGCATCTTTTCGATACAACGCATTTTGAGCGAGATAATATTGCTGCGGAATGTGGAAAAGTCAGCACTTTTACTATGGCGCGGCGCGGCGCGGCGGGCGGCCCGAAGAAGCGGCGGAGTGGCGGGTTGCATAACTGTCGCTCAAGTTTCTACACGTGTAATTACTTCGAGACACCAATTTTCAAGACATTTGGTTCCCAACAGTAGTCGTTATTCTAATAAAAACCATACACTTTTAAAAATTTGGGGGGGGGAGCTCAAAAGGGGGGCTTTTTCGGACGTTCGTTGGAAAAAAGTCTTACTTGTACCTCTAAAACACGCCCTGAAAATTATTGTATATAGTTTTGTTACACCCTGTATAGTATACAGGGTGATCCAATAGTTTAACGACCCCTGAATAACTTTTGAACGGAAGCGAAATTTGGGGCATGGGGCTATTTACCTAAAGTTCCTTGTATGTAGAATTTATCAAACGCCATAAATATAACTGACTGGCTGATTGATAACAATGATAATCCCACAGAAACTATCTTTTGAGGACACCATAATTGTAGGTCGGGGCTCTCTCGAGGGGGGGTTTTGGCTCACTAACTCAACATTTTCAAGTGAAAACCCCTAATGACCAGCGACACAGGTACGCAGGGGGCTTAAGGGGCTGGCTAAATCCCCCCACCTTCTATTTTTTTAAGAATGGAGGGGAAGAGGTGAATAATTTTCAGTCTCACGCTCATCAGCGCTAGAGTCTCTTGATGGAAATATTGTATAGGGAGTACCGACACGACGCTTTATGCATTTTGACAGGAGTCGATTTAGTCGACTGTCTGAACGAATTCGAAGGTTAAGTTCGACAGTGGACCAGTGGTGGACTGGCGGATTTGCCGGCATTCCGGTCCGTTCCCATACGTTCCTTTACGAATCGACTCCTTTCGTGTTAGAGTCCCTATATATGAAAGAGTCTCGCCATACGAGGTTCCATCTCTGATTGGCTGCTGAAAAGTGAAGAAGAAGAAGGTGTCTATGAAGCCTGGAGGCGCGCCTCTTGTTTACATCTTCATGGAACCATCTTCACTGCTGCCCAGCTTTGAGGAAACTTTCGGCATTTTTAGCTTGTACTGATGAAATTTGAATTAGAAATTGATGAAAATGTGTTCAGAATTGAATAAAATTCATGCATTACTTTTAAAACAGGTAGTGAAGCCAACGGGTATTGGAGGTTAGGTTGACCTAGCAAAGATTACTCAAACACGAATACATGTATAAGTAATCTTTGGCGGGAAGATCGTTGGACAAAAATGTAAACAAGAGGCGCGCCTCCAGGCTCCTCAGACACCTTCTTCTTCCTCACTTCTGTTCACGTGTCTTGACTCTTTCATATATAGGGACTCTATTTCGTGTGAGCCTTCGATGTCGTCGACTCCTGCTCGACTCCGTGAGAGCCAACCAACGACCAATCACAACTCGCAGGGGCGTGCCGTGGTTTCCAGAGAGGGGGGGCAAGAATGCAATCTTGCCGCCCTCCGCGAACAAAATTATAAATTTGATGACCCTTTTTTTTTTTTTTTTTTTTTTTGCTTGTTACACACTGACTGTGCCGCCCTCTGAAATTCATTTTGAAATTTGATAACCTTTTTTTTTGGTTGTTCACCCTGATTTTGCCGCCCCCCGAGAGTGCCGCCCGGGGCAAGGGTGCCCACATGCTCCCCCCACGGCACGCCCCTGACAACTCGTTGAGCTCGTGTCGGTACTCCCTATACAATATTTCCATCAAGGGACTCTAATTAGCGCAAGCCTCCACCAGCAAAAATCCTGCGATTCCTGCGTACGCCACTACTTATGACAGGTGACTCATGTCATTAAGAAGAGCGTGAAAAACTAAGAGATTAATGGCTTGATATTGGCGTAAGTAAAGCAAAGTCGAAATCGTTCTTCGTTTTCGATTATCGAAGGTCAACGTTTGGATCTGTTTGCAAAGGCTATTGCTCCTATTTTAAAATTCAGAAATTAAAAAACTAGGGATCTATAAAATACTCTGTACAACATGTACCTTTCAGAATAAATACGGCTTTAACAGTTTTACCTAAAACTAGTCAAAATTTGGGTTTGTGGCAAAAGCATTTTCAAAGCTTTTTTCACTCGTCGGGGGGGGGGGGGGGGCTGTATCTCAAAAATGTCGATAAACAGCCCCTATCGAGTGGTAAACCGACCAAAAGGGCATATAGATCAATACTCATTTTGCCGCAAATCGGAGGTTGGTATGGTTTTTCGCATTCGAGGTATATAGATATCGTATGCCAAGGTTTGATTTACGAAATCCTTGAGGAGCCCTCGTGAAATCTCTTCTGGGAGTGGGATCCCCATTTTTTTTTTTTTTTTTTTTTTGCAGAAAATAAGGTTGTTATACATCAAACGAAAGCTCTTGATCTGCTGATTCAGAATATTTTTAGTTAATTTTGAATACGACAATTTTGACGGTCACAGCGAGCGATTCAAAATGGCCTCTATTTTTTTTTTTTTTTTTTAAACGGCCCCTAACTTGAGAAAGGGCCATTTTTGCACTGAGCATTAAGGCTTGTTTTTAAGTGAACAATCCATTTCTGAAATAGAAAACCACCCGTCCTTGAAAACATCAAGAGACAGAAATTTTGGCTAATAGAGGGCCTAGGTAAATAGGTCCTCAGAGGCCGTTTTTTGAGGTCGGCAATGTTTCCCCTAAATTCTTTGGGATCGAATCATTGTAAAACATTTGTCAGAATTTCCGTCGCTCGAGCCATTTGCGCTAAAAAGATAGTGGATTGGTGGTCTGAAACAACCTGAATAATTTGATTTTTTGGGGGTTGGAATAACAATCAGTAGACTCACTAGGGCTCCAATCAATTTAAGTGACAGTGAAAATTATATTTTGATCTTCTTAAATACTTCGTTTAATCGTTGCTTGTGAAAATCGACGATGCAAACATTTAAAAACGAGGAAGTACTTAAAAAAAAAAAAAAAAATCGAAAACTTCAGGGACAGAGGTACAAAGAAAGAAATAGCTTGCGCTGGCACAATTGAGATTTGAAAGTACACGGGTGAATTCAAACATCGCGCCACACGCGCTTCTACTGATGACGTCATGGGATCCTGTTAGAAACGATAGAATATCGAATGTGGGCCAATCAGATCTTGATTTTACGATCTATCGATCTAGATGCATTAGTACCAACTGAGGTCTTCAAGTGCAGCATGTTGATGTGGACACTAATAATCAGGAAATAAAATAATTATGAAATGTGTCTGCTCGGATCATTATGAGGAAAAGCTTACATTGATTAGCTGACGAAGTAAATCTGCACTATGTGTTCATTACGGAGAAAAATATAGCTTGAAGTTTGAGCCAAAAAAATATTCCCATGCTAGATGAACGAGTGTAAAGGTTGACAAGTTGGTAGTAGCCTAGACGGTGACTGGTCGTGTTCCGTGAACATGAAGAAAAAGAAGAAAACACTGTGTTGATGACCGAGCGCTTTAGAACAGAACAGATCTAACAATCTAAATGATCTTGTTCTAAAGTTTGATTCTAGATAGTGGTTCACTCATCGAATCTTGAACATTCTCTTGTACTTTCGTTGATTTGATTGCGGAACCTCGATTGATTTAGAACCGTTCGTCAAGTCTACAGTTCACTCAAGTGCCAAAAGTGTCGTTCAGTCGATCAGTTCGTTTTATAGCTTGAAAGTCTCCAGCATTGGTGTGATTAGGAAGTTTATTCGTGAAAATGGCGGGTGCAATGTTATTTGAGCGTGCTGTGTCCGATACTATTAGGGATAATAAACGTTATATCAACGATGAAGACGAAGGATTCAACGAAGAGGAAGACATTCGAGCCAAGGAGCAAGGCATCATTCAACTCGGCGAGCAGTACAAAAAAGAAGGTAAAGCTAAAGAACTTGCTGATCTAATCAAAGCTACCAGACCCTTTCTTTGTCAGATTAGCAAGGCCAAAGCTGCTAAATTAGTTAGATCATTGGTTGATCTTTTCCTAGATCTTGAAGCAGGGATCGGTATAGAAGTTCAGCTGTGTAAAGAATGCATAGAATGGGCAAAGGAAGAGAAACGCACCTTCCTTCGTCAATCCCTGGAAGCGCGGTTAGTTGCTCTATATTTTGACACCGATATGCACAAAGAAGCGCTAACCCTGGGCTCAAAACTACTCAAGGAACTCCAAAAATTAGATGATAAAAATTTGTTAGTCGAAGTTCTACTTATAGAAAGCAAAACGTATCATGCTCTCAGTAACTTATCAAAATCCCGTGCTTCTCTCACATCTGGTCGAACTGCTGCGAACTCAATTTACTGTCCCCCGAAAATGCAAGCAGCCTTAGATCTCCAGTCAGGAATCCTACACGCAGCAGATGAACAAGATTTTAAAACCGCCTATTCTTACTTTTGTGAAGCTTTCGAAGGTTACGATAGCATAGAAAGTGCAAAAGCTTTAACTGCCTTAAAGTACATGCTGCTCTCCAAGATTATGCTAAACACCCCGGAAGATGTACAGCACATAATTAGTGGTAAGTTAGCCTTGAAATATGCGGGAAGTGATATTGAAGCCATGAAAAGCGTAGCTCAGGCCAGTCACAAGCGCTCATTGGCCGACTTTCAGAAGTCTCTGCAAACTTTTAAAAGGGAACTTGAAGACGATGTCATTGTTCGCGCTCATTTGGGAACTCTCTATGACAACATGTTGGAACAAAACCTTTGTCGTATCATAGAACCTTACTCAAGGGTCCAAGTTGAATATATCGCCAATTGCATTAAATTACCGAAGCTTCAGGTGGAGAAGAAATTATCTCAAATGATTCTGGATAAGAAATTTCATGGCATTTTGGATCAAGGTGAAGAAGTTCTTATAGTGTTCGAAGAAACTACCATCGATAAAACATATGAAACTGCTCTCGAAATTATTAGTAGCATGGGTAAAGTTGTTGATACCCTCTATCAAAAAGCTAAGAAACTGTCCTAACTTTCTATTCCTTGTGTTATCTTATAAATTTTAGTGTAAATTAATTTCATCAAGCTGTGCAGTGGTTTACTCAATTAATTTGTTTTTATTTTTTTCTTTTGTTAAAAAAGAACAGTTATTGACTAAATTTCAGTACTAATACCTCTACTAATTAACTAATAAACCAATTTTCATTTTTATTTATTTACCCTCACTATTTATAGTGTAACTCATTATTTGTCTCTAAACATAAAACTGTCATCCATTTGATACTGTACCAATGTCATTCATGATGAGCCGAAGACTTTCCTTTTGACTTTAGTGTTTTTCCTCCAAAATTTGATACAGCTCACTGAAACCCCAAATGCAAAATTATGTATCGGCAATGTACCAACTTTTTAGACAAGTGAGGAAGAATTGAAGCGTTCTGTTTCAAAACCAGCAATATCCATTGTGACGCCTTCATAATTTTGCCGTTTGCAGATTTTTTTAGCTGAATTTAATGCACCTAATTTTCTGATCTTTTCTCTTTAAAAATTGGCTAAATCATAGCTTTCTTTGACGAGAGAATGTTTTGTATAATTGCAAGCTGTAGGCTTCGTATAGATCCATTAAAAAACTATGTAATTGTAAAAATGTTGCAATGGATAGCACGGTTTTGAAACTGAACACTTTAACTATTGATTTAGCATTAGTCCAAGTAGAAATGCGAGCAATGTTCATAAAATTTTTTTGATTTCTCTTGTCAAATGACTTTCTGTCTTTTTGAAGCTTATGTTTGCTATGTAGGTATCAGTTATCAGTTCATCTCATGAACTTAAAACTGCCCTACATAATGATGCATGGTTTCACATTCAGGCTATTGTTATTGAAAACCATCAATCCTTCCGTGATTTACTTGTTATCATAAATGAATGAATTTTGGAGTCGATTAATACTTTCAATGTTTGTTTCAAATAATTTTAAGGTAAAAAGCTGCCCACATTAGTCATGTAAAAGGGCAGTGTCATGGTGTCGCTCGCACACTCTCCCCCATTTCTCTACTCTCTTGTCAACTTACCATGCCACTATAATAGAAGGTCTCTGGAAAAAAGGGCCCATGAAATAACAGGTGTGCTCATCTCAGTAAATTCTAATGAGATTGTATAGCTTATTTTTTCGGGGAAGCGCACCTGATGTTTTAAGGACCTTTTTTCTGTAGATGGCCTCAATAATTGTCGCTTCATTATTTGAGCTGTGTTCAATGATCATCTTTAAAAAATTTTGAAGATTTAACCAGAATGACTGGAAGAGGCAATAGAGAGGTGAGGGAGTGTGAGTGACAACCATTACGGGCAGGGAGTTGATCAGCCTTGAAGTGTGAACTCAGTTTCTTTGTTGTTGCCAGAGCCAAGGATTTTTGTGTGTCAGGATCGGAGATGTAGTGTTGCTCTGCTTAAGAGCACATAGATGAACATTAGATGATCATGATTTGAAACTTGCTGCTAACCGTATGTCTAAACTTGTATATTTGAGTGTAGTAAAAGCTGCTTCCCCCATTCTATTAATTCCCTGAAATTCAAGCCAGATGAAATCAGTAATTCATTGCAGTTTGTCAAGAATGGCCTGTTTTCGAAAATTCAATGAGCTTTGACGCACCCTGAGGTTTTGAGTCTACCTGACTTCGGTCTAATATCCCTCCACTGTGATGAATGATAGAATGAGCATAAACAATAAAATCAATTGTAATAAATGAAGCATTTTCTCTGCAATCTTTGCTATTTGATGCTGCAATCTTTGAATGTAACTATTGGAAATCACTCCATGATACTTTTTATTTTCAACACTTGTTTCTGCAGCAGCTAATTTTAGTCTCGATGAGAAAGGTGGCACAGCGAAGTACTGATCTATTCTACTGATTTTGCTGTTTATTCACTCCCAGTTTTCGAATGAATTTATTTTCTATAAGTTTTTCTGTCCAATAAAGTGTAATGTAAGAAAGAAAATCGAGGTAGAAAGAAAGAACCCCTCAGGTTGATGTAACTGATGCAACAATAATATTTTTTAAAAAAAGAACTTGGTAATTTTTCTTCTAAATTATACTTGGGAGGGAAAAGCATCCATGTCTGTACAATCCAGTTGTAATGCTGCAAAATCACTTGGAATAAATACAGCGTTTTGTACATTTTTGTAAACCAGTTTGTTCTTTCATTTCTTCTGTCTGCTGTCAGGGAATAGAAGCTTTTTCAAACTCCCTGGCTCAAACTCGTAATTGGGGAGTTCTCATGTTAAGCAGAGAGTATGCTCATTCTGTGAAGTTAATATTTCAAAGAGTTGTTGTATGTGTTTCTGATGAGTTAAATGGATTGTTCTTTCTTACCTGACAATTGGAGCTTTTAGACCGTTCGTCAGATAAAAATAATAGCCTGTTTAACTCATCAAAAACACTTTGAGTTATGACTTTTTGAGAGCAAGCATACCCTTTGCTTTATACATGGTTTCTCCAAAGAACTCTTCAATTTTATCACTGGGACACAATATTCGTAACCAATTTTTGAAAATTATATCTTTATTTAAAAATAAACTTAATCAGTCTGATAAAAAAACAAATTGAAAATCACATGATATTGGAAAAGTTTTTTACATGGTTTCTCCAAAGAACTCTTTAATTTTATCACTGGGACACAATATTATAGTCTGTTTGCTCTAACTTGAGTCCTGAGCTGGCGATAAATGGATTTCGGAAAAAGGGAAATGGCAACACTCTACAATAGGTTTGTCTTAGCCTGAGAGTCGGCAGGCAGCAGCCCTGGCACCTCGGCCGACTGCCGAGGGTGGGTATTCCTACGTTGCCACAGAGGGTAAATGTACCTGAGTTTCCAGGTCTCAAGTTATAACAAACAGACTATAGTAACCAATTTTTGAAAATTATATCTTTATTTAAAAATAAACTTAATCAGTCTGATAAAAAAACAAATTGAAAATAACATGATATTGGAAAAGAATAATAGAAGAATAAAACATAAATCAAAACCAGCGGAATGATCGTTTACTTTCATGCTAAACTGATAGTTAAGACTGCATATGAATGACGCTATTGGTTTTAGAGTCGTGAGACTTGACTGTTGCTACGGTAATCGTGAGTGAACTGTCCGTTTTTAACAGCTGCTTATATGGCGCCTTTATAAAATTATAGCTGACGGGCCTAACTATGGTTGTAACCATAATGGTTGACTATTGTAATAGAAACAGCCAAGTCTCATGGAGCTTGACCGATAGCATCACTCATAGACAGTCGTGACAATTGCTTTAACTTAAAAGTGAACAATCATCCCAAGAAAAGTTACACTGTCAACAGATACTACTTTTAATGCTCAATCCTCCTTCAAAATGCTGAGAAAATTACAAAAACCTGTCTCAATACTTCAATATCAACCAAGATATAGCGATTTGAAAAATCATTGGTACAATTTATAAGTGTTTTAGCTGAAAGAAAGATTTGAAAAAATGAATCCTCCCCAAACCCCCTTATAAATTGACTCTAACGATTGTTGACCCCAAAAAAGAAACGCATTTGTAAAAATACCTTGCATAACCAATTTTCAAGAAAAGCAATTTAGATGCCTCTAAGACTAAATGAAGCGTTGAAATATGTAATGAGGTATGCGCCATCAGTTGTTGCAAAGATTGTTTATCTGCTCCTTGATTGTCTAAAATACTGAGTGTTATAACCAAAACGGTTTTTTTTGGAAAAAATCATTCATTAAAGGAGAAATTTGATTTAAAAGTTTCGTTACACTGGACGTCATAAGTAATCTGTTTGACGAAAAAACAACTGCACAGTCTTTGAAACGTCTAATGGCACTTACCTCGTTATATATTTCAGCGCTTCAAATACAAGTTCAATTTTTAGGGGAGCACTTGAGAGGGGGGGGGAGGGGAAGCTGTGGGTGCAATGTAGAGACTCAATGAAAAAACCCCTTTGAGATGGTCTTGGATTGAGAATTCTCTGAGATTTCCCCATTTACCCTGTATATCGATTAAGTACAATGCTAACCACCGAGGAGCATGAGCAATGATGATTTTAGACTAGTTAAAGGCACTTTTCCGAAGTAGCTTGTCAGTCACCTTGGAAAAGTACCTCTAAATAGTCGAAAACGCATCATTAGCTCATGCTCTTCGCTACTGAGCATTCCTCTGAAACGCTGCACAGGGTAGATGGATAAATCTCAAGGAATTTTCAAGCCAAGACCATCTCGAAGGGGTTTTTATCATTGAGTCTCTGAATTGCACCCACAGCTCCCCCCCCCCCCAAGTGCTCCCCTAAAAATTGAACTTAAATTTAGTCTTAGAGGCATCTAAATTGCTTTTCTTTAAAATTGGTTGTGCGTTATTGGAAAATTTGCGTTTCTTTTTTGGGGTCAACTATGGTTAGAGTCAATTTATAAGGGGGTTCGGGGAGGATCTATTTTTTCATTGCCCTTCTCAAGGTTTTTTTGTTGAGTCTGAATTGCACCCATGGTCTCAGGAACAATGCGAGAACGAACTCCAGCTAAAATTTTCATCACATCACTACGGTATTACATGAGTATGAGATATGTGTCAAGAAAAATGTGAGCTCCGAGAAAAGGCAAAAATTGACTTCGCTCTTTGACAAAGATTGACAGTACTTGCAAAACACTGTATCCATTTAAATACAAACAAATTGCAATGCAATTTTCTCAGCAATTTAAATGAGGGGTAATCATCAAAGGTTGAATCTGTTGGTTGTGTGACCGGGAAGTATACGGTGGGAAAGAAGATAGAATTGACCAATGTCAATGATAATGGAAACAAATACAAATAAACTGGGTGAGATAATACACGAATTGAACAAAGGCACATGATGGTAAAGGGTCATACCACATCAAACAAACAAACACTAAGGGGTGATCACAGGGAATCGAATCGCAATGGTTATCGTAATCAGATCAAATACGTTAAATCAAATGGGCTTGCTGCTGCACAACTCGATCATGCAGGCAATCAGTCGTAACCACCTCTTCATTAGCTTAACATTTGATCTGACTACGATTCGATCCTCCAGAATCGTAATCCAGGTTGCATGACCCTCTCAAAAATGCTCAATGCTTTCCCCATTCACATTTTGATACTCTTAAAAGATTTGGTTGAGATGAAGGATAAAACTAGAAATTAGAAGTGTCACAAGAAAAAACGATCTATTTTCATCATCTTTAACTTTAAGAGAAATTAGATGGATGAATTTAAAAAAAATTACTGTATGAACACATAGTACCAAAGCCATTATAAATTGTCTTATGATAGATAAAGAACTTGGGGTCCAGGAACCTTGGAAACATTTCGAGTTGCAATAAGTGTCAACGCTGAAACTGACGTGGGTAATGCCTGCAACGTACAGAAAAAACAGAAGACAGGTAAGATATCAGGTGTAATTTTTTGAAAATAGAGAAAAGATTGATTCTAATGTTCGGAGATGAAGGTAAGTAATTTTGAATTACCAGAGGACAGTTAGCTCTTTTTCGCTTGCACTCATTGAATATATCAATATGTAATGAGTTGATTACCATACCATTGTTAAAAACCTCACATCTTGCTAAAGTAAGTACTTAACAAAAAAAATCAAAGAAAATCAAAGAAAATATCTACTAACCATACTCTAAACAAACCAAAAATAATATTTTATTTTTAAAAATAAGTTACGATAACTCTTAACTTGGAGTTTGAAAACTGTCCTGTTTCTGATTAAAAATGTAATCGGAAAGTCAGCACGAATATGAAATGTAATCGCCAGTTCAACTTTGATTATGGAGTCCCGTTTACCCACTCTTTCCTACACTACATTAGATTTCCTTTGGACTCTTTTAACAAGTTAAACTTTCAACTTTGTGTTTTTCTTTTCCTACTGAGAAAAAGTATATATTATATGAGTTGGAAGACATACACAAAAGCTGACTAGTGTCTAAGCATCCATGAGTTATCTTATGAGCAGAGCCACTTACTTATCCCCTGAAGCACTTAAGGTGAATCCTCAGCAACCTGTTGTGAGATTCAAATCTGGTAGATAGGTCTCACGCTCTCTGAAACCAAAGGTTTGTCGTCATTTGCGGGAGCTAGAGTCAATTTTTTTAAAATATTGTAGACCTTCTATCTATCTAATATTGGAACGTTGCGTTCAAGATCATATCCTAAGGAACATTTTGACACCACTCCGAACTTTCTACAACTAATTTTTCAAGTCGAAAATATGGACAAGAAATTACAAATTTGAAGGTGTTGATTGAATTCGTAAGGCGCCTTCAAACTCACAATTTCCTGTCCATACTTTCGACCCAAAACGCGTGCCGCGTAGAAAGCTCGGAGTGGTGGTGTCTGGTGTCAAAATGTTCCTTAAGATATGATCTCGAGGGCAGAAAATCTTTGGTTTCAGAGAGCACGTGACCGTAGCGCGATCTACCGGATTTGAATCTCACCACAGGTCGCTAAGGATTCACCTTAAATCCCTATACTATGCACATGTTTTTTCTCATTTAAGCTATAATGTACTTGCCGCCGGAGGATCAAGCGGTAGTCATCAGGTTATGATAGGTCAAAAAAGGGTTCTTAAAGCTTTGTTTGGATTAAAAAAAAGGAAATCTTACAAGTCTCACTCCAAAAACTTCAGATTTCTGACTGCCATATCTCCTTACAACATGAACTTTTTAAATTTAAGAAGGATAGTAATGAAGTATTTATTCAGTTTAAGCATGCTTATGTGTATCGAACTAGAAAAAATAAAGATATTCTGCTGTCCTCGTTAAATTATAGAGCAAATTTTAAGCGTAAGTGCAACCTAGCAGCGTAACTCTCCGATACGCTCCGAGAAGAAATAAAACTATTGGATTGCCCTGTTACTTTTTTAAGAAAAGCAGAACATCTAAATATGTACTTAAAAAAGCATGTTATTCTATAAGTGAATAAATGGATAATGTTTGAGTGTTTTCCCTATTTCTATTATGTTTCTTTCTTGCTTACTGATTTTCTCTATCTGTTTGACTTGTACCATAGCCTGAGCCAATATGGCTCAATGTACTAAAACTGGAATGAATAAATAAATAGGTATATCTACTTTTCTTAACAATTTATGGTCATAAAGATTTACCATCTTTTGAATTCTTTCATATCTTTCTCTGGAATGTTGTATTGATGTAAGTTCTTGACTAATGATCTTAAAAAGTGATTTTTCATAGACTGCCAAGTTCTGATTGGGCAGATCTGAAACACGAGAAAAAGGATGAGCAGTCGTAACAGACAGTTGAGTACAAGATAGTTCATGAAATACTTCAAAACAAGAAATCTTGGACTCTCATATGTTGCATATGATTTTGAAAACCAGTAATATCTAATTTCCTTGATTTTTTGGAAACTGCAAGAAATAGTAGCTCCTTGATAAAGCATAGCAAAATAATGGATGGAAGTTTTGATGAGTACCTTAGACTCACTAGAATGGGGCTCTCCCCAAGGTACTTATATTTAAGAGGTATGCTCGACTCGCTTCCCGCGTCATCTTCAGTGGCGTGCAGTTCAAATCACTACAGCCAAGATGGCCGACAAAAGAGGAAAACAGATCGACTCACTCGGGTGATACTCTCGGAGTCGCCCGAGTGAGTGTGTTTTCTTCTTTTGTCGGCCATCTCGCCTGTAGTGATTTTGAGCTGCGCGCCACTGAAGATGACGCTGGAAGCGAGTCGAGCATACCTGTTAAATTTAAGTACCTTGGGCTCTCCCTAATTTTTGCTGTTTGTGATTGATTAGTTGATTCTAGCGTAAAAACCAGTGAAAATGGAAATGATCGTTCTAAAAAATTACGAGACTCACTCACAGACTCACAAAATTACTTTTAAGTTTGAGGCATAGTGGCGGAGCTACACAGATGTCATGAGGGATTTCGGTCTAATTTGTCACTCTCTCTAGAGAAACACACAGAGGACAGCCTCAAATTAGATAGGAATCTCCCATGGTACCTGAATAGCTCCGCCATTATGCCTTAAAATTTAAAGTCATTTTGTGAGTCTGTGATAAATTGAATAATTTTTTATGAGCTTAGTATAATTTTTGGTTGATTGTCAAGGTAGATAAAAGAAGGTATGAGCATAACTCGCTTGCACTGTCCGTAGCCGCTAGAAGCGCTAACAACTTTTCAAAAAAATGATGTCATGTGGGTGAAATGAGAAATCACTCTGATTGGCTGGCCGGTGAGCAAACATACCCTGAGTGACTGGCATGTAATCGCCAGCCAATCACAGTGGTTTCACCCGCATGACATCATGAAAAAATGTGAACATAGTTTGAAGCAGCTGCCAGCGGCGCGAGCGAGTGTTGCATACACCTTCTATAATCTACCTTGGTGGATTTTACACAAGAATTAACTATTCAAACACTTGCAACAAAAGTTAGCAAGAGCCCCATTTTTCCTTAAAATCACTCAAAATTCTATTCATAGGATCAGCCCACACTTCAATTTAGGTTTTGGACATTACTGCTTTTGAGCCCAACTCTCAGGGATTGAATTTTTGTTGACAAGTTCATCGTGCTTTATACAGAAAAACAGAAATTTGGGGTGTTTGTTTTGAGTTACACAGCTGTTTTTACAAAAGTTAAAAATATGCAAGATCTATGCAGCCCAAAAAAACCCCAACTTTCCAATTTATACAACGAAAGGGTCAAAATTTTGCGCGAAGGGGTTGCTCGTGAGTTGAGGATTTTTTCAAAGAAGAGAGAACAAAAACCATTTGCAGTAATGTGAGGACCGGCCAATCAGTATCCAGGATTTCAAAAAGCACGCGAGGAATGATGTGTGCCAGCATTGGTGAAGACCAGCGTAAAAAAGACAATGTGATCTGACTCCGGCTCTTTACTATACAGCATGAACAGTTCTCAACTCTGCCAAGTCTTGGCATTCTAACACAAAGTTTTTGCGTAGCATTGGGAAACATCTCATCTAGTTCAACTTCGTAGGATTGCATCGTTGCATAGCCTTGTGTTTCGTTAGGAACCATGTTAAGGGATGGAAAAAACAGGAACAAGAATTCAAGACAACTTACATTTCTTCTTTCCATTTCTTTCCAGAATGAATTTCCTTTCAATAAATCAAATTTTTTTTTTTGGAACACATAATTTACAATTGCTTTCCTCTCAGCTGTTGTGAAGAAGAGGTGAGTCCTGGAGAACAATGAGAAAAAAGAAAGACATAATTATTTAAAAACAGACAGAGGGAAAATGAACCTCTTGATAGGGGATATGAAAGGAGAGATAAACACATTTTTGCAGCGTCCAGAGCATGCTATTGAATTGGAAGTTTTTTTTGAGGGAAAAAAAGGGTTAAGGTGATTCCAGGGCTAAAAACTTCACGTATCCTGATTACAAAATTTTATCGGAGAGTCAACTGGATTACAAAAAGTAATTGGCAGTTCAACCTTGGAAATCAACTCCTGCTTGCCCAACTCTCAAAATACTAAGGGTAATGAATAAAAATAAATAAATAAATAAATAAATAAATAAATAAATAAATTAATATTGTATAGTTAGATAAATATAAAGGGTGTCCTTAAAGTACCGAGACTGATGCTGTAACTTCCAAACTAAACAAGCTAGCGATGTGATCTTGATTTGATTTGAAAGATCAACTCATGTGCTTTTGATTGAGCCCAAATTGAGTACATCAAGCTAAAAATTGACGAAGTTATGACAGTTTGAAATAAAAAGACAATTTGACCCCCGACGGATTTTTCAACGAATGTTTTCTCGCTGTGAAAAACGAACAACTAAATTATTTGATGCACTCTTTCTCACCAACAACCAGAAACACCAAAAATGCTATTTGTAAACATTATCATCATCGTCTAAGTCAATTTGAGACTGATTACACTCATTATGGCTGATCATACTAATGAACACACATTTTTCGCTACGAGTAAATATTCGTTAAAAAATCCGTAGGTCAAATTTTTTTCCCTTTTCAAACATTTTTTACCAAATGTGCTCATATCATGCTCAATCAAAAGCAAGAGAGTTGATTTTTCAAAAATTATTAAGATCGGATTGTTAGCTTGTCTCGTTTAGAAGAGAAAGCACCAGTCTCGGTACTTTTGGGACACCCGATGTATAAATAAATACAGTTCAAAATCAGTCATAGATAGTAAAAATAAAAGTTACCTTGCCAAGCATGTGACCATATTTAAAAATTGAAACTTTATAACATCTGGATAAAGTTGCGATTTTTAAATAAGGCCGCATGCTGGGTCAGGTGAATTTTATGACTAAATAAATAGTAGTACCAGTAGTGAAGTCCAGCCGCCCAAACCGTAGTTCGTTATGCTGCTATTTCACAGCAAAAGACTGTAGATAAATAAATAACAAAAAATAAGTTAAAAACCTTTTGTCGATGAGAGAAGAATCTGTTTCGGGTAAAGAGTCATCATCTAACAGTATATCAGCAGTATCTGTCGAGGCTACCGTTGGTTTTGAATCCCTGCAATTTAAAAACAAGCTCAATAGAATATAAGACAATATGATCCTATTATTCCTTAATCTTTTCCTGTTCTTTTTGTCTTAAACTTGCAGCCAGCTCTCATTTTATGGTTAACCCAAAAAAGAACAGTGTGAAAAAAATCTGTAAAGTGAGTTTTCACCGATGCGAGTCAAAGTTGACCGCAGTTGACCACGGTTGACCAACTAAAGAATTGAAAAAATCCATAAATGGTTGAAAAAAAAAAAATCTCATGCAGAGAAAGGTAAAGAGAAGTTCCATTGCCTTCCAATAGATTGTAGTAGATTGTATCAGTCCATTGACACTCGACACAGGCGATTACTGTTTGTAAAATTTTGCCGAGTACAGCTCGACAGTGAGGCAGAAAGAGAAATCAGTCCTGTCGAGCACAGCTTGACACTGGAGGGAAAGGATTAAAACCCAGTCAGGGGCAAAGCAAAAATGCTGAACAGACTGTTTCAGTAGAGCATTATATCATATCAATTGCTGTCCGAGGACCTCTGGTTTCAAACAAGCTTTGTTTCATTGAATTTCCCTACGAGCGCATATTTTAACGGAAACTTAGGCTATTGAATCAAACAAATAATACAACCTTTTTGCAATTATGAATTCTACGTCCTCAAAAATGCTTAATAATACCTGGTTCCACAGCTAAAACTACCAAAATCAACAAGATATTACAGATTAAACGATGCAGTTGGAGGTTGGAATCACCCGAATTCTTGTCAGATTACAGCCCATTCTACAACAACAACAATAACATTTGGGTGATTCCAATCTCCAAAAGCATCATTTAATCTGTAGTACCTGGTTGATTTCAGCAGTTTCAGTCGTGGAACCAGGGATAATTAAGCATTTTTGAGGACATATAATTCATAATTGCGAAAAGATTGCAGTAGTTGTTTGATTAAATAGCCTAAATTTCTGTTCAAAAATGCGCATACGGAGAAAATACGTTGAATCAGAGTTTTTTTGGAACCAGAAGTCCTCGGACAGCAATCATTAGAATATACAGGTTACTCTACTTAAACAGTCTATTGCCTGGGATGATTTTAGCTTGATGCCAGTAATGCCAGATTTGGTGAAAAATATACATAAGACTTAATGTAAAATGTGTGAAAAACACCATAAAAAACCATTTTAACAATTGAGGCGTTCCATGTAAAAAGGATTTTTTGCTGTTTTATAATTAAGGAAGAATGCATTTAAAGTTTTGTTACTTGATTTCAACCAATCATTCTATCTAAGTCTGATAGTTGTGCTTTCTTCTCTTTTAATAGTGTCGTATTTCTCTGTGAATTTGCGTGTTCCTAATAGATTAATAAATTAGGATATAAAAGTATCACATTCATAAAATTAGAGTGTAATTAATGTGAAATTTGTGTTCGTGAATAGTAAATGCCACGCACAAATCAGATCATCTAGGCACGGTGAATCGATTGAAGCGTTTTATGCAAAAAGAGGGCTTCCACCAGAAATCCCTTTTTTACACAAAACGCCTCAATTGATCCGATTACAATCTTTTTTAAGTGGATGAATCAAGTTCACTATCATTCTTAATTCAAGGAAGCCTCTTGTTGTTACGTATTTGAATAAATCAATCTTTACTGGAGAAAATAATTGAACTTACAGAAACTTTTCAGGCACGGTGGACCAAGTAAACAGCCTATTGTAGATTATATCCATGTAGTTGAAGTCCTTTAGGAATTTTGACTTCTTATTAAGCCTGAGGAAAGACACAACTTAATACATTAAAAAAATTAGAAACAGTGCGTCCTCGCCAACCGCAGACTCGTCAATCACGGATTCATGTATCCATGAGCAGCAAATTTTGAATAGTTTTCATTTTTTTTTTACAAAGTGGACATAAAGTTTGTGTGGCGTTTTATCGTGTTTTGACTAGCAAAAGTCGCCTCTTCTGTTGCTTGTAGTCTGCAGAATTTGATATGAAAGACTGGAAAAACAGGGTACTGTATGGTAGTAGTGGTGGGAGGGATTAGAGGGGGGGTTGCAGATGACTGGGTGTCCGTATTTGAGTGGATGTGTATAACCCTTAAATCCAATTCAGAAAAATATTCCGATTTTCATGGCCCTTTCTCATCACACAATCAGTTTGTTACCTTGCTAATTCTATCCATGGCTTGCAGCTGCCCCTCTTAAACCCCCCCCCCCTTCAATCATTCTGTTTCTCTTCATGAACCCATGGAATGACCTCTATCTTGTGTGTTTCATACATTCACACCGTTTCTGAACTTGGATGCCAATCAATGTTCAAACAACTTCCATTTTACTCTTCTTGTTCATTGGTTTCAAGAATCAAAGGCTGATCCAGCAATCGGACATTGTATCTTATTCCCATTTGCATGCATGCATTGAAAAAAAAAAGAATTGGTTCGCCCTACAAATTATTAATGAGATTTGTGCAATCAAATTAATTGGTTGTAGTTGTACTTACCCAAAGAATTGGGTACTCGAACCAATAATAGGTAACTGAAATCAATTATAATGGGTGAGAGCAACCAATAAAATTGGCTGTACCGCATCAATTTGAGTTGGTACCCAGTACTAATTTATTGGTAGCCAACTCTTTTTTTTTCAGTGTGAGAAACAATCAATTAGTAAAAAAGGCCATGGCCCCCTCTAGAATTAATTGTTCCTCATACGTTCAAATGGGATGAATTCATGGTTGCCACATTAGTAGATCTGCCCAAGTCAAAATTCAAAAATGTGACTCTCGAAAGATAAATTTCAACAGGTCTGTGATAATGCAGACTTCCCTCACGCTTACCTGTAATCACCGATATTTAGGAGAACTCCTTTTCTAAGACAGTCTTTGATGTATTTTACTTGAAAAACATCACCTGTGTGAGACCAGGAAAAACAATCGTTGTCGACTAGAACAGCATCGTAATCTCCAAAATCTTTCAGCCTTTTTACTGCGCCAAAGTGATCCTGCAAAACAAAATTCAACACTTATATTTCAAAAGACATAGATAAGAAGTGGAAATTACGTTCTAAAAATGTTATTGGTCGAGGTAAGAATGGATCTATGCTTATGCCAATACTCAGCCACTGTAAGCCTCTTTCAGTAACTTATGGAGTTAAAAGAAACCCGCTACATAATCCCATTAGAATTAAGATAGAAAACAAACCAGTGACGACTTGACATAAAAGAAACAGGTTTACGGGAAAATGCTGGAAAACTTGCAAAAACAATTTTGGCAAGGGCGTTTTGGATCAAATCGCAACTGCGCAGAAACTTTTTTTTTTTCATTTTTATATTTTTGTAGAAAATTGCTGTGATTTGAGCCAAAATGTTTTTTGGTAAGTTTTTTGAAAATTTTTGGTATGTTTTCCAGCATTTTTTCGTACGCCTGTTTCTTTCATACCTCATTAAAAACACACGCAATAATGCTTGGAAATAAGAATTTAAAAGGACGAGTATACCCTCTATTTTGTATGCGGTTTTTCCAACGAATTCCTCAATTCTGGAAAATTTAGAGTTTATTATATACTTTTTTTTTCTTTTTTTTTTTTTTTTGTTCGGATTAGTATCATTCATCACTTTCAAACAAAAACATAAATAGTTGTGTCCTTTGCACAATAAAATAGGTCTTAACAAGAGGTTTTGATTGGCAAGTATAAAATTTCTGTCCAAGGAATTTCAATATAATTTCAGCGATTTCTTCAATTTTTAAAAAAATTGAAATTTGGTTGTTTGAGTTTAAAAAAAAGGGTACCTAATTACTGGAATCGCTTTGTCTTCCACATGCATCAAGCCACCAATGCTGGAGGCTACTACACTACTTTTCATGAAACAAATCCTGGAATTCATTTTCATTTTGAGGCAAAAAAAAAAAACAAGAGCAGATATGGGAATTTGTCTTTCTCTTTCCCCGGCCATTTGATGGTCATTTGACGGCCAAGGACCGAGATAGGGGCTAAATTCACGTGATGGCCTCCTTTGCTATCCTTTTCAAACACATGCGTCCAAATGGAATTAGAGAGAGAATGACAGATTCCTCTATCTGCTCATGAAACAAATACAAGGAAGAATAAGAAAAAATAAAAGCAAACCTCTATTAATTTAGTGTACTCTACGCTGTCTTTGCATTTCCTCAGACATAGAACAAAAGATAGTGGTTCTCCTTCATAATTGAAGAAAAAACATTTTCGAGGGAGTTCGCATTCCACTCCGTTACTATTTTTGGCTGATTCTCTCAGAGGAGAAGCTGGTTCTTCCTCTGAACTGCTAATGTATATCATTTCTTCTTTGAGCTGGAAACAGAAAGGAATACTTGGGATATTTTAAAATGATAAAAATTATGGCAGTAGCAGGACAAACTAGACAAGCTCGTATGTGTCATTTTTTCCATCCAACAGCTTGCTTGAATTTTCTGTTCTCGTATCATCAAGGGTCTCCTGCCTGAAGCTTACATTTTGATCCATTAATCTCACTTTAAAACACTGCATGAATGCAGGTGGCCGATCTGTGAATTTCCGAACTTGTGAATGTAGACTGGATTATTTAGAGTCCCCTGGATAAGAATGGAGAATGGTGATTGATGGAGACCAGTCGTGAGGTTGCCAAGTCTATTTAAAATACAGAATTCAACTGGTTATCCGACAATCAGGAGCATTTGATAACCAATTAGATAAATCTCATACTTCGATTTAACTTGGTAACCATGTCTCTCGTCCCATTGGTAACTCATCTCCACCAATCATTTTTTTCCATTCTTATGCAGTCAATTCAAAAGTCAGGAATTTCAAGGACATGGGGAAATTTCGATGTCCGCCTAGATTTGCCAACAGATGACATCAAGTATTCACCGACGTTAGATTATAATTATGAAAATCTGCAAATTAAATTACTTTTTCCAAAAATCGGACTATCAAGGCCTTAGAGATAGATCCCTATGATGTGTAAGTGAAAAAATGTTCAAAATTGGAGCAAAACCTCGCAATGTCCGAAACTCACGGATTGGTATGATGCAATTGATGAGCTTTGGTGACTGGTGGTTTCAGCTCCAATTTTTTGCAACTTATCTAGCAAATGCACCCTTGGTACCAATTTCGACGGCTTGACGATCAGATTTTTTGAAATAGTCTTTAAATTTGCAGATTATCCTGAACGATTGAACAGTGGAAAACACTCGGCACCATCTATTAATGAATCTGGAGTTACAATGTGAGGGATTCACATTGATAGAGCAAACCCCACTCTTTTTCTCCAATAAAAATAATTGCCAAGGTTTTTATCTTTTTCTTATTTCTAGTCGAACTTCGGTTTTATTTTTCTATCTTGAGTGCATTATTTTAAGCTGATGGCTCTTTTAGATAAATTTGGAATTGACAATTATGAATTATGTACAATTATTAGCGGCTAGTGTCTGATCAACTTCATAGAGGACAAAAGCTGTGCGCAGCCAGAGACAATATATAATAGAGACCACGCACTATCTATCTTGCCCATGTTTGCGCGCGGTGGCAACTTTTTTTTTCGGGGTCTCAACAGAACACCGCTAACATGGTCCATACGTTGACTGATGAGAAACATCGTTGAGATTTTTGCCTAGTGAAGCCAGAAGCACCGAAATTGCATCAGTCAACGTATGGACCGTGTTGGATGGTGCACTCTCATGCTCCCTGTGTTAATTCCTGTTGAGTCCCGAAAAATAAGTCAGCCACCGCGCGCACGGCTAGTGCGTGGTCTCTATTATATATTGTCTCTGTGCGCAGCACATGTAAACACAGAACTGACGCTTTTGAAGATATCTGAAACCACTTCTTGGAGGCAGGTCAGCCTAGCCTAGATGCTTCAGATCAAAAAATTTAAGGTGAGTGAGCTTGGGTTGAAAAAACGAGACTGGCAAGAGGAGTTAAACTTGCTAGGCAACTGAAATAATGATATCAATAATGACAGACTGTCATTGACAGTTATTGAAACAAATAAACTAAGCAGCTAGCACAAGTAAGAATAGTCTCAATTGTCAGAGTCTTGCATCCACTGCAAGTCGGGCCAATATAAGTTGACACCTGAAGAATCAGGCAGGTTTGCACTAAGCGGCAACGCAGCGTGGAGTTGACCCTTGTCAAGGGTCAACTCCTGCTCCCTCCTGACAGGGGGCGCCAAATTCAGTGCATTGTTGCATTTCTCCATTTTTATTGATAATTTTCTCTCTGGTTCAGGTGTCAACTTATATTGGCCCGACTATATAAAGTAGCTTGGCTCTTCAGATTTTCCATTGAACTGTGACAAACGTTTCCAGCTCAGCATCGTGAGTCCCAGTTTTATACCCACCCTATGTTATCTGTTGCTAGGCCATCACCAAATGTGAAAGTAACAATATAGGTACCTGCCTACATTGAAGAATGTGATGCAGTCAGACTGCGACAATGAGACTGTACATTCTAGCTTGTTGGACTGTATGCGTGCCAGCTGCTTCAAACTACAGGAGAATAAATCACAACAGCTAGATATGACAGAGGCAGCTGGATTAGCGCTGATAAGTGTTCCATTTCTGGAGACACTTTGATTTCAATGCACTGTTATCATAGTGAAACTTACAGCACACAAATAAAGCATACAAGAGCAGACGCATTTTGAGTATCGGGATTTGATAAGTAACGGTGCATGCTACCCGGCTGCATCGTGAGCGGTTGGTTTGCACAGAAGTTTGACTCGTTGCTCACCCCTCACCGATGCGCTTTGATGCGGTTCGGTAGGTAGCATGCACCGCAACTCGTCAGGACCAGATGATCGACATGCGTCCGCTCTAACTCTCATGAAATATCCCCTGATTTCCAATGAGATGAAATCAAGTAACAATGAATCTGACAAAGGTCAAGCAGTGTTGTCTTCGGATATAACTACGAATTAACCCTTAGATGTCCGAGCTGGGTCCAATGGACCCGTCGTATGCTAAAATCGGCTGCCAGCAGCTGTTCACTGGTCATACAAACTTGAGCTTCATGAAATGCTCTAAAACTAGGAAGCTAAAAAACTGAGTAAAATGAAGAAAAAAAGAACCGAAACTGCTAAAACCTATGTATTTTAAATACGGGTCCAATGGACCCGGCCTGGGCGTTTTTGTATAAAAAAAGACACGGACATCTAAGGGTTAAGAAAAACTGATCGAATGGGTACTCAAAGAGAGTATGCCCATTGTAACAGCCATCATTGAGTATATAAGTATTGTAGTCACTCCTCCTTATCAGTATTATTGTTGTCTGTATTGCTGGAATTTTATCATGCTTCACGGACAAAAACTTACCTCTCCCATTTAGACTCTGAAAATGGGGAAAGTGGACCAGTACAAATCTCGGGAAACGAAAAACAAGTCGAATCTAACACTTCAGTAAACAAAATTTTGAAAAAGCAGTTTCAGTTTCGTACGGCGCGTATTTTCATTTTTCATGTAACACCACGGACTACGAAAAAGACAGGTCACAACCTGTTCGAGTGTTCGCAACTTTGATAAGAGCGGAAATGAAAGACGTCTTCTGATTGGATGAAGAAGCTGTCCAAAATTGTTCACCCTTCAAAAACTTTTCAAATTTTGGGTTGTTTTTCTCAAAACTGGGGCAAAATTTATCCGACAATCTTTCTACTCTAAGATCGACAAACCACACATTTTTTTTTCCAAATGTAGTCCATCCCTACTGAACAAGAACCCAAATCCATTTTCTCATATCCTCTCGCCCACGGGTCTTATCAACATTTATTGTTATGCGGGAAGTTTCCTTTTGGTCGTGAAAGCACGAAATTCCACTCTGTATTTTCTGTGATCGCTGCTCCAGGTGCTCCCCTTTCCCCTCTCCGCGCTTCGTTCATCCATCCACTTCCGAGTCCTATGGATTTTGGTCGACCCATCCCACTTTTGATATTTTCCCTTGCCTTGCCATTTGCGTGAGGCTGATGGAATTTCGCTTATCATAATAATAATACACTCAGCGGCTCCTCCTAGGCGATGTAAATTTTTCTTTTCCTTCAATTCCCTCATCACAATTTATTCTGTTTATCCTAAATTCTTTGTTTCATTATGTGAATTCATCAATAAGTGTGCGCAAAATTAATTTATTTATGTTATACGGGAAGTCAATCCATCCTTGAAGTTGCCTCTGAGCCAACCATATTATTCTATCTTTCAAGGTGATATCAAATTTTACAGGTTTTTCTCCATTTCGTACTTTCATTGTTTGCAACAACGTGTTTGTCTCAACTTCCGTGCTGTCAAGTAAGTTTTTTTTCTGTCTATCCTGCTACCCCTCACCGAAACCTTTGTTACCAAATGGTTAAATTTTTCTCATCAAATTATATTCTGAGCTAGAGTTCTTTCAGGTGAACTCAAATTTAACTCTGGTACCCTGAGTTTAGGAAGAAGCAGTCATCTGCACTAAGTTTCAGCTCAGGATTCTTTGTGTGAATGCATTTTCTGTTCTCCTGTTTGCTGCCCAGAGATGGTCAAGTGTACCTACTTTCAAATCTGCCGTGTCATTAGAGGCATATTTCCAACTTGAAATCGGAATGAACAACATATTATTTATACTCATTCGCGCCTCTCTTTTCCAGAGGGCCCAGTCATTTTTATATGATTTTTATTTAATCCTTGTCAGATGTAGTGAACTGCTTTCATCTCTGAGTAAGCGTATTACTTTTGCTGATGTCGCAGAGATAGAGAGTCACTAAATTCCTGCTCTTACTTACGTATGTTGGATTTGAGCTTTCCCCATGAATTTCCAACCCCTAGAGTAAAGCATACATATTTTGAGTCTTGAGTTCTGTTAAGTAACATGGCCATAGCCTACATTGAATAACAAATAGCTAAACAAAAGAAGCAAATTTCATTTACTTTCAAACCAGTTCACTTTTTAAGTGATCAGGCTATGAAATCGCTTTTACTTCTGGAAAAAGAAGGCAATTTTAAATTCAAACGACCCTTCCGATCACTAGCGTCTCTGGTCACTTTTCTTGATAACCTACCTTGGGAGGTAGGTCTCGATAATTGGAACCAAGTGTTTCCCGGTAGGTTCCCTACAAGACCAAACGGTGGTTACTTTCATTCAACCCCAACCACTTATTTCATGACGGGAGTAATAATATTTTAGTAGCCGTCATTTTTCAAAAATCAGTTTCTGGTCACCAAATAAAATTTGCCTTTGGCGAGTGGTTGGTTAGCAAAGAGTCTAAGTCAGAGCTACCTTGAACATATGTGGCGCCTCAAGGTAAATTGAAAGATAGCTAGGGTTCTGGAGAGCCTTCTCAAGACATTTTTTTGTCTCATTTTTCTCAGGAATGTCACATCCATCTATCACAATTGGCATGATGGGCCCCTGTTAAAAGGTCTGCTGGCTGATTCCTTTATAGTTGTTATTATCTTGCCTTATTGTCACAGTCCTCTCCCTAAGTCTTGCAATTTTTTGTTACTGTATCATCTTGCATTGATTTGTGTTACGAACACAAGAAGATACTTAAAGTAATGACACAATTGCAAAACAATAGCAATACAATGAGGAGATGATGATAACTTCATTTTGAAAAAGAAAAATCAGCATGCACAATTGTTTAGAAATTGCGAAAAGACACTTACATTACTTGTATCGCAGTGACAAAGAAGTAATCTTTAAGCTGTGGCTTCCAGATTGTTTCAGAAGAAACGCGCGATGACTGTTCTGTAGCTTGAAATATTCATCTGAATTTCAACACATTCTTACTTACCTACGTGACTCTTTTATTTTTCGAAAATTGTTCACTGCCAGCCAAAAACCTGGGTAACTCAAACTCGAAAAAGAGCTGAACATTGACTAAAAGAAATAAACTGAAAAAAAAAAAAAAAAAAATAGGCAATGGCTCTGAATAAATCCACTAATTGCATAGTAAATTTGTCATTCTCCAACTACTCCTGTGTTTTCAACCAGAAGCCATGCTCTGTAACCCCCCCCCCTCCCCCCCCCCCCCCCCCCCCCTCTAGAATTTTGGCTGAATCAGAAAACATCAGAAAAAAATCAGGGTTTTTGTTTTTTAATCAGAAAGTTTGATTGGTGCGTGCAATCAGGGAAACATTTTTAGTTAATTCTTTGATCGGAATTTTTTTTCGGCTGTCAAATTTTTATTAATGTATGCAATCCATCCACAGCTTTAATGAACGGTTGAAAGGGCGCGTTTCCAAATGATCTGCTTCTAGCATTAAAAAAAGGGTTTGCATTGTAAGAAAAATTCAAGTTTGAGCCGTGTTGAACATGCAAAGTGCTCCGTAAAGAAAATTAGAGCAGGGTGTCTAGTGTCAGGGAAATTCTGGAAAATCAGGGAATTCAAGTCTGTCAGGGAATTTGGTTCAAAAACCTAGAAATTACAATTTTCTCTCACAAGCTGGGGTTTCTCACGGCAGTTTCAGTCTTGTTCTTCTGGTATTCTCCGCTATTATTCTTGATGGCTGTTTTCCAATGTCTTGTATGCCCCGCCAGCCTTACCAAAAATAATTGTTTCCTGCAATTTTTGACAAGTTTTGCAATCTTCCTGTTTCTAAAAAAATACGGGAAATAGTCACGAACTGTGTGAAAAAATTAGAGAAATGCCAGAAAATTTGAAAATTTAACTTTGTTAGACACCGTGATTAGGGGGAATGTGGAATCATCAGGAAATTGTTGGGAAATAAAATGGAGAAAATCAGGAATTTTCAAAATGCTATTTTTCTAACCACCTCTCCAAACTCAGGCAGAAATAGTGATCTTAAATTTCCGGGAATTTATTCGCTGGGATTATCCCCCAGAAATATTCCAATTGGGAATTTACTCCCTGATGTAGTTATAAAAGCCTGCTTTCAATTTTTTCTTTTTTCTGATAATCTAATTACCTACTGTTTATAATCGCTTGTTAAACTGTAGAAGTTTTAAAATAAATGGTTGTATATTGAATTTTTAAGAAAGAACAGAGCTGGTCTTGTGTCGTTTACTCCTTTCCCACAATACAGCACAACCGCTTAGTTCCGGACCGGAATATTCCCGGACCGGAATATTCCCGACTGTTAAAACGCTAGGAAGAAGCAGAATTCTCTAAGCAAGCATCCCCCACATTCGCTGTTGATTTGAGTGATAATCAAATGCTCTCATATCATTATACTGCAGTATGAATCTTTCACTTGATTGTTTTTGAACCTTATAGAATCCAAAGAAAATAAAGGCATCCAATGAAAAAGCCTCATCTTTGACTTAATGACAGGATAATAAGTAGGTTAATATCATAAAACATCTTTATCAGTTTGATATTCCAAATTAACGGAAAGCAATCTCTTGGTTGTCAAGGCAATGAGGTCAACTGTTTGTCTGTTGCCTTGGTTTGAATTTTATTTATACCTTGCTCACACACTGAGACCAATACACTACTCACACTCTCACACACACAAACACACTTACTCACACTCACACACTGGTTTGTATTGTGCCGTAAATCAAGCACTCTCATTTTCATTCACTTCTTCTCTCTTCCCCCTTCTGTCTAGGTAGTTTTTTATTTTATTTCTTTTTTAAATTCATTCATTTTCCTTCCCCTATCTACAAAAAAATATTTGCTGTCATCATTTTTATTGATCCTTTTGATTATTTGTTTCCTTCAGAAATATTCTCAACTAAATAAATTCTTTCATTAGACAGACGTACTGGAATTAGTAGATTAGGATTACTTCTAAACTAGTTCATCATTACTGTTCATTCTTTACAGAATTTCTGTGCAATTTTTTCTTTTCTTTTTTCATGAAATTAGGATGCTACTGAAGAACAAGAATTGCTATCTTCAATTATTCCTTTCTATGGGTTATTGGATGGTTTTTCCAAGTAATTACATTGACAGTAATTTTGTCTAATTTGCTTTTGTCCATTTATACATTTCATGAATTTTTTGCCCGAAAATTTTTACCCTATGGATTTTTGGTTCAATCCCAATCTTAGACGTGTATAGAAGTTGTGTCCAATTTGAAAAAAGTCCAATTCTAATTCAATTAGTGATGATTTTTAAAAATTCGTCCAGGTGAAAACTAGATTGTTTCAATCTACGCTTGCTTGTAGTGAACTTCTTTGAAAATTTCCAATTTTCTATCTTTCGATCAGATAATTGAAAAAGAATTATTTTTTGGACAAAAAATACGTAGGTTCAATTTTTACTTTGAGTTTATCTTCTTTTATGGACATGATTTTTTTTGGACTTACTAAAAGCTTCTGGGCGAAACATTTAAAAGGACAAAATTCGTGAAAATTCAATGGCATTTTGGACATTTCAGGTGTGGATCAAAACAATTGGACAAACTGTCCTGAAACCCTTCTAAACACATATTAAATTGACTCCTGCTTTGTTGTATTCTGTTTTTGCTCTCAGAGAAAAATAAGTTTGAATAACATGAATCAACAAACTATCATGAATTATTTTTTATAAACTCTTGCAGTCTGAAAAAAATCCGATTCCTTACATATGAGTGTTCGAGGAAAAAAATGTCAGCGTTTCTGTCTTGACGAACTTGTCTCTGTTAACCTGTTCATGTACATGAGTGTGTCAATTTTCTAAATGAATTGTGACTGGTTTATGTATGTGTGTGTGAGTGTATGAGTGTGTGAGTGTGCTGTCTCGCTGTCTGTCTGTGTGAGTGTCCAGTTGGCTAGCTATCAAAATATTTCAGGCAGTTGTGCCAATTCATTTAATACTGTTTAGTTTCTTCCCTCAATTTTTGAAGTATTCTGTCATTTCCATAGTGAAGGTTCTCAATTATGAATTCTGTGATCATTATTTTCTTTGCACCAAAATTTCTCTATTGCAGCTCTTGGGCCCCTTGAAGACCCCATGTTTTTGAAAATTCTTTAGTTCACTGATTGACCTTTTTCGTATCTTGCTCAGTAGGGAGCATGTAGTTCTCCTCTCAAAGAGTAAAAGAAAATTGGTCATTTTTCTGCCTTCTTTTTTCTGTCTGTCTGTGAAGCAAGTACTAATTTAAATCTAATTGATCATCCTGAATACTAATTTACATTGTTAACTAACTGACCTGACTTAAAAAAGGGGGGGGGGGAAACACATTACATCAGAAACAGACAAAGGTTCTGTACAATTATAACAGAAGAACATGAGTAGAAAGACAAATGCTTCGTGGCTTTTTGAAATTTTTGATTCCTCTGAGGTACGAGAAGGAATTCCCTTTTGTTTGCTTTTGTTTTTTGTTTATCTTTTTATTTTTACCTTCTTCAAGAAACTTTAAGTATCTGATAATAAAGGTAGCATTGTAAGATTGAAAATTTTTCGTTGGAAGTATGTAGAATTTTTCCATCTAACTGTCAGCATTTTTGGGAGAGAAAGTAATTTGAAGTTGTTCTTATTTGAAACTTGGTCATGGGTCAACAGAGGGTTTACTGTGTAGGGAAAACCTGGAAAATCAGGGAATGTTAGGAAATTCAAATCTGTCAGGGAAAATCAGGGAATTGTCTGGGAATCCAGTTCAAAAACCTAGAGGTTACAATTTTCTCTCACAAGTCGCGGTTTTCCATGGCGTGTCGGTGTTGTCAGTCTTGTATTTCTGTTATTCTCTGCTATTATTCTTGTGCTCTGTTTTCCGACGCTTTATATGCCCTGCCAGCCTCGCCTGAAATAATTGTTTAATGTAATTTTTAACAGGTTTGCAACTGTCTTGTTTCTCAAAAATCTGGGAACCAGTCTTGAATTGTATTGTGCGAAAAAGTTGAAGAAATGTCAGGGAATCTGAAAAGTTAAAAGTCAGGGAATTTGAAAAGTTAAAAGTCAGGGAATTTCAAAATTGAACTTTGGTAGACACCCTGTTCAAGGCAAAAGTTTGCAGTTCTGTATACTCACTCTAATCAATTGGACATTTCTATCAATGCCTAACCAATATTGATGATTTGTTTGTTTCAGATGAAATTATCAAGTTAAATGAGATAAATCTCAGGATTTTAATCATGGCAAAACCTCAGCTCCTCTGACTCCTAATGAGGCTGCAAATTATCATGGATAGTAAGTTCAATTAATGCATCTGGTTTTTTCCCCCTCGTGGAATTCTGTTTGGAATGGTGCAGTTTCAAGGGTCTGAAATTGTGTGGGGTTTTTTTTTTTTTATTATTATTTTATTTTGAAAGAAAACAAAAGCACTTGATGAGCTCAGAACAAATATGCCTTTGGTTTTCTCCTAAGTGTCCCGGGTTTCGGAGGCACACTCGTATGAAGTTGCAAATAATTGTGTTTTGTGATGTCACATGATGCAAAATTCCCTTATGAACCAATGTATTTTGGGCTGAAATCGCATCTTTAAAGCCACGGAATCTAGTTAGAAACTAAAGGCATCCTTGTTTTCAGCTCACCGAGTAGGTACTTTAGTTTGCTTACCAAAAAACTTCTAAATTCAAACCCTTGCCACTACCCCATTTTTATGTTATCTATCAAGAAAATGAAAATTACTTACCAACTGGTAAGCTTGAAATGAGGATATCTTCTACATTTCACCGTAAAAAAAAAGCAATTTTTCGGATTAGATTATATTTATACTGGTTTTTATTGAAAGTTAGCACATCTTTAGAAACTCTACAGTGGAAACTCATGTGAAAAATTAGGACATTTTGGAGGAAATCGTCAACTAGTTTTTCAACAACATCTACCAAAAAATGGACAAGTGGAATAAACTGATGATGATATTCCCCCCCCCCCCCCTTTATTAGAGGTTATAGTGTATGTATACTCACTCTGAAAGTTTCAAATTTTCCCACAAAACTTTCATTTTCATTGAATGTTTTTGTTGACACATCACTTCAGTTAAACAATAAAGTTTGAAGACGGAACATAAATCAGATTAATTAATGAAGAACTTGTAAAATTAAATTTACCGAGGAAAATTTGCGTTAAATAGGGCTTTTGTCATGAGGAGAATCCTATACATATCTGAATCAACAAGTCAAAAACCATGACATTAAGGTGATTCCATGCCCCGTAACCAAGGTGATTGATTAATGGATCGATTAATGGTCATTTAACAGATTTTATGGAGTTTTTTGGAAAACGAGGATCGTCAGCACCTGTAGATAGATCTAACAAAGATATCTGTTAAGTTTGCATGCTCGAATCTGCAGAATATGGACATAATTATGGGAATTCGCACAATCGCTGTTGGATCTCACGTATCGTACTACGATAGTGTGAATTCTCATAGTTACATCCTTATTTTGTGGATTCGAGCATCCAAACTTAACAGATATCTTTGTAAGATCTACCTACAGGTGCTGACTATCCTCGCTTTACAAAAAAATGCCATCAAATCCGATAAATGACCATTAATCGATGGACTAATTGATCACCTTGGTCACGTGGCATCGAATCACCTCAACGGTTAAAATAAATTTTCTTCATACTATGATAATTCACTCTACTTCTTTCTCACTACCAGTGCGCTGTTTTATTTTCTACTTGTCCATTTCTGTTCCAAATGTGTGGATATTGTTGACAGACTAGCAGACAATTTTGTCAAAATAGTGGAGGTATTTTGAAAAGATGCATTAATAAACTGGAGGTTTTTTATTTTGTGGGCATAAAGTATGTAGACGTCTTTAGAATGTGGTCATTTTTCAAGGTAGATATACTGAAGTAGATGTCTTGTCCGTGGACCATAAAAAGTAGGCGTTTTGTCCATAGTCCATATTACTGCAGACCTACTGACTGGAAAGCATTTCTACATTTAGAGAGAGTGACATATTAGACAGTAATTCCCCCATGATACCTGCATAGCTCTGTCATCTTGCTCTCACCTAATGGAGCTACTCAAGTGTCATGGGAGATTCCTGTCTAATTTATCACTCTCTCTATAGAAACACTCAGAGAAAAGTCTCAAATTAGATAAGAATCTCCTATGGTACCTGCTTGTGCGTAGCTGTGCCACTATGCCTTAAACTATAGAGTCATTTTCTGAGTCTGTGTGGTAATTTCAAAATTTTTAATATGCCCATTGTAATTTTCTCTGGATTTTACTCAAGAATCAACCATTCTATTGCATACAGCAAAATTTAGCAAGAGCCCCATTCCTTGAAATTGAGGCCATTTCCAGAAAAAGGGCCCATAAAACAGCGGGTATGCTCTTCACAAAAAATCAGCATTGTGATTAAATAGAGACTTTTGTCTGAAGAGCGCACCTCTTGTTTTATGGGCCCTTTTTCTGGAAACCGCCTCAATTGGATTCTTTCTTAGCTTAAAATCAAAGCCTCCTCAAACTCTTCTGTATTCTTGTAAATTTTATAAGCAACCTCCTAAGATAAGATATTGTGAAACAACTTTGAACAGCCCTGCATCTCTAATGGTAGTCATAAGTTAGTTGATGATAATAGTGGAACCTAAACCTAAATAAACATAAATTATTTACCCAATTTGTTACAAAAATCTTGGATCTCAACAGTTTTTGTCTCTCTTTTCAGTGTTTGACTGTCCTGGGCTGGTGAATGGCTCAGTCAAAAATGGAAACTTTCTCATTTTTTGAAGAATGATGAAACATGCCAGTGCCCCTGAAACAAACCGATCGTTCGTCACCTCCAGTTTCATCTATATCCATGACTTTGCACGGCAAACCGCCCAAATATTCATCGCGATCTGAGTACAAATCCAGAGTTTCAGGAAACATGTCACGAAGTTCAAGTCTCCTCGCATCCCACTCAAGGTATATCTCAACAAATTGCCACTATAATAGAATAATACAATCAGAATAGAAACTCCCATAAGAGCCAATGGAAACATTTTTTCCGTCTATTTTGGTGACTTTACAAGATTGCAGGCATATCTCTGTCTCTGTCTTTCGCATTGCTTCGAACTTTTCAAGATGGTGGACCAGAAAATTATGCTTTAAAATGAAGCAAAGTTTTCATTCTGATTATTGTATTCTGTGCCATTTCCTCAACCTTTAATTTGGCTCATGGAAATTTTAGCAACCATTCGAACAGGGGAGCAAAATGTGCCCGATCTAGCGATCCGCGGATTGCGTGAAAATGAGGAAATTTCTGGGAAAGTTAGGAAATTTGTCCAATTTTTTTTTTTTTTTTTTTTTAAATAATGGCAAGAAGAGTTTCCCAGGAAAATAGTGTAAAAAATGGGAAAATATCGGTCATTTTGCGAATATATGGTGTTGAAATGTTAAAATAACCAAAAGAAGTCATCACTCTCAAATTTTTGTGAGGAAATTTTTGAAAATCCTGTGAGGAAATAAGTTATGGATCGCGTTAAACTTCCGAAGTTATTAAACATTTTGCACCCCTGCATTCAAATAGTATTTATTGAAAGAGGCTCGCTATGAATTAAAATCAGACCTGCCGGTATTTTATCTTGAAAAAATCTTTTGCAAAGACAAGCGGTTCATAAAGAAGCAATAAAACTTACTAAGAAGTATTATCAAGCTACCTAAACAAGCCTCGTGCAGAAATGTGTTCAAAAATTAAAATATTCCAACTGTAGGCGTAACTCGGTTTTAGTAACTTTCGGCATATGTCCAACTATGACCATCTGCCTGGTCTAACTGTTAATGTTTTTAAGTTATGCCGTGGTACATTTTTTTCTATAAACCTGTAACCTATAGAGATCAGGTATGGAAACTTTTCTAGTTTGAAAGAGCAGCTCAAAATACATAAAAATCAACCAACAACTCAAAACTGCAAAATTTCGAGTTACGCTCCTGTGTATGCAGACAGAACCTGTGTATGCTGTGTTGATACATGAGTCGTCACGTGAAAACATCTCATAACTGGTCCCGAACCAAAATTGAGGTTTTGAACAATGACAATGAGGCTAACCAGTTGAGTTAGGCTTTCCTTTTTTGACTTAAGTTAGTAAATAATTAGTTAGATGAATCATATGAATGAAAATTATACTTTTGAATAATTAAAGAATTTTCAGTGTTTAGGGCCGATCATTGCTGCCAGAGCACAACCATTCCATTACTGTCAAATTACAAGCCAGAAGTTATTTATATAAAAGAAAACAGAGTGGCATGTGAATATCTCATCAATAACTTCAGAAACAAGATCGGAAGTACTAAAAGATGGAATATTGTATTTAGATACTGATATTGATTCTTGATATTCTGTTTTTATTTGTGGTTATTTCAGCCTTATTTTTGAAGTTATTGACAAGATATTTTGCTGGTGCAATCTTGGGATTCTAAAATATAAGTTTCTTTCTGCCTGCAATATAACATTAATCAAACGGTAGCGCTATGGTGGCAGATATCAGCACTAAACACAAGACAGATTTACTTTTTTTATTTTTTTTTTTGGTGGCAGATTTACCTTAATGTAGCACATTTTCACGTCTCCAGGCTCATTAATTCTGTTTGTTTTATTTAATTTTTTTCCTTTTTTCTTCCTTCTTTTAGATCATACGTTTCACCTGGTCGTTCATCATATTTTGGATCATATCTTGATGACCATTCATCACGAGACGGAAGTGAATCGAGAGACTCGTCGTTTGCTAGTTCATCCTCTTACAACACCTCTAGTCTAACTCGCAATTACCCACTCGAGAAACCATCTTCCAAAGATAATGCATCCTCTAATAATGCCTACCGACGAAGCTCTCCTGTTTCCTTGAATTTTGATTATAACGAATTCTTGAAATTTTATTCGCCTGATAACTATGTACCCGGAACTTACAGATCAAATAAGTCAGAGAGTAGGCTTAGCTCGTCATTGAAGTCAAGCCCTTCAGACAGTCTAGAAGTGAGAGCCTCAAAAGCCACCTTGCAACCCAGATACTCTGCTTCCCCTGCCCCTTCGGCGAAGTCATCTCCTCTCGAAAATTCTTCTTTGCCCGTTAATTTCAATTCAAATTCAGCCATGGACGGATTGAGTTCGAAAGTGAAATCAATGCATTTAACAGATGAAAATCATAATATGGTGGGCTACAGTGTCACTGATGGAGAAGATAAATATTTCGCAGATCATGTGAGTATTATTGTAATAATTATGATAATTTATTTTCTGCTTTTTTGGCTCATTTTACTGAGAACTTTCTGTTGCTGTCACTACCGCACTCTACTTTGGCCCCTTCTACTTTGGCCCCTTCTACTTTGGAAACCATGAGCACCTGATTTGTGCGATGAATACATTCGGGATGTGCTCTAAAAAAAATGCATCTTAAATGATCCTGGATCAAGATTGAGCATTTACTGTGTTCTTACAGAGGACATTATTTTAGGTTCATGAAAGTCACAGTATGTTCAAAAAGTCCCAAAATTTATGATTTTACGTAGCTTAGAAGTTTTTAACAAGAATTGCTTGTTTTGAGAGAAATTGAATTGTAATTTTCCCAAATTATAAAAAGTGATGACCAGCTAAGGTACATTTTCTTTTGAAACTAGGAGTGACGCTAGCTATTCTATTGAATGCTAAAAATAAACGAAGAGTTTGGCGATTAGTTAAATTGTGTTTCATCTCCTTTGCCGATAAAAACTGACCCTCGGTATGTATCAATGGACCAATTGATCTTTTCCCAAATCTCAATTTTGCTAATTTTAACCCTAAATCACCATTTGTTTTTGCTTTCCTACAAATTTTGCTAAGGCAGTCTAGCTTCCCTTATTAAAACCGTGCAAAACCTCAGCAACTGAAAATTTCCCCGAGGATTTGACCATTCGGTAGTGAGATGAGTCCTTAATTTCTTACCTAGGATTTATTTATTTCTATCCGTAGAATTAATTATTTTAAATTTTACTTTGCCATTTCAAATGAAAATGTATCAACTTTATCCTCTCCTTTCATGCTCTATGAAGAGTCACGGAGTCATGTTTTTGATTTGAATTTGAGAGATTGCGGCTTTTCCAGTGAATTTCAATGTGCGAGTCAATTTTCTCAATTCTCCGTGAGACTTCTTAAAAAATATCCAACCATTTTCTAGGATCGAGAGTTAGCAAAAGAGAGTCACTAGAGACTGATGTTTGCTAACCCTTTCAATCTCACTGTGTCCTTGATATGTTGACAATTTCAAACATGGAGTCTTATGGGATTTCACGAAATTGTCATGCAAATGAAATAAAATGAGAAAAGTTTGCTCGTTTCACTTGTCAAGGTGTTCAGTTTGTTAGATTGAATTTTCATAATGACGTACTGTTCAAAGTTTTTAAACCAAAAAATTGTTGGATTTTTGTGCGTATGCGACATAGATGTCTGCCCCCAATGCTTAGAAATCTATGCGTAATGAGCACAAAACTCCGTTTTTTCTCATGATTAGACCTGTTTCTGCGTGATGCCTGAAGATTTTGATGTGTCCGACCTACCAAGTTGGAATCTAATCTTATTTTTGATCGAAATAACATGATTTCTTCACAATTTAACTTTCATCATAAAAAATGTTAAAAAGTAGAATATAAGTAAAACTATAGCAAATGAAGAAAAAAAGTATATCCTTTGCGCAATCAGAGCCCCAAATTCTATCAACCCTTTGTATCCTGACGGTACAAATTTGTACCACCAAATTAACATGGTTTTAAATGTATTTTTAAAAAAATCACTATGCACCTCAAACTAAACGAGAAAAGTTCATTCTATCTATAGAGATTGATAAAGAATGGGGCTCTCACAAACTTTTTCTACAAGCAAATAAGTAGTCCAATCTCATGTAAAGACCAGCCAAAAGCACAAAAATCACACTAAGGAAGTCTAAAATTCAGTAATAAACTCACATAACTGCTATAACGGCAAGATGGTAATGGCGGTTCGACGCAGGTATCATGGGAGATTCCTGTCTATTTTACCACTTTTCTCCACGGAAACACAGAGATATGTCTAGATTTAGATAGGAATCTCCCATGCTACCTGCGTCTCTCCGCCATTAAGCCCGATTCTGAGAGTGAATTTTGTGATTTTTTAGTGTATTCATCATCATTTTTACAGGTTTTTATGCAAGAATCAACTCTTCAATTCCCTATAGCAAAAGTTTGCAAGAGCTGAGAATGGTTTGTATTAGTGCTGGATTTAAAGGGTTAATTTGCTCTAAATCAATAACATTTAAGCCAAAAATCATTGTATTTTAGTTTTAAATGACACTGATGTTAGGTGCTTGTCGCGGACATTTATGTCGTAGAAGTGGCCTCCTTGAAATTTTTGAACTTTTGAAAGCTAACATCATATTATGCAACATAACAAGAAGAAGGGACTGGATAAATCCAAAATTAGCCGTTTCCTTCTAGTATTAAAGTTTCTTTCATCTCAGTGAACTTCAGGTAGCTCCCACTCACTTTCATGTGTCTAAAAATAATCTCTCTCTTGTCCCACTTTCTCAACAATTCTTGGTTTCTCTCTTTTCGCTCTGTTTTCCATTCTCTCTTCATTCCTTTGGCAGTGTGTCAAATTCGCCACTGCTGTGTCTGATAGTTTGTCATTCATGTTTTCTGTCCCTTTTTATTTTCTTTTTTCTCTTTCTTCATCATTTGCTGCTCGATTACTTTGATAAATCATTTTTTGACGACATTTCCTTTGAGTATGTACCTTGACATTCTCTTCAGTTCCTTGAAGTTTTATTTTCTTTATTGGTTAATGACCTGTCTACCTTTTCTCCCTTACTCTTCTGTTGGTGAACATCCATTCGAGCGAAGATCAGCAATTTTAATTAGTGTCCAACAGAAGCAGTACGCTTCCGAGTTGCACTTTTGAATTTTCATTATTTGTTCCGAGTCTCTTTCTGACATCCTTGACTGATCCTCCTGTCAAATAATTTTGGCCTTCCTAACCCTTATCCATTTATTCTTTTCAATGCAATGATATGATATCTGTCTTGATGTGCTCCTTTTTGAATTCCTTGAGATTATCCTTTTGAAGTTTGATGGTTTCAAATTCCATCCAATTGACGCTTTGATAATTTGACCATCGACTCATTATGTTCCTTTTTTCTGTACCTCTTACCTTTCTCAGCTGTATCCTCATGAATTCATTTACTTCCATCTCTAAGTTGTCATCCGTTTCTTGGATTGTAGTCTATTAGATTTGATTTTTTATTTCAAAGTGATTTTTAGTGCCGTCAAATTCTTTGGTTGGAAAACATTTGAGTACTTTTTTTTTGCTTGTTGGTTTATTTTACTTTTTGCCCTCCTATTTTCCTTTATTCTTGGAGTTTTGAAAGCTTATGATGATTCAAATAGTCAATCTGAACCCTACTCTTTGTACACTTTTCGCTCAGATATTTATCACAACCGTCAGAAAATTTATTTGGTTCCAAAAAATTCCTCTCTTAAAGCAGAAATTCAGTCATTCAGTGAGGTATGTTCATTAATTTGTTTCTTCGTTTTATTCTCATACTCTATTAACCTGTTTTATTACCTGTTATTATCCTCATGTGGCCTAACCTAACCTGGAACAAATTTAGTAAAGACAGAAGTGTAAAAATCAACGAGCTATTCAGCTTTACCAATAGAGAAAGTTTGTGGGATGTATTTTTAAGGCTGCACGGAGGTAGCCATGATAGAAATCTCTTCTGGACATTTTCATGCAGACGCGGTTTGTTTGCCTCATTTTTTTAACCTTCAAATAAATTGGTTTTAAACAAAAGTGCAAGTGATTTAGAGTAGCTATCTGGATACAGAAATCAATATTACTGTTTTCTTTGGAAGGATTTTGCACCGCAAAGAAACAGACACATGACAAAAGCAAGCAAAGTTTTCTCACCCGAATCACTGTATTCAAATTTTGTGTTCAGATAGCAACTTTAGAACGCTCGCACTGTCATTTAAAACCAATTTCCACTGAATTAATTACAGTTTTTGATTTAAGGTTAAAAAAAAAAAAAAAGGCAAACAAATCAGTATCATCACCCCTGCTGTCTCATTTTGGGATAGGACTTATTACATGTAACAGCCCCTCCTCAGTACTTATAATATACTTTACCTTTTTTATTATTTACCTGCGCAATCACTATAGTGGGTACTTATGTTATAACTTGAGATTGTAACCTGCAAAAAATTAATTCCATAAAGGAAACTAAGCAACTCCGCACAATCCGAGAACGGGAGAACAGAGGAGCTGTCATCTCAGCTGACTGATGAGAATGAGATGGTCTGGTGTTGCTACAGTATGCAAATCCCATTGCGTTGCTAGGTCTCAAGTTATAAAGCGCGGACTGTGCTTAGTAAGTTGAATAAGTGGTAAGGAGTAAAAGGCCAGAATTCATTGTAATTCCTATGTAATTTGAGGCTTTCCTCTGCGCGTTTCTATAGAAAGAGTGACACATTGGACAGGAATCTCCTATAATACCTACATAACTCCGCCATCTTTTCTCTCAGTTGGCGGAGCTACGCAGGTGTCATAAGGGATTCCTGTCTAATTTGTCACTCTTTTTAAAGAAACGCTCAGAGGAAAGTCTCAAATTAGGTAAGAATCTCCTGTGGTATTTGCGTAGCTCCACCATTCCGCCCTAAATTTTAAAGTCATTTTGTGAATTTTTTGTGAGTTTGAGAATAAATTTTGTAAATTTTTAATATGCTCATTGTAATTTTTGCTGGATTTCACGGAAGCATAAATTTTTCAATCGCTTTTGGCGAAAGTTTGCTAGAGCCCCATTAGCCCCGAGCAAAAGGCCACAAAGTTGTAAGTATTTTAATGAATAGATTTCAATTATTTATTATTATGATGTGTGATCGGAATTCCTTCTCATTTTTAAACCCTTATAAATTTCTGTTTTAGGCCAACAATGTTTCTAGGAGTAAAAAGTGCTACAATTGCCCCAGTCCAAGCAGAGAGGCAGCAGTTGTGGTCAAAGGCCTTCGGAATGTCGGAAATACGGTACGTATTTCCTACTTTTTCTTTCTACAGAGCAATATTGCTGAGAAACGCAAGGGACGAAGAAACATCATTCTCCTTGCTAAATCATCAAAATTTATTTTTCAGGTCTATTTTAGGAATTCTCAGTTTTTTCAAAAAGTATCAATTCACTTATGAAGTCAAAAACTGGCCAAAAATGAAGATTAGCACAGGAAAATAAAGGGTACTTCAATAATATCATGCAGGGGGATGGGAGGAGAGGGGCTATGGGTTTGTTGCCAAATTTCTTGTAAAATCACTTGAAAATAATGTTTAGAATATCAGAAAATTCCAAAATCCATTCACAAACTCAATAATTGTGTTTGACAAAATTTCAAGACGGCAGTAGAATGAGCAAGTGATGATGGGAGAGCCCCGTCTAATTGCAGCTTTCCCTATGATAAGATACTTTTCTCCGGGTAGAAAGCCGTAATTAGATAGGGCTCCCCCATTGTAAATGGCACAAATTTTCTTATGAAAACGTGTGCTGTTTAATTTTTGTATAGTTCTTACTCGTAAAATAAAAAGCGATTCTTTGCATACGGCAAAACAGTCCAAACGGAGAGGAAGTAAATGTGTCAATGCAAACAAGTAGTGCCAATCACGATGTCCGGAGCCAGACTCAAACCACCGACCTCTTAAACCGTAGTCAGAGACGTTGTCCCTTCAGCCGTGCTGCCGATAGATGCGAAGGGCAGTCAGTAGCAGCTATTTGAGATCACGCACGCTGCTAATTTTTTTTCTCTGTTTCTTAGGTCCATTCACAAAAACGGCAAAACATGTGTAAAATAGTTTCTTATGAACTACCAATCCTGGAAATTTAATGAAATTTCGAGGGTCCGGGTTTGTGCACTCCCCTTGTTAGGTTGTATGTTGCAAAGTGACCACAGCAAAGATTACATTATCAGTGAATCAAGGATTAGTTTCTGAGGATACTACAAGAGGTTGTCAGTTTTTGCCTCTCTTAAGAAAGTGTTGTAGGTTGTGACTGTAATGCATGAATGAGGGATTTTTCTAGGTTAAACAGCACTTTTTCTAGTTGGAAACTGTAGAATGTAAGTATTTGATCATAATCCTTAAAACTCTTAATTTATTTCTGCTGTCTTTGTTTACAGTGTTACATGAATTCAGTTCTGCAGTGTTTAAATCGAACGCCTCCCTTGGTATCGTATATTCTGAATCAACAATACATCGCAGACCTTAACAATACCAAATGTGCACCCTTATTTAGAGGTATGAGCTCTCAATTTTCTGTTTTAAGTCTTAGTTGCAAATAATTTTATTTTCTTACCAAAGGATTGATTCCTTACCGAAAGCGTGTAAATTTGGCCCTGAGAATCTTGTAATCAAGTGCCAAATAGTTACTTCAATCTGTTTCAAATTCCATGTTTGCTTGAAAATCTTCCTGTAGATGACATTACAGGGGTATAAATTCACTGCCATGTTTTCCTATTTGGGGGTTTCAAGGTGAATCTTCAGCGTTCAGTGCTAATTTCTGCCACCAGAGTGATACTTTTCAATCAATTTCGCATTACACGCCAGACTTAATTTATCTTTCATTTGAGTTTTTGAGGTTTTCTTTTTCTCTGGGCTTTCAGCTTTATTTTTTAAAGGTAAAGAGACTATTTGTCCCTCAGCATAGGATTTCAGTCCTTTTTTCCGTGTAGTATTGCGTGTCCCCACCCATTCATAAAGTGTATACAGGACCTCGTCCATACCTCTTTCTTCCCTTTGAAATGCGTGCGTTATAAAAGGATGGAGATAAGAGCTAAAGTCATGTGATGGCCCCTTCTGCTATCCTTTTTTTACGCTTGTGTTCAAATGGGGTGAGAGAGAGAGAGACAAAGTCCCATATCTGCTCATGCGCCTGTTGCGTAGAGAAAATCAGACTTGAAAGATCTGTGCTACTTCGACTCTTTGTTCACTTGCTCCCACTCTCTCAAAAAAAAATCTATACTGAGGCCATTTTTAGAAATTAAATGTCTTTCTTCCTTTTATAGCTTTTGCAGAGTTGATAGAAAAAATGAACGATTCTGTTTCGCGGTCTCCCATCTCTGCTCAGTCTTTCAAGAACGAACTGCAACAATACGCTCGACAGTTTGTAGGACGCAACCAGCATGATGCTCAGGAATTTCTTAGGTACCTTTTACAAGGTTTACACGAGGCTATTAATCAAGGGGAAAAGAAAATTACCTCAGCCCGAAATTTAGATGACTTAAGGTAAGATTGTCATTTTTCCCAGCCATTGTAAATGATTCAAATTTTTCTCTCTTCTTGTGAAAAGAGTTCTCAGTTCTGGAAACTTATTCTCTGTGGAATCAAGATAGCCAGAAGCAGTGGCATAGCCAGAAGTTTTTGGATGGGTGGGTCTGGGGTCCAAACTTTGTCAAGGGAAGGGGGGTTCCGAAGGTCACAATTTAGTCAAATTTCTCCGAAAGCTCAAAAAATTACTTTTTGTTAGGGCAAAGTTTGGTGTCCTTGGGGGGCTGGGGGGGGGGGGGGGTTGGTCCAGACCTCCTGAACTCCCCCCTTGGCTACGCCACTAGCCAGGAATCATTAAGACGTAATTTTGATGTTGCCATTTCATCTCTGGTATGTGTGTCAGAGCTTCTTTCACAAAAGATGGCAGATGACAGCTTGTCTGCTTTCCTGTGTCGTAAGTGCATTGCGTCACTACAAAAAAAAAGGCATCTTCCTTTAAAAATTTGAATACTAAAAATACAACTGTGTATTCTATTGCACCAGCAGTCTACTGAGTAGGGGAAGGGGGTTCTATCTCGGAGGGAACACTGTTTCTAAAGCATGTCGATGGGTTTTTCACTTTTCGACCAAACAGTTTAATCACCAGATTTTACCTTTTTGAACGCCCTGTATAGTTTTAGTTTGTTCTAATACCAAGATTCAGAATCAGTGTTCTCAGAGTAAAGGGCGTACATTCAAAGAGCAACTCCAATTCTTCAATTCTTCTTTATCAAGAATTTTCTAATTTTTGTCATGATGTTTCACAGTGAATCAGAGAAAGCCGAGGAATCTTGGAGACAATACAATGTTCTAGAAAGGAGCAAAATTATCGATTTCTTTGTAGGACAATTGAAGTCTAGTCTCAAATGCACTGTCTGTGAAAAGTGTTCGAATACTTTTGAGATTTTCTGGGATGTTTCTTTACCGCTTCCTGACCTAAGCAGTCGCACAACGCTCCGCGATTGCTTGATTGAATTCACTAAAGAAGAAGTACTAGATGGAAAAAATGCGCCTGTAAGTTGCTTGATTTCTTAATTTTATGAGCTCTGTATTATGACTTACAAAAAAAATTCCCCTGATTGAAATTCTTTTTGTTCAATTTTTCCGTTGTTTTCAGTAGAATTTTCAATTTTTTGTGACTGCTCAGTCTTTAAACACTGGAGAGTCGCAAAATTGTTTGAAGGTTGCCAAGTTTTAAAAGAGTAAAAATTTCTTCCAAAGTACTTTCTTTTGAAGATCATAGTACGTGCTTTCAAGTTCTGATCATAATCCATTAGTTAGGGTTGAAAGTAGCTAAATCCATTTTATATTCCAAAAAAACTTACAATAGAGGGTTTTAGTAATGGCAACTGCCGGTGATGTGCGTTCCAAACAAAGCCAGTTTGTCTCTCTTGCTCTTACGTGACCCCTATGTACTGCCATCTCACTCTAATTTCAAAAATCGTATATAGAGACTTATTTTGTGAAATTTTATGGCAGAAATGAATTTCTCGAGGCATTTGAATGCGATTTTGATAATAATATGCCATAAAACAAGGCCCCGTGTACGAATTTCGATACTCGAAAGAGATGGATGTACGTGGGGTTCACGGGAGAGTGAGTGAGATAGTTTGAAACGCTACGCGAGTTTTATCACAACCGATTGCGATCGATGAGTGCATTGTTGTGGTTGTTGGCTAACCGTTGACTTCGCACTAAAACCGTCTATTATCTTGAACGCTTTTGAAAAGGTTCGGTCCAATTACTTCGGTCTTTAGCTTTTATCTGAACCATGGGCATGGGGTGGAGGAATTTTATCTTTCCAAATAGAAATCACTGTTTTTCTACTTTTTCTGAAAGTTTGATCAAACGAATTCAGTTACTTTTAATCCTACATGCTTCAAATGTTACTGTCAGACTAACCTCTAATTTTCAACTTTGTTAACAGATGATGAAAATCTATATGATATACTACTGTCTTCAAAGTTTTGAAGTTCTTTGATTGTGATCATTATTATTATTTTTTTTTTCTAGGTTTGTGCAAACTGCAAGAAGCCAAGGAAATGTACTAAGAGGTTTCATATTCAGAAACTTCCCAAAATATTGGTGCTTCGTATCCTTTTTATAAAAAAAATATTTTTTTTTCTCTTTCTTTCTTTGGTTGCTTGCAAGGGGGAAAAAATCAATTTACTGACGCCATGTAGGGTTTGAAGCATCCACAACTGGCCACTCAGTCTCCCTTCTCAGAGAAGCAGATCTCGTAGCTGGGTCTGTTGCAAACGTTTGCAACAGCATTATGAAAGGTTGATTTGCATGTAAAATTGCGGGAAAATCACATTGAAAGCATCGAAATGTCTCAAAATCCACTCTCAACCAAATGTATCAGTTTAACAAAATTCAAAGATGGTGGTCAAATGAGCGGGTCCCATCTAATCGCAACTTTCTAGACTGAGTTGTATAATATTAACGCAGATATTTTTCCGAGGGAGGAGGGGGCGCCCTTCCTATTTTGTTGTCACTCTCTCTGTACTCTTTGCTGATGGGAAAGATTTACGGATGAATAATAAGTATCAGTTAAATTGTCTCTTCAAAATACGGCAACCATGCTCTCTCGCTTTGCGATTTTGCGATTCTTCTTCTTAAGGTTTAAAAATTAAGAAGCAAAACAAAAAAAAATGAAAAGGTCACGTCAATGGAGTAAATAGAACCCCCGCATAACTGGTTTGGTGGGAGGGGGTGCAGAATCTGAGATGGCCGGATCAGGGGCGCATAAATAGAAAATGTTAAAAAAATTAGTGTGGTTATGCTTAGTGAGTGAGAGTGAGTACTGAAAAAAAAAAAGTTCTGGCTCTCCCAATACATGCCTCGGGAAGCTGTAGGAGGCATATCCGAAGCAAAGTTCTGTGATTCGTGGGCTTATGACCCACAGCGAGTGAGTCATAAGCGTTGCGACTTTTAGTCAGATGTGGTCCGACTAACAAGTCAGCAAATTTGTTTTGTCGGACAACATCGAACACGGGAGTGCAAAGGGTTAAAGGCAGATATGAATTTATCAATATGTACTCATAGTTTCCTAGTTTTCTTAGAATCATTGTTTCCTTAATGATATAATTTAGATTTGAAACGATTCACAAGCTACAGTACCTCCTCATCGTATTACTCCAGCAGGTGGACTAGATCATCGGTTAATGTTGATTTTCCAGTAACTCTGGATATGACTGAATTTGCCTCAACCAGAGAGCTCAGTTCCATCAAGTATTCATTATATGGTTTCTCTTGTCATTCTGGAACGTTAGATGCCGGCCATTATGTTGCTTACTGTAAGAATATCCGCACTGATGAATGGTTCGAATTCAATGACTCGGAGTAAGTATTTTGTTTCTGTCACTTACTAATTTTCTTAGAACTACCGTAGTGTCGCGTGTATATGATACACCTATTTACCACTGTTCGACTTTTCATGATCGGGGTGCACCTTGTCTGCAAGACTCGCTGAAAAAAGCATGATTTATCATCAATTTTTTCTTTGGAACCATCCCGTAACGTCGTCTAAATATGAGTAAAGAGAAACAACCGATTTTGTTCATCATCGCGAAAGTTGCTAGTACTTAAATTCAATCCATTTGACGTATTAGATGTAATATGCGACGATTTGAAAACTATGCACGTTGCGCACTGCTTTATCCATTCCCATCCTGGATCCTTTTTAAACTACGATTTTCTCTTAACTCTGCCCGTGGATCTTTTGGTTCTGTATTGAGTTGGGACTGAAATAACCAACCAACCCAGGACCCCCCCCCCCCCCCAAGGCGCAGCCGGCCAAAGACCAGCGAAGGTCAGAGAAACAAAGGCATTAAATAAAATAAAGCGAACTTGGGAGCTACATTGAGGATCCAATTCTATTGTCTGAAGAGGCTTATCAGGTGTACCAACTTAGTGAAATTTCACCACTTCAAAATCTTAAATTTTGAGATGAAGTTTTTTGACCTTTCTTTACTCATGTTTTCCCCCCTTTTTTGTTCCAGAGTCATCCCTGTGTCAGTCTCTGAAGTTCTGAAGAAACAACCATATTTATTATTTTATCATCAAATTGGTTCAGCCTCAGAAATCTATCACGTCTAAGTTTTGTTGTGAAGTAAGTTTAAAAAAGGATTTTTATCTTGCATATTAATGGCTAAAAATAACTACCGAAATTTCTTTGAGGAGAGAGCCAAAGTTTTTCTTGTTTCTTTCTGCCAAAATGTTTTGACATACTGTGAAAGCAACCGGTAACAGACACCGGTCATCCAGTTACAGACACGTTTCTTTTTCATCCAGGTAATGAGAAATTGGAGCTCATTTTGCTTGTGTTTTTATTTTTAGTGCCATTTGGGTACTTTATAGAGTGCTTAAAATGCAAAATTTTGTGAATTTTGATGCTCTCAAAGCAGAGACATTGAAGGATAAAGACAGCCGCCTCATGTAAACAATTATTTCTAGCTGATTCTAATGCAACTTCTCAAAGGTTACTCCCACATTGCTAAGCTTTCAGGTCCAGGGTACCTATATTATGTCTCAAAGCAGTCTTTTAAGGCAGAAAAATAAGGAAATGCAGTCAATCTATAGGGGGTGTCAGTGATTAATATAAAAAGTATGTTACTGTTACATAGCTATTTTGGAGTGTCTGTCACTGGACTATCTGTTTGCTATCGACTGTGTGTTTTTCTTATGGGTGGTGTTATTACGATAGGTTCTTGTCTGATAGAAACCCTTCAATCTCTATGATGTGTGCATGTTAGCTCAGGAGTCATTGCCGCAGAGATAGAAGGATTTATATTGGAATGAAACCAATTGAAATGGCACCACCCATAAGGATATCACGTACTCGATCATTGAGTCCATAACATTACGATACGATCATTCATAATCAGCCTGCAGGCATATTTTGTTTCAAACTAATAGAATGAAAATTTAAAATTTGCCAAAGATTATCGATGAGCTCTGTTTGCACTTCTGAAACAAGCTCTAGACTGTTTTGTCTTGTCTTTCTCTCATACCTTGTTATTTTTTTCAGGAAAGAAAATTGACTTCGACTTTCCCTGTCTATAGACAAACATCTCTCAATCTGTAAGTCCTCCCGCATAATTTCATTTTTTTGGACCGCACCATCTCTTTTTGAGTGTGCCCTGTTGTTGAAAATGTATTATTCTTTATTGTAATTCATTGGTTTTACAAATATTTTTTGTAATTAATTGAATTGTAAATTTGTTGCACTGCTTAATTGTAAGTAGTGGTTTCAGTTAATTTATTTATTTCACTATTTACAGTCACCCATCATACTCAGCGTAGCACTTTACTTGCATGTTGTGATTGCAAAATTCAATTGGTTTTAATTTTTATTTGTCTTGTTTTGTTAAGCCTCTCTTCAAATGTAGATAAGCCTCTGCAAATTTCAATGATTTTTTTTTAAAAAAAATTTCTCTTACGAAAGCAGTGAAGAATCATGAGATTTTTTACCTAAATTATCCTCAATATCTCTCCTCATAAATTAAAATTTTCCACTATCAAGTTTAATTTTTAGATTTGCAAGTATCTTTCCTACATTTTACAAATCTTGTCTTGCTATAGTTCTTTTATAGTAATTTTTTTATTTGTTTTTATTTTTGTATTATTATTATCGTTGTTTTTTAAAAGTTATTAATACTTAAAAGCTATTTATTTATTTATTTATCTAATTATTTACTTTTTTATTTATTTATCTATCATTTTTAAGCTGTTCTTAAAATTATCAACCAAATGTATTACCAATTTGCTGCATGAAAGAGCATAATTTTATGATGTTCAAATTTAAAAAGTTACCACTTTCTGATTTGTGAGGAAGATGTTGTATCAATGATTTTAGAAGTATATGAAACTGACAATTTTATCCGAGGTGAGATACATCCGGAATTATGCTACAACCATACTTTTGTAATGTTGAATAGTCATTGCATTAAGTTGTTATCAGAATACGGGAGTGTGTCTGCAAGTTCTGTGTCTATCTCCTCTGCACTTAATATTTACACCTTTTTAATTTTTTATGTTTGGTTAATTTTTAACTTTGGTTAGTTTTATAAAGTTGCACCTTTGGATTGTGCCCTTCAACAAAGTGTCTGTAAACCTTTGATCTGTGTTTTTTTTTTCTCCGTCAAAGCTAATATTGCTTTTTTATGAGGCACGATGATTTACATCACTTTACAACATATTGTCAGCCTATTTTTTTCAACATCATTGAACCATAATTTTTCGACTTTCAATTTCAATAAAATGTATTATCAAATGCAAAATGATTTTCAAAAAAAAATGATCTTTCAAAATTCAAAGAATTTTCGTTCGCAAGATGAGCTTATATACAGTCTATTGAATCAGTGACACATGTTAGGAATTGGATCAGTCAGAGGTAAATTGAAGGTGAAAAAAGGGTACAAATGGAACCGATAAGTTGTTGGAAACTCATATGCTTCAATCATTTAATTTTCCTCGTACAAGGAGGATCTAACTGTATTTATGTTTTTCTCTTTTATTATTTTTTTGTTGTTAAAGTTTTCTTATTAGAGATATTGACATAATTTATTTTTGTTTTTGCTGATAAAATAATTGTTGCAATATTTATGTGATAAACTAATTTACCATAAGTTTATTTTTGAGTTTTAAAATGTTTATTAACTGTTGAAAGTTTCTAAGCCTATTTATCGTTATACTGCTTTTGAAAGTTTATTTTTCGTTTTTGTTTCATCAACTGAAGGCTGTGTGGTTCTCAACATAAATAAAATCTTATTATTTATCTCCCCTCTTGTGAATGAATAGAGAGCGGTCATTTTCTATAATGTGACTCGACAGTTTAAATCTATTTTTGTTATTTTATGATTTTAAGAGTCCTCATTACCAAGTATGAAAGTATTCTAAGGACTTTATCGAACATTTAGAGGAATTATGACAAAGTTAATTCCAATATCTTATTCAGTGAATCCTTTCATTACGTCCACTCTCTTTATCTGTATTTACCTGTATTATTGTATTAGCTACTTTTTGGTGATCCTAGGGGCTACGATCTACTTTCAAAATTCAAAGAATTTTCGTTGGCAAGATAAGTTCTCTAGGTGTTTGAAATTCTCTCACCACCTCCACTTTGTTGAGATTCAGCTCTTCAGTTCATGGAATTTGCTCATAGAACCATGAGTTGTATTGGAAGCTAAAGGAGATATTATATGAGTGAAACAAATGGTTTTTGTTCCTCGAATTGTTTGTTTGTTTAACCTCTTGACCCATTATGACATTGTATCTAATAATGTTTACACTCTCTTATTTTGTAAAATTTTTATTAAAACTGTTACTTACCTTGTGTCACAAATTTCTTGTCCTAGCTCTATTTTTGTAAATTTCAATGACACGAATAATTTTCGAAGTATGTAATAACACTTCAAAACTTTGAAGTTTATTCTAGGTTTTGGTCATCATACTCTAATTTGTTCTATTATTTTTGATCAATTCAATTATTTTTAACTTCTTTTTTAACTAAAATTTGATACATTTTTTGGATTACCTTACCATTCCTCAAATGAATGATCCACTCCAGGATTCCAATAAATTATCGCCATTATCGATTTTATTTTTTCGAATAAGCGAATGAGATTAAAAATGGGTCTGAAGGCTTTGAAATGTAACATCAATTGAAGATTGATTTCATCGCCCTGTGATACATTTCCAAGCTATCTGGTTTATTTAAATTGTATTAGGCTCCTGATTTTCTCAAGTGTCAGACATCGGTGCTGCATTAACCTTTTTTGGAGCAACAATAATTTTTCCTCTCCTCTTGTTTTTCTTTAATCATGAGCAAATCAATGGAATACAATGCTGCCAGATTTGGGTAAAAAATATTTAAATTTCCCATGTAGTTTAATGCAAAGTTTGTGTATTTTTTTGCCAAATCTGGCATTACTGTTCAATCCACTACACAGTGCCTCCGGTCCTTTTCTGAAATGTTTTTTTTTTTTTTGCGTAGTTTGAATGGAATAACAAATGGTTATGCTAATTGGTTGAACGTCACTGTGTTCCTCATTTTGTATGGATATTTTATGCAATCAACCTAAACACAAGCGTAACGAGCTATGGCTAGCAGCTGGGGCGGCTGGTCTTTCTACTTTTATATTTCATGCAATCAACCATCAACATTGATCAAGAAATAAGTGTGTCATTTTAAGAATTAATATCAGCTATCTATACAGTGAGTGGGAGTGCGATATACTCTATCTTACATTCTTACTCGTGTACATTGAAGAGGTAACCCAAATCCGTTCCCAAAATTCAGAGACAAATAGCGACGCAGCATATGCTATGCTCTCTGTGTTATGAAAGTGAGGTTAGTGAGGTAATTAAAATGGGTTCATTTTTGTTCGGGGGTTCAAAAAAAACAGCCAACTGTTGCCTACTGTTGTGTGGTGAACATTACTCCAAAGTTACCTGAAATTTTGCTTTGAAGTCAAAATTTTAATTAATTAAGGCATGCCAATTGGAAATAATTAATCAAATAATGTATTTCTGTGAAAAAACGCAAAACTACCTCCACGAAGAGAACCAAACCTGTGTCCATCGTTCAACTGTAGGCGACTGTTGGCTATTGATTTGATGAGTCTAGACAGAATTTTAAGCTTGAAAATTGGACACCTGACACAAACTTTGTGGTGGGTCTCTATTTGACTTGGCCAAAATTACAACTCAATATCCCCAGCAATTTTAATGGTATACCACTAAAAAAATCCCTTTCAAAATTAAAAAAAATTGTGACATGCCACGTATTCACTTAATTTTCTATTACCTCATATAAATCAATAAAAAAGACAACATTTCGAAAAGTGACCAGTAGTAGATTGTTCCCCAACTTTCGTTTGGAATCGCCTGAGGACCTATTTGTTTGGGCTACAGAATGATGCGGTTTTTTATTCTCCGGAGCGCGCACCGGTGCAGCTCCAGTGCACCGGAGTGTTTTTTTATTCCGGTGCTCCAGCACCGGAGCGCACTGAAGTGTTTTTTTAGTAGTAGTGCGATGCGCCTGGAGCTGCTCCGGTGCAAGCTCCAGTGTATCGGAGTTGAAGACCAATGCACTATAGCTGGAGCTCCGGAGCTTCTGCACGTAACCGGTGCTGCACCAGACAGCTTCGAAGCAGCTCCAAAAGCTCCGGGTTATTGCACCGGTGCGGATTCCAGAGAATAAAAAACGCTTCAATATTTATTCTTTCTGTTGAGCAAGCATAGTTGTCAGATTATACAACAAAAATTTCATTTTGTCTTTTTTAATCAGTGTAAAAGTGAAGGTTTTTCTACACTGTCTGGGCAAGCATGAGATCTAGAGACCTATAATGTAGCCAGATAGAACAGATACAAATGAACAAATCAACATGAAGCTGGGGAAAACATGGCGCAAATGCTTATATTTTTAATTATTGTACAGCTTAGGAACCCTAACCTACTTTATTTAAGATTAATCGTTTGACAGCACGCAATGCTAATCGATTTTAATCTAAATCCTCTAATCAAAATATTTTCAGGGACCGAAGAAAGGCGCATGAGTTTAAAGTATTTATCATATTACTTTTATTTACTTTTGACTGTATCAAATAAAGTTAGTATATTATTATTACCTTATACCTTTAAGTATTTTGTCTTCATTAGTTTCTCAAACTTAATTGTTTATTCTAAATTAATCTTTAAAACTCTCGAAATATACAGTATTCAAGCAAAGTATACAATTTATTTTGTCTAGACATTTTTATGTACAATTACCTATTATTAAAAATCCAAAAATCGATGGCCTGGTTCTGATACCGTGTAGCATGTATCACTAATCTTTGCTAAATTGAGTTTGGCTGAAAAATGTTATCTTGAGACTCCGGAATTTCTTTTAGAACCCTTAGATAAAGGGATCCCCTCTCTTTTTTGGATAAAGGGTCTTGAAACAGAGGAAACACCAAAAGAGGTACTTAGCTCCAAAAATATTAGCCCTCATACAATGTATCCTGCGTAGTTTATCGCAAAAAAAGAACACAGTTTTATTCAAGAATGTATTTTTCGTTGACATTAAATGTGGAAATATTTTTTTGCCAATCAAAGTTCAATATATCAACTTTTATTGTTACCTTCTGATCTCATATTGATAAGAGGAAGTGTAAGCCAGAGAAAATATATAATAGAGACCATGCGCTACCTATCTCACCCATAGTAACTACTCTTTTTTGGGGTCTCAACTAAACACCGCCAACATGGACACGTTGGCTGATGAACAAAGGTGTTGTGGTTTTTGCCTAGTGAGAGCGAAGCACCAAAGCTGCATCAGTCAACGTATGGTCCATGTTGGATGGTGTTTTCTATGTTATTCTGTTTAGTTCCCAAAAAAAAACCAGGCACCTCGTGTTTGGCTAGTGCGTGGTCTCTGGTGTGAGGCTGTGCGTTCATTTGAAACGGGATGTTTCAAAAAAGTCAAAGTTTAGATCAATCTTGCTCAAACTTTGAAGAAACGTAGAATTTTTACTGTAGTTTTGATCATAGTAGTATCAAAATTTGTGAAAGTTGACAAAAATTTGATTGATCCAAGTAACGCAATTTTAGACATTTTTTAGAAATTTTGTTTTGGTTGTGTTTCAATCGCACAGGCCTAGGCAAGTGTATTCTAAGTGAATAAATGAGGCATGAAGAGTATAATGTTGCAAGTGTCATCAAACGCTGCAAAGATTGTGCAATTTTTTCTTTCAGTAAAAAATAATCGAGAGCTCTTCAAAGAACAAAAATGTTGGCAAATAATCCTCTTGAATTAGACAAATTTTCCAGGAAAAAGAAAACCCCCCAGCAGAGTGCACTTTCAGTGACTCATGAAAAGATTAAAAAGTTACCGAGTCTTCACAATGTCAGATGGCACTTACAACATTTTAATGTCTCAAATATATAAATTAATAAATAAATCATGCTAAATCAGACTTTTCACTGAGACACCTATAGGTTTTTGCTCCTCTGAAAAGTTGGCATATTTTAGATTCTTAGTATTAGAATTAGGTCATTGATAACTACTTACTTTCAATTGATCTTCTTTTTTCCAGAAATCTGGTTGATTTCATTGTTTTTTTTTTTTTTTTTTTAGAAAGCCTTACTCGGTTCTCCATTAGAATAAAGAGCTTCTGTTTCTAGGCAACTGTAGAGCAAATACATAAACTTTATGGAGGGATTAAAAATCTAAAACTCCTCGATTGTTACCTCTTTCTTCTTTCATCTTTTTGAATGAAGAATGACTTCTTTTTGAAAGAGAATCTTTTTTCAACTCCTTGATTAAAAATAGAAATTGTCAGTCTCCATGATGGACTCGCATCTGACTTTCTTTAAACGTATCGTAGCAACACAAACTAAACTTTTCAAGATGAAGATGAAAATTATTTTTTCATTTTCTCTGGATACTTCAGATTTGTCAGGTTGTTGAATTTGATCAGAGGTAACCTGCCCCTATCTCATCAGTCCTCACAAACAGCGTTGCCAGACTGTGAAAAAATTGCCTATTTATTCAATAAAAATCTACCATAATTACGATAAGAGTCCGGCAACACTGCTCAGAAAGTAATTTTTTCTTTAGCCATATTTTTTTATGTTCACAGTTTTTCACACAGAATCTTATGGAGTTCTGCAAAAGGTGCGAACTGCTGCGATTAATCGTGATTATCGTCTGCATACACGGAGGCTTGTGGCCCTGTGTGAGCAATTTCACCAATTTATTTTGTCAATCAATTTTCTTGATGAATTGTGCCCAAAAAACCCCAACAAACTTTCAAAATTTTTTTTATCTCGTCCACTAATATCCACAGTTGTCCATAAAACTCCAAGTAAAATTCTGCGAACTGCGGAAAGATACAATAAGACAGCTTTGTATTACTCACATCGAAATACCTTCAGTTTCATTTAGTCACTCAAATACTCACTGTCAGTGGAAGAATATCCTGAAGCAGGAGATAAAGAAGACAATTTAGATTTAGAGATTGAATGATCAAATTAAGTTATCAATCAGCCATTATGAAGTTACTCTATTCACTTTGCTATTGTACCGTAATCCCAAGCAGTAGCGTCGCGGCTATCTGGCAACATTGCAAATGCTCCATTTAAACTCATTAAATATATCGAATTTTCCCTGTGCACTGTGCACCCCCTGAATTCGATCTTTTACATGAGTTTAAATGGATAGAATACATTGTTGCCAAATTGCACGTGACGCCACTGATCCCAAGTATTATGCTCTGTTTCCGTCGAAAGTCCACCATTCAGACTCATTTCATTATTGGAATTTGTACTTAAAACAACTAAATTTTTATTTTTTTCAGCTGAGTGTTGTCGAGCCTACTTCTTAGACATGTACAGTTTGTTATGAATATTTGTTATTATTCTCTGCTGATTAATTTACTTCGTTATCTGTTCACAGATCACACCGTATGATGCTCATTTTACTAAGAAGTCAAATCTGATATTCCCCCCCCCCCCCCCCTTTGAGTCTTGCTCATTGAAAAATTAGCTGTCAAGGACTCTCATTATTGGAATTTTTGGTCAGGTGGCTGCCAAATTGGTATAGTAGTGCTCAGTGGCGTAGCGTGCAATTTGGCAACGTTGCATTGTGTGCATTTAAACCCATGCATAAGGTCAAACTATTGGGTGTTCACCGAACACCCAATAGTTCGATCTTTTGAATGTATTTAAATGGACACATTACATCGTTGCCAAATGCAAGCTACGCCACTGGTAGTGCTTAATAATTGGAAGCTTTTACCTCTATAGACAATTTAAGTGCGGCTGTACAGAAGTCAATGGTGAGCCAACAATGCACTTATCGGTCGCAATCAGCCGTGACAAAACTCACACAGTGTTCTAAACTATCTCTATCTCTCCTATGACCCTCATGCATTGCTTTCTCTTTCCGATGTCCAATTTTGTATGCGGGGCCTTACTTTGCAGCATGTTTTTTGAAACACATTAAAACAACTTGATAAATGCATTTCTGCCCAAAAAATTTACAGTAAATTTTTCTTGTGTACAATTTCAGCGATGAAAGTAAGATAGCAGTACAAAGGGGTCACGTCAGAGAGATAGTTTGGAACGCTTAACAAACTTTTTCAGTTACCCCCGACCGGTTTTCTTATTTTGCGAGTGCGAATCACGAAATATGCCAAGGGGTTGACCATTGGTGCCTAAAAAAAAGGGCTCCAGTCGAAGTTGGTGCAGAAGGTTTTCTTTTTTGCCTAATTATTTTGCCCTGAATTTTTCTCTCACTTTTCAGTCGCCCTTATTTAGTTCAGATTTTGTTGTTTTCTCTTGCTCCTAACAAAATTTATTTAGCTCCTGGACAAGATTTCTCCAAAGAATGTTAGAACACTTATCCTTGATGAGAAATTTCATGATGAGGGCCTTGGAGGGTGATTTTCTTTGTGAACTAGACTCAAAACAACTTTAAAATAAAATCAGTTTCAAACGTATTGATAAATTAAAATTTAAAAGTTGTTGCATGGTGTTTAGCAATTTAGCATTTCCAGTGTGTTTGTCACGCAGAAAGTGAAGTAAATCCATCTCAGCTGTGGAGAATAAGTTTCTGTTTTGCAATGCGACATGCCCAGTCTATTCTTAGCAATCATTCGAAAGCTCTGCAACCCAAAATGAGGCTGTGCCCTGTAGTGTAAGCAGCTTGGGAAATTGAGTTCCCTCGCAATGTTATTACTTGCATAAAACCCTATGTCAAGATAGGTACATATTTCAGTGCTGACCCAAAAGTTTTATCCCATGAAAAAAAAAATGGATCTCTCGCAGATAGTCTGACAATGAGACCACTCAAAATTGCTGTTTTGCATTTGAGCCAATTCTAATTTCCTCTCAGCTTGCCTTTTCCTCAGTTTATTCTTGCCACCAAAGAATTTCAAATTTTAGACCAGAGCTAGTATGAGAATAGAGTCCCTATATTTGGAGAGTTAAGACATGAAGGTAGACAAGCGCTGATTTGGGGGGGGGGGGGGTTGATTTTTCACCCCAGTTTGGGGCCAGTTCTTTGAAAGTAATAAAAAACTAAAATTTCAATAAATCACTTCAAGTGTCCATGTACTCCTTAATGAGGGTATTTAAAAAGCAAAAACTTTCTGCAAAAACTCACGATTGTCATAATTTTTCCCACCTAAAGGTGGGCAAGAAAATGGGGTGAAAATTCATACCCCCCCCCCCCTTTCAGCATTGTCCTGCAGTTTGGAGGGGGGCATTTTTTCTTCGGGTGATCTTATATATGTAATTTCTTTGGAATCCCACATACAAACATTATTTCCCAGAGAATACTGGACAAGACAGGTTTTTCTTTGAAAAATATTGAAACATAAGCCATCAGCAATAGTTTTAAGTTGGGATGAAAATTAACCCCCCCCCCCCTTATTAGAAGGTGTAAAATACCTTCAGCATGAAATGCGTTTGAAAGAAAAAATAAGCCAGTCATGAATAACGATTGGTCAATTATTATGTTAATTGCCGCTGCTGCAAGATCAGCTCTCCAGTTTATTGATTATTGCACTGGTCTCTACTTTGAAACCCTTGGCTTGTTACCAGTGATGGAAGATGGAACATATTTACATATGACCCCAAAAAAGAGCCAAATACACTTGTCAGAGGATGGAGTAAAGTTACCTGGGGTTGAAAGTCTCTGAGCATCTCTATGTTAGCTATAATTTGTCATGAAATAGTATTTACTATATTTTTGTTTATACCTTTATTTCTAGTTAACATTTTTCTTTTTGTTTCATTCATATGGTGGATACTTAAGATATCATTCGTCTGCCTAATTTATTAATAAATTATTTTGACTATGCTTATCTCTGTGCTTCATTTCACCAACATTAAAGTTTAGAAGGATATTTCAACAATTAAGATGGGTTTCTCAACGTTTAGTTCCAAATTTTGCTACCAGTTTGAGAAAATGGTTGAAAAATAAAAAAATCAAGCCCTTGGAATGCAAAGAAGGTTCCAAGGAAGCTTTTTATTAAATTTTATTTAAAATAATTCAGAAATAAGACAAATCGGGTTGATAAATAAAGTTCATCGCGGGTCGATTGTTGCTATTTTCCTTTGATAAATTTGATTTCAACAACTTTCTTATTATTGAATTATTTTGTAGAGAATTTCACTCAAATTTCCCTTGAACCCCTCTCGAAGTCTCAAGGACTCGCTTTTGTGAAAATTCTGATCCATATTTTCAATTAAAATCATATATCAAAGAGGTGGCAAAATTGAGAACTAAACGCTGAGGAACCACCTGAACAAAACGAAATAACTGCAGCATCTGGAACAAGATGCTGAATTTTTCTGGTACTTTAGACTCACAAATAGAGGGTACAAGTTGTGAGTTGCCTATTTGATTCAAATTTAAGTTACATGTTGTAAAGGGAAAATAAGTGGACACATGTTTCGTCGTTTGTGCCGATGGGCCGTTGCTCTGTCAAAAAATGTTTAAAAATTAGCAAAAATTAGGAAGAGACATTGAGTTTGCCGGATTAATCCTGGTTAGCAGCATCATATTTCAACTCTGAGCGGGCAATGGGTCTGTTGCAAACTTTTGCTACAATGATAAAGAGTCTTTCATCATAAGTAAAATCGCCCGAAAAGTCCATTGGTGGCATCAGAAAGTCATGAAATGCAATAATAAACTCACAAGAGGCGTTTAATGAAATCCAAGATGGCGGTAAAATATTGAGCAATTTGTATGCATGCACCACGAACATCCAAGTATAGCCAACCTCACAATATCGATCACACCCAATCACAACGTAAATAAACACATAACCTCTTAAGCTGTGAGGTTGTCAACGTTGGCAATCCTTGGATGTTAAAGTTGCATGCATACAGATTGCTCGATATTTTACCGCCATCTTGGATTTCATTAAACGTCTCTAGTGAGTTTATTATTGCATTTCATGACTTTCTGATGCCACCAATGGACTTTTCGGGCGATTTTACGTACAATGAAACACTCTTTATCATTGTAGCAAAAGTTTGCAACAGACCCATTGAGCAGTAGAATACTTGCTCACCACCCCGACGTCCCAGCTTCAAGTCCTGCTACTGACATAACTTTAATTCGCGCACCAAATTTTTTGCTCTCTTTTAATTCAATAGATTCAGTCAATCCAGTTTCCTAGGCTTTGGAATCTGGTTTTTGACAATGACTGTCTTTCAAAGAAAATTTTATTGCTGGCCACTAGAATTTATCAGGCAAACATAAGTACATATTCAATTTAACGTACGATCATCGATTGGGACACAAAAATACATTTTGGGAGAGACTTAACAGTTCTTGATTATTGGCCTCTAAATTATACCTGGTAAACATAAATATTTGATTTAACATCCGATTGTTTATTGGAACGCAAAGATATATTTTAAAAGAGACTTTACGGTCCTTAAATATTTGTAAAAATCTGAGTGTAAGAAAACCCATCATGAAATTAGCATGCAATATGTACTTACTTTTTTTTCAGCACAGTAAAAATGTTAAGTGGAAAATTTTAAGAGCTCATTACACTGCTGGTTGCTTCAGTTGTTCCCTTAAAACAACCAAAGACCACGGTAGTATTAATAATCAATCTGTTTTTATTCTATTTCCAGTAACCTTCAAGAGGCTTTAGTCTGAAATTGAAAACTATAAGGATTTCAAAAAGGTATTATAAGCATCAACAGAAGTCTTTGCGACTTTTTCACAAAATTCGACGTCAGTTCCTGAAAGTAGTGCTGTTGGGGAAACATAATTCTCCTTTTTGGGATCGTACTGATCCCGATTAAGCAATTTTAAAAACTGATGCCTGGCTTTAATTCGGCGAGGTTTAGTCGATAAGATTTTAGGATTTTTTAAAATTACATCATGAGGCAACTTCACTTCATTGTGGAGAACATCAAATGCATCCATTAATTTCCAGCTGCCTAAAGAACACAAAAACGATCTCAATGAAATATGACAACCTGACAAATATGTAAGTAAAACATCCTATGATCAAAGGGTTGATGGGAGAGATAGAGCTCTTGTATTTTGAGTATCGGGTTCTCACAAGTAGCAGATTGCTTCCGATGTGCACCAAAATGAATCGGTGAGTGATTGATTAGCAACGAACCGAAGCTCTGTGCGAACAACCGCTCACCAATGTGTTTAGATGCATTTCGGAAGCAGGCACAGCTACTTACCAGAACCCGATTCTCAAAATGTGTGAATACTTACAGGGCTAAAAATTAAAACTACCTATCTTGGACACACCAACTGATCGGCTTCGAGTAGAAAGTCACCAACTGTTACTGTTCCAATAAATCTGATTTCATTTGACTTGAAGCCGTCCAATTTTTCAGGAGAACAAAAGCTGCAGAAAGTTAAGTTGGCACCCAACACAAAACAAAGTCCGAATCGGTGAGCATTCACTGGACTAGTATTTTCAGTAGGGGTGTGCGAATGCAATTTTGAATCCAAATCCAAATCGTAAAGTCAAATTTTTCTGAATCGGAATCGTAGAGTCATATTTTCCCAAATCCAAACTTTGAAAGTCCAATTTTTCCACATCAGAATTTAAAAGACTAATTTTTCTGATTCAAATTCAAATCTATGCTGTAAAACTACTAGAACAGTTATTTTAAAGTGTAGCGCACTTATTTTTTATTTAAGAAGAAGTGAGAAATAAGAGACAAATTTTTGTTTATTGAATTATCTTTCCTATTTTATTCTACATATCGTTTCCCGTTTGAAATTTTATTTTATTTTCATTCATTCTGTAGTAATATAAAACAATTAAAAACTAAATGGCCAAAAACTCAGTACATTTACGGAAAACAATTATAATCGGAACCAGGCAAACACAAATAAAAAAAATTCCCAAAACTTTTCGGTGCGCTCACAGCACCATTTTCAATCTGGAAAAAAAAAAAAATATATAAAAGATACCCAAACGAACACACTCCACTCAACTTGGAAGAGGGGCTGAGGGACTTTCAGTCGCTCTTCCAACTTGAGTGAAGTGGGCTCCTTGTACTGGCACAACCAGGATCTCTTCCATCTCTCTCATTTCCCACTTGAGTGTATAAGTAGGAAAAGAACAGAAAGAGGAGGTTTTATTCCATTGTCCATCCTTGTCTAACGTACGTTTTTTAATGGAGAAAAGAGAGAGATGAAGAAACTCTCTGTGCGCTACTCCTTGTATGAGTATCATTTTTATTTATTGTTGTTTTTTCCGATTAAAAATGGTGCTGTAAGCGCATCAAAACATTTCAGATAACGATTAATTTGTGTTGGCCTGGTTTCCATTATAATTTTTTCACGTAAAATTATCCTACAGTAAAATCATTTCATCGTTTTCAGTAAAATGGCTGAATGGATTTCGAATTATTCCCACATCATAAGTGAATCAATGCTGGGAAAATTGAAAATTATCGAAATTGGTCAGTCGATAAAACTTCTTGACTGCCAGTGCTCAACGCCATTGGTATGTTCAGCTAATTAATTTATTTTCACACCTTTATTTCATGAAAGGTTAGAAGAACAGCAAATTCAAGCTTTGCTTGAATCATAGCAGAACTTTAAATTTAAGACTGGACTTGAGGAACCAAGTCATCAAAAATTACATGAGGAAATTGATTGTGAGAAAGAATGTACTTACACATCGCATATAACTGAGGTGCAGCAAGGATAAGTGACTTGAGATCTTTATCTTCAAATCCCATTTGCTCTTTGAAAGCAAAAATATTTCTCTGAAAATTAAGCAATTAAGAATCAAGAACAAAATAAAAGGTTGCTCGTGTAGCGGTAGCTAGCCCTGTGCAGCAAAGCTGCTGCTTTGTGCAAACTAAACAGCATTTTTCAATTCACGTATGATTCCACAAAATGTAGAGAGTAGAATGTAAAGGTTCTGCCGTCCCAGCCGCTGGATTAGCGCTGGACCAAAAATTTACACGGATCAGTTCAGGGTGTTACTGTACTGTATGAAAATACTCGCACATGTAATCTTTCCTCAACTGGTGGTGTCACCCCGAACTTGAAAAAAATTGCAGATATTTTGATAACTTATTGGTGATTTCATAAACAAGATTACAGATCAAAGTATTTCTATGCATTACAGTCATATACTGAACTTATTTACATCATAATTGGTATCTCATATCATTTTAATTTTTAGTCGTTGGTGGAAAAACTAGGCAACAAAAGCAGAGAAGACTACAATCAGACCGAAAACTCCCATAAAAGCCACTGGAAACAAGATTAATAATTTATCAGCACTAACTGGCAACCGTGCCTGCCCACATCTCCAGACGAGAGACATGCTTTTTGAGGTTACATTTATTATCAGGGTTGACGCGCAACCAATCACAACCTAGTAGCTTGCTGAAGATTGCCAGAAATGTTCATTTTCCAACACGGTAGAACCGCAGATACCTGAAGTAAAAAATGTTTCGAAATGAATTTAAGTTTCTGTTCTGATTGTAGTATTCTATGATAGAAGGACTTTAAATTTTTTCCTCAAGTACGGTCAGCAGCACTACTTGCAACATGGTACTAAATCGCTTGTACCCAAAATTTACACAGACCATTCTTGCAAGAAGCAGCTCATTTAGAATTCATTTCACAAAAGTCAATAGATAGCGCAATGCAATGCTTAGCGGCTACAGCATCTATAAATGATCCGAACGCGATTTCAAACCGAGTCGATGGTTTGAAATCTACGATCAATGGCTTGATATCAGTCATTAAAAACGGACAAGAAGTCATAAAAAATCAAAGCTCGGTTAACTCTGATCTCAATAATAGACTTTTAGCCCTCGAGGCTAAAATGTCAGGTGATAAAACTAACAGTGGTGCCAGCTCCATAGGACTGCTATCACAATCATCTAAAGGGACACCAAGATCGCTACGTAGGAACGTTCTGCCTCCAGCGCCATCTACTAGGGTGCAAAATCGTTTCGAAGCCCTCTCTGATTCCGACGAGGACGTTTTCATTGACAAGGAAGCCCGAGTCATACTAAACCAGACCAAGAGGAAGCACAAGAAAGCAAGTCCAACAAGTCAACAAGAAGGAACGGACAAGAAAAAGGGGACACAAAACTCTCCAGTTAAAAAAAAGGTGAAGACAACTGACGTATCTGAAAGGACGGAAGACCCCAAGGAAACAGGAACGGAACCGGAAAAGAAGAAGAAGGTGTTAAAGCCGCCTCCAATCAAAGTAGTTTCAGCTAAATCTTTTGGTGAGATCCAACCTATTTTAAAATCAGTCGCGAAAGACGAAGACTGGCGATGCCAGGCTCTTCGTAATGACATTTTTAAAATTAATCCTCTCACTGATGAGGCTCATAGAAAAATCTCTAAAGAATTGAATGAAAAAGGGTTTAAATTTTATTCATTCGAAAATAAAAACACTCGACCTTTAAGAGTCATGGTTAAGGGACTTCACCCCTCCATTCCTAGTGAGGAAATCATGGAAGACCTTATTAGTCAAGGCTTTAAAGTATTGAAAGTTGATAATGTAATTAAAAAAGAAAGAGTCAAAGGAAAAGGGGGTGAAATTTCTATTAAAGCCACTCACCTTCCGTACTATATCCTTACCTTTGATAGAGGAGAAGATAAAGACAAAATCTATAGTATTAAGGCTATTCTCAATCTCATAGTCAAAATTGAGGCCCTTAGAAAAAATCCGACCCTTGTCCCTCAGTGCCACCGGTGCCAGGGTTTTGGACACACGAGAGGGTTCTGTTTCAAGGACCCTAAATGTGTCAAGTGCGCAGAGATTCATTGGAGCACCGAGTGCCCAAAGGGTAAGACTATTGACGAGCCCCTCTGCGCAAATTGCGGGGAAAAACACCCTGCGAGTTATCGAGGCTGCGTTGTTGCCAAAGAGGTGCACGAAATGCGCGCCAAAAATATCAAAAATAAGAAGATGACTAGACCAAGGGATACGATTAAAGAAAACAACACTGTCCCGCGATACAATGCACATCGTAAAGACGATGTACCTTACTCCAGTTTTTTCAAAAACACGGCTGTGCCGAAAACACAGCCGCCTCCACATACTTCGGAAACCTCCATTGAAAAGGCCTTAAGCCTTATCCTGGGGAAGCTCGATGTTTTAGAAAATAGCAATGCTTTTCTGAAAAGCCGTTTGGCTGCTCTCGAAAACGCCGTTGCTCCAAAATTACCCGCTGGTGTCCAGAGAACTGGTACCGCCGCGGCCACCGCTCGTTCTTAAGTCATGGGCGACGAGATGAGAATTGTCGCTTGGAACTGTAACGGCTTGTTACGTCATAAGAACGATGTACAGGCTTTCCTCAATAACGAGAAAATTGACGTGTTTCTCTTTTCTGAAACACACTTTACGAGTGAATCATATTTCCGCATCCCGGGTTATAGTTTTTATCACGCTTCGCATCCTTCCGATAATTCGCGGGGGGGAGCAGGCTTGCTGGTGAGGACCAATATCACTCACCACCTAGAATTTCAGCGAATTACTGAAAGCATTCAGTCAGTTTGCGTCTCAGTCAAAACAGACATAGGCGAGCTAAAATTTGCGGGAGTCTATTGCCCCCCTAAACATCAAATTAAATTTGATGAATATTCCGAGTTTCTCCGGTCCCTTGGGGATAGATTTATTGTGGGCGGAGACTGGAATGCCAAACACTCTCGCTGGGGTTCGAGACTAGATAACACAAAAGGAAGAGAACTAGAGAGAGCAGGAAGAGAGTTGAGCTGTGACTTTCCATCTTGCGGGACTCCGACTTATTGGCCCTCAGATCCGAATAAAACACCAGATGTTATTGACTTTTTCATCTCTAAAAATGTCGCATTGAACAGCATTGAGGCTGGCGCTATTGTCGACTTAGCCTCAGATCATATTCCAATCACACTATTATTAAGTATGACAGCGATTAAAAAAATCGGTAACCGTTCTTTTACGAATAAAAATACCGATTGGAAGAAATTCAGGGGAATTCTGGGGAGTATGATTGAATTAGGGGCACCCATAAACTCCACTGAAGTACTAGACAAAGAAGCAGAAATTTTCGCTGCAAATGTGAAGAGTGCGGCTCAAATAGCGACTCCCACAATCAAGATGGTGAGTCACAGCTTTAGGATGCCTAATGATATTTTGGACATGATAAAAGAGAGGAGAAAAGCCAGAAACAAGTGGCATATGACTCGACATCCGGATGACAAGTCCAATTTTAACAGACTGTCTAATCAGCTAAAACGTCGGCTTGCCGTGATGCGCAACGAAAGGACCGAGAGATACCTTAGTGGACTTTCGGCTGATCGGAATACAGATTATTCATTATGGAAAGCTATCAAATACCTCAAAAAACCATCCAGCCACTCACCCCCTCTCAAAATGGCGGATGATCGCTGGGCTAAAAGTCCAGATGAAAAAGCAAATGTCTTTTGTGAACATTTAGCCACAGTTTTTATTCCAAACCCTCCTGAAGGGCCGGAACAACTGAACATCGAGGAGGAATTTGAAAAATCAAATCCCTTAGAGTCTGTTAAAATTGAAACTTTTTCTCCGGACGAAGTCAAAAACGAAATTAAATATCGTGTCAGGGTAAAAAAAGCGCCAGGGCTCGATGGTATCACCGGTGGTATTCTGAAAGAGCTTCCGGTTCGAGGAATAATGAAATTGGTCCAGATTTATAATGCTGTCACGCGACTTGAGCACATTCCTTCAGCCTGGAAGCAAGCTGAAGTAATAATGATACACAAAGCTGGGAAGCCGCCTAACGAAGCGTCCTCCTATAGGCCTATCTCATTGCTCTCTAGTATTGGGAAATTATTTGAAAGACTATATGTGAAACGTTTAAAAAAAATCGTTGAGAAGCGAAAAATTATTCCGGATCATCAGTTTGGTTTCAGAACTCAACACTCGACCATTGAGCAAGTGCATCGACTGACTGAGGTCATTGAAGAGACGTTAGAAAATAAAATGGTCTGCTCTGCTGTTTTTCTCGATGTAGCAAATGCTTTTGATAGAGTTTGGCACGAAGGGTTGTTGCTCAAACTGTACAGGCTTTTGCCAATAAACCATTACCGTCTTTTGAAGTCCTATTTGCAAAATAGGTCATTCAGAGTGCGATTTGACGGTGCTTTTTCTGTTTTCAGAGAAATCAAAGCAGGAGTCCCACAAGGCAGTGTTTTGGGACCAATTCTATTTAATATTTATACCAGTGATGTTCCTCAGACTCGTGGGACTCGCTTAATGAAATTCGCTGATGATACAGCCTATGGGGCCAAAGGTCGTGATCTGTATCTCGCAAATAGAAAGCTGCAAACGGCACTTAACAGATATTCTAGGTGGTACAGAAGGTGGCGATTTGCCCTTAACCGCCAGAAATCTGTGCATATCATATTCACAAACAGGGTTGTAGGCTACATGCCAATATTCTTAGGTCCCAATCCTGTTCCTTATTCAGACACGGCGAAGTATCTTGGCCTGACACTGGACACCAAATTAAGGTGGAGAGCTCATGTCAAGAAAAAACGGGCTGAGCTAGGTCTGAAATATAGGAAAATGTACTGGCTGTTAAGGCCAGACTCAAAACTATCCGTTGATAATAAGGTCCTACTCTATAAACAGGTATTGAGACCAGTATGGGCGTACGGTTCCCAGCTTTGGGGGTGCACCGCAAATAGTAACCTGAGGCCTATTCAAACCTTCCAGAATATGGTCCTAAGGAAAATTGTTGGGGCGCCCTGGTATGTCAGAAATTCTGACATACACAGGGATCTAGGCGTCGATGACGTCAGAACCCACATTAAAAAAATAGCTGAGAGGTACGAAGCTCGGCTACACTCTCACCCGAACATAGAAGCTATTCGCCTTCTGGACAATAGCAATGTCCTGAGAAGGCTCAAACGGCGCAAGCCTTTTGAGCTGGCCTCGGATTATTATCATAAAATCTGAGGGACGGGGGTCAACTTTTTTCTCCTTTTTTCCCTCCTCCACTCAGAATTGTCTTTACCTTCACTTCACTTTCCTCCATCTTTTCATCCCTTCATTCCATATCATCATCGTCATCATTATCGTCATCATCATTTTTATCTCTCGTTCGTTTTTTTTTCAGGAACATAAAACTAAGGAAAATTTTACTATATCCATAAATATTTACAAAAAATCATACTGTAATTATTTTATACTATTTATCATAAGAAAAAAACAATTATTGTACTCATGTTGTATAGTCGTGTTAATAAAACTTGTATAAAAAAAAAAAAAAAAAAAAAATTTCACAAAAGTTGGCCAATGACAGATGGGATTGTTTACTGCGCAGGGACGAGTTTGCATTTTTGTGCATGTGCAGGAACGCAAACATGTCTTTGCACAGCAAACCGCTTGATCTGTCATCAGCCTTCTTCCTGAAACGAGCTCTACTGACTTCTTCCATTGGAACTGAAGCTCACTATTTTCTCTCAGAGAGCAATTTCAATTTCAAGAAATATATAATTCTCAATTCATGAAAGATGACAGAAGACAGCTGACTTGCTTTCCTGCCCCATAGGAACACAAACTCGCCCACAGCTCAGTAAACAAGCTGAGCTATCATCTGCCCTCTTTCGTGAGACAAGCTCTAATATTGGAGTTATTGTAGCCACAGAAACTCAGCTCTCTCTCAGAATACAGATAAAATGAAAACCTTGGAACTAAAATTACACATTAGGTTCATTAGAGTTGGATGCTGATAATTTTTTCCTAAAACGTTTCTTTTCAAAACTCTTTCAAAAATACTTACAGAAATATTTTCTGTAGGTCTAAGGATTAATGAGGGCCTTTTGACTGTTAATTCTCGTACTTCGCGGCCAAATAAGCTGAACGTTTGTTGGAAAAATCCTAATCTGCTGTCGATTTCCTGGGTTCTGGAAGTGTATAGATAAATAAATAATTAAAAGCTTAAATCACACAATAAAAGGAACAGGAAAATCTTGCAAACAAAATTAACGGCATCCTGGAAAGAGAGAAGAGCATATTTTCATGGAAGGAAATTATTTCTTTTTAAACTGTTACAACTCACAAGCCACCTCCAAAATAATCTGGCGGCATTAAAAGGGGGTAGTCTACCGAAACAATTTTTTTCTCCCCTGTTGCATGTCACAGCATGAAATTTCCGGAATAATACCTCCATGAATTATTTCACCAATCTCTAGCAATTCGGTTCTTGCTAACTTTTGCTACATGTGATTGAATAGTTCATTTTAGTGTAAAATCCAGCAAAAATTATGATGACCACTTTAAAAAATTACAAAATTCACTCACACTCACAGACTCACAAAACGACTTTCAAGCTGAAGGCGTAATGGCAGATCTACGCAGGTACAATGAGAGATTCCTATCTAATTTGAGACTTCCTTGTGAGTGTTTCTATAGACATAATGACAAATTAAACAGGAATCTCTCCTGACGCCGGCACACTCCCCATTTAAGAGCAAACATGGCGGATTACGCAGGTATCATAGGAGATTCCAATCTAGTTTGTCTCTTTCTCTAAAGAAACACACAGAGGAAAATCTCAAATTGGATAGGTATTTCTCATGGTACTTACCTGTGTAGCTTCACCATTACGTCTTAAACATTAAGCCATTTCGTGAGTCTGCGAGTGAATTTCGTGATTTTTTAGAATGTTTGTCATTTTTCTGATTTTTACGCAAGAATTAAGTATTCACATAGAAGTCGTTTCAGAAAAGATTGCGTCTGACAGATAGGTTTGTTTACTGTGCAGAGACGAGTTTGCGTTTTTGCGCATGTGCAAGAACGCAAACACATCTCTGCGCAGTAAACAAACCTATCTGTCAGACGCAATCTTTTCTGAAACGACCTATACATGAGATAAAATTTGGCAAGAGCTCTATTCTGAAAAAAAGTTTATATTAAGTTACACTTAGGGTTTTTTTTTTTTTTTACAGAACACTCTAGCGATAGTGGTGAGCATCCAAGAAATGGTTTCGATTGATTGTGATTGGTAACCTATAAAAGAGGACCAATGTATTTAAGAGTATAAGAAAAAGTAAATCTTACACATGAGATAGCCACGTGGGACAAAGAGTTACAATACGAGTAATCTCGTCAGGCTTAAAATGTTTCGATTCTAGATAATTTACTCGAATTTGAAGGTTATCCAAATCTTCTTTGAAAAAGTAAGGGTTTTTGGTGATGAAATTTCCAAAACTATCTCCTGGTACACCTATACTGTGTAAGAATCTGGAAACAAAAATGTAAGAAAGAGGTTAAAGTGACTTTCGATATAACATGCTACCTTAAGTTTTAAGAAATCACATTAATCAAATTGATCACAGAGATCACATTTATCACAGAAATCACATTGAAAGAGGATTTGAAAAGAATCCGATTTTACAGCGGAGAGATAATGGTATTTTGAGGAGTTGTTTTGGGTACACTTAAAAAACTTCAGGCTTTGACGGGACCACAAATTACATTTTCTACATTTCTCACTCTCTTTATCTCCAAAAGTGGTACCTCGCTTATCTTTAGTAATTTTTAAACCAATACATTTACTCGTACTATTTCGGCTGCATAGTCGTGACGGATATAAGAGGGGAGGACACTTTAGATCCGTCAATGGTTGTAATCGGCATGAAAAAGCTTGTTAAGTTCATTTAAAAAAGAAAAATAAACCAGTGACATCTCTATTATGAGATTAAGAAAGTGAAAAGGACAGCGTCATTGGCAGATACGTGGGAAGGAGCAGTGGCAGATCCAAAGGGGGAGGGAGCTGTGGGACTGTAGCCCCTCCCTTGAGCCAAATTTTGACACTGTCTACAAAAGGGTTTTAGAGGAAATTTTGGGCGTTTCGTGGGAACAATAGGTAGGTTTTAGGCCCCCTTGAAAGATTCTTTGATCCGCCACTGGGAAGGAGCATGACAAACCAAACAAACCAAGAAGATTAAGAGTCTCCAACAAGTAAAGTGACTTTAAAAAAGTCACCGTTATGAATTCTGACATCAAACCGTTTTTAATAATTATTCTAGATTTATATACATGGATGATAGATATTGCTACTTATAAACACGAACATATATTTGATAAGAAAAAGACAAGTGAAAATGACTCCAAATACTTACAGCAAATGATGTTTCACATCTCGTTCATAATCAAGACTCAAGATGTAATTGCATAGGTTGACATTATGTTCAAATTTGTACAACTTGACGCCAAGTTTCACTAATTCCTGTAAGGAGGGGGATTTGTTCACATAAGCAGCAAAGTTCATTGAAGGCTCCAATGGTGGCGAAAATTCTGACACATCCTCTTCACAGATATCTAATGCGTCATTTTTCCGGATACCAAGCTCCGAGAGAGGAACATTGGGAAAAAAATCATCGGATACAATCTTCTCGTTTGAAGTATATTGCGTTAAGGAGCTAGAGTTTCTTTGAGAGCTAAACATCTGATTCAGACAAGGAGTTGCACTGGTACCATAGTTTGCATATCCTTCAAAGACGGCGAGGCGTTTGCTGACTTTCTGCCCATGGAATTTTAAGAGGTTCATAACAGTCCGTAATGAGGCCATGACAACTTTACGATTCCCTATTTTAATTAACACTGAAAGCAAAAGTTAAAACTACAGCTTCATGGTCTCCACAATTTGGGAGTGTCTAAACATTGAGGAGGAGAAAAATGATGGAGTATAACACACTCATGTACGTCACACCATCCTAAAACAAATCAATGACGATTCGCTGTTCTTTTTTCACTCAGTGGTTGCTCACGAATGAAACACTCATCATGACTAGATTCAAAAGTTAATAAACTCAAATATTATAGCAAGGAGGTGAAGAAGTTCAACATTTCATCATACGAACATCTTACATCAAAACTTTCTTATCAAGATATCTTTTTCAGAACCTGGTTCGACTAAATTGTTAGAAAAGAAAATTCCGCTACTGTTTATCTACACATCTACACAAAGCACGTTAAGAAAAAAAACTATTACTATTATTTGTAAGTTTTAATTTCGGAAACTGCTGAGAGAAACTTGGAAAGAAACTTTAGAACTTTGATTCTTATCAAACGAACATGTGTCTTCTGGAGGTAAACAAACGACATAACCTAAAACCTTTTTCGGCACAAATCAAAAAACCGGAAACCGGTTGATTTTGATGAAATCCAAAAATCTTGATGAAATCTGACGTAGCAACTCGTCACTCCACGCTCGATGTGTTTTCAGTCATATGTTTGCATTTTTCGTTGTTTTCGTCCTCAATTAACCTTTCGCTTTATCAAAATTTCCAGTTATTTTACAGTCCTTGCTTAAATTTTTAGTCTCTGGGCATTAATTTCAGTTCCTCAATCTGCAACTTCGATTCAGTGAAAAACTCCAGACTCTGTTGTGGTTTTTCGAGTCATCTGTTCCTGCATCAAGTTGAAATCATCCCAAAAATGCACTTCAATGTTATTATTTACATCAATAGTTTAACGTCGTTTTTTATTTGTGTGTGTTAATTATTGCAGATCTGATGCCACTCATCCCATGAAGGTAAGTGCAATCCTCTAGGAAGCAACTGAAGACCTGAGAGAACTATATTTATAGACTCTCGCCTTCGTTCAACTCTGCGTTTAAACGTTCGGAGGGCTCTTTCAACTTGTCAGTCGATAATGTAGTTGTCATTCAGTAAATGACATAAATATCTTCGGACAACTAGACCATGAGAGTATTAACAGTGTAACAAAACATTTTGAGATTTTAAGATGGTAGCTTCAACAGATATTAAGTAAGTCAATTTATACTGAGATCTGAAATTTTTGGAGCAAGTTGTTCCGATGTTTTTAACACTTCTTTTATGCCTTAAATTTTGTTACTTTCATTAGCACAGATCAAGGACGCTTTGAGTTGACGGGTTTTCGAAGCAGTGTCGACTAGCTAAACACGCTGTGATGAATGGGTGCTCAGCACAATTTTAGACTCTTTCAACAAGTTGCTCACGATACATCTTAATTCTTAATGCATTTTATTAGCCGGACACAATGAATACTTGCCGCTTACTCCTGTAATCGTAAATATGTTTACCTCAGTATTGGGCTTTCTCAATTGTTACAGAGTAGAAGCATTTTGAGTATCGGGTTTTCCGTTTCGGTTCATACCTAAATGTATCAAAATGTATTGGTGGGTGGTTGGTTAGCAATGAGTTGTATCTCTGGGCTAACCAACTGCTCCTCACCTAAGTGTTTTGATGAATTTTGGAAGCAGGTACCTCTACTTGTCAGTTCATAATACCCAAAATGCTACTATTATAATCATATCACGCCATCCAGTGTATTTACCTTTTCAGTAATGTAAACAATCTACCTATCCTCCTTGATTCGTGCTTTCCAATTGGCATGTTATAGTCATGATTAAAATCGACTCAATAAGTCAGATGTCAAGCATTACCTTTGTTAACAGGTTATCTGATGCCACACTTTACCTGAAGCAGACGGAACGCTGAATTGCTTTTCAAGTGTTTTTCTGAAGAGGAATGATGTATTTCTGCACTTTCTAACGGACAAGTTTCGTGTTTTTATCTTGAATCTGACTCATAACAGCCTTGCTAATTTCAAGGTTTAAACAAAGTAATTAAATCAGGCGAGTTGGGTTATTAGAGTCAAAACACTTGAGGTTTTAGCAGGAATAGGGCTACAATTATCTCGGACCCCAGACTGAAGTTGTCTTTGATTCTTTTATAGTTTGAGGGTTTTTCTTAGATTGCCTTAGATTGATCGTAGAACTCATGTATTATGAGGATTGGATTCTAACAAGTAGCAGTACCTGCTTCTAAAATGCATCGGTGAGCAGTGGAAGAGTACAGAGTCTTGATTCGTTGCTAATCAGCCGCTCATGGATGCGTTTGATGCATTTCGGAAGTTGGTACCACTACCTGTCAGAACACGGTACCTACCCCAAATGCATGAGCTCTAGCTTCCAGCCTCTGCTAATGCTGTAATCAGTAGATGAAGTGTCGGAAAGAGAAATTGGTGCCCATTACCGTAACTTTAATCCATATCTTCCATTGTTGCAGTATTGAATTTAGGTTTTTCTCCTCTTTATTTCGCAGATAATGACGGTGTAGTTCCTCAACACCTTTGAACTTGACAGAATTGGATTTTGAAGTGAAGCTACGCAGATACAGGTGTGTTATCCTCGCAACTTTTTAAGTGTAGGTACCTATGAACATTTTTTTAGCTGAGTGATACGGAACGCTTCATTTATTTGTTCGGTCGGGTGGTGTGGTTCTTTGCGACCCATTGGCTCCTGAGAGCTTTCTGAACACTTTGCTTGCAGGAGCAATCATTTTTTTTTTTTTTTTTTGGAGTTTTTTTTTTTGAGTTTTTTTACTTCTTAAACATCTTTTCAACTTAGCTCTTGGACTGCATTTACATTTATTTGCTGTTTACTGGATAGAGCAGAAGCATTTTGAGTATTGGGTTCTGACAAGTAGTGATGTCTGCTTCCGAATTGCATCAAAACGCATCGGCTCACCAACCGCTCACTGATACCTTTTGATGCAATTCGGAAGCAGGCATTGCTACTTGTCAGAACCTGATACTTTAAATGCTACTGCTTTAGTAGATATTTTGGTTACTGTCCGGACGTTTTCGAATGAGACTGTTCAATCACATACAGTAATTGTATTAATCGATTAGAATCATTGATTTTCCCTTTTCCTCTTTTCCCTGCCACAAAATAGACTCCTTATGCAGAAAATCAGCTACTACCATGGCAACCAATGGCAATTAGTCCTTTCTGCTTTAATCTGTCTAATTTTTTGTACATCTTAACTTTTTGTTTTCACAGAATGGCAAATATTCCAGATCAAACTCCAACGACTGCTGAGAGAGCGAATACTATTTTCACTATCCCAGAAAATTTGACAAAACCAGTTTCAAACGAATACGATGCAATCAAAGGAAAGGTTGTCATGATTGTTCTTCATCTGATTTTCCTAATCTTTTATTTATTTATTTACTTATTTATTTATTTATTTATCTATATATTTATTGATTGTAAAAAAGTGAGTTTTTCCGGGAGTTACTTCTTAGTAACCTTAAGGTAGAGAGCAGTGTTGTCATGTTGTGGTGAAGGATCAGTTACTGAAGCTATGATGACTAGTTCAGAGAATGGTTTGAGAAATGTTTAGGAGTTAATAAGAGAGTGGAATATCAATTTATTGTAAATCATTGAGAGAAGAGTTACTCAGTTATAGAGAGAGTTGCTGAAGAAGAAATGAGGAAAGAGTTGCACAGTTGATTGTTGGAAAAAGAGTTGAGAGAGGGGAGGAAGAAGAAGGAAAAACAAGCCACAGCTTCAAACACATTAGTATTAGAAAACACTGTTAAAAAGCTGTTAGAGTGCAGCGAACCTGCATTAAGAGAGAAATAGAAAACAAGAGCAATTATTCAATTTTTTTTTGTGCAAAATATTCTCAAATGTTACCTAGTCACATGGGAAAAAAATTGGAATAAAAGACTGCACTCTGTGCAATACACCCGACACCATTAAAACCAAAATCAAAAGTTCGAGTCTGAACCCAGTACACCCAACACTATTAAAATCAAAATTAAAAGTTCGAATCTGAACGTGGGTGCAGCAAGCAGGAGGGATGTAGGACCACCACGGACGATCTTAGGACGGACCCTCCAAATTTTACACCATCTCAAAAAAATTTATCCAGCAAAAGTTCGGGTGCGAACCTGGGTGGGGGAAAGAAATGTGTCCTAGTTTGGTTATCAAGTGCAATGGGTCGATGTTTTAGGGGCTATACTTATCATGAAGGGCAAATGCGACAATGTACTGCGGTAGTGCGGTTGGGGAAAAAGAAATAAGTCCCAGGCTGGTCAATATTTGTGCCAATGTGCGGCGAGTTGGTATTTTAGGGAGTATACGTACCATAAAGGGCGTATTCAAAAAGAAAATATTCAATCGCGTTCAGCAAAAGTAAGCGAGAGACCCTTTGTCAAACGGGGAGAGTAAGGGGATTATTAAGCCCCCACCCTGTTTAGCTTTTATTTTTAGCTTGTTTTTGCTGTATCAATAATATTATTTTTTTTTTTAATTTTTTTTTTTAATTTTTTTTTTCCTGTCAGACTTGTCTCATAAGCCCTACAGAAGAGCAATTCGACTTGCTGCAAAAATTGCTTAAAGAAAGACTACAGAATGGCAGAGGTGAAACAATATACGATGTGGGAGCTGCAGAAGGTAATTACAATACTGAAGTTGAATATTTTCTCAAGATTTTATTAATGGAGGGGATTTCCATGCTTATTTTTTTAATATTTTTCAAATTTATAAAAACCGTCTTGTCCAGTAAACTCTAAGGAACAATAGTATGCCTCTTTTTTCAAACTGTTTGATGTTTAAATGTTTGGCGAGGATATTTCCAAAACCGTACCAAGTTCATTCAAATACTAAAAAAACAAACTGTAACTCACGTTCCTTTGATTTCTTTGAATTTTGAAATTATATGTAAGATAATCCCAAAAAAATTACATATTCTGAAACTGCATAAATTAAAGTACAAGATCACATGAAGAGATGCTTTTTTTTTTTCCGAAGTGGTTGAAAGTAGGTTAATGTGGAAGGAGGGTTAATGTTCACTCCATCAACTTTATTGCCTGAAACTTTATGATTTTTTTGGAAAGCTCCTAAATACCCTCATTAAGGATAGCATGGTGAAGTGATTCAAAGAAATTTCTACTTTTTATCTTTAACCCTTTGTTGGGCGCGCTGCGGCATTTGGACCGCATTTTTATATTTTTGCATTGCACTGTCAGAATCGATGCAGGAATCTACTCAGGACTTAAAGTATTCTCCAATGATACTAGGAGGGACTAGAATCACACTATGCGAGGAATCTCTTATCTCAGGAATGTCTGGAGATTAGATCTAAAACCGAGCGTGTCCGATTGCTGCGGCGCGTCCAGTCGAACGGAGGGTGATTTTATTCGTGTCCTTTACATTTAATGGCAATTTAATTGTGGCATAACATTTTTGAGAACTTTTTTTTGTGAAACAACCACTTTTTTCTATAAATTTGTCCACTATTAAAACTCATGATAAAAAAATAATGGTCTCTGGAACAAATTTCTGGTATATTTAATTTTGGTTGGTCCTCAAAATTTTGAATATTTTAAGGTGGTTAAATTCGTTGAAAATTAAAAAAAATTAATGAAAAATAATTTAGAAACAAAGCAAAACACAAAGTATCGCATACCGACGGATTGAAACTCATCAGCATGGGCAACTAAGTGGAGTTAGCGGTCCAAATGCCGCAGCGCGCCCAGTTATGTGACTCACCAAGGCGAGCCCAACAAAGGGTTAAACACTGGCCCGAGGTAAAAAATCACCCCTCCCCCCTTAGGCACTCAAGAATGAAGGACATTTCCGGAAGAAGGGCGCTTAAAACAACAGGTGTGGTCTTCAGCTAAAAACCTCCATGTTCTCTTAATTCTTAATTGTTATGTAATTCCAGGGTCAATTAGTTCCAACTGTAGACACCATGTCGCGCTGCTCAAAAAGTCAACAGTTTTTTGCTTAATTTGACGAATTCACGCTAAAAACATAAATTTTAGGAACGTCAGCACCTGCAAGCATACTTCAGGAAGATACCCTGAAAGTTTCAGGCTGAAACACTCATAAATAAAGCCGGAAATTATGAAATATGAAACTTCCCGTAAGCCGCAATGAGTGCGAGTGAGGCAGATAGACGTATCATCACTCGCGCTCACTCTCACTCACTAAGCTTATGGCGAAACAAATTTCATAATTTTCGGCTTTAATTTTGAACCAATCTTGCTCATTTTGGGCTCAAAAAATCCGAAAAAAAATTTTGCAGGTGCTGACGTTATTGGATTTTGCATTTTATCTATGGTTTCAGTTTAAAACGCCAAAAACATGACTTTTCCAAAAAGCGACTAGTGGTGCTATCCATCGGATTGAAATCTGGAAAAGTTTCGCCTGGAATCACCTTAAGGTACAATTGGGAGAGCTCTGGAAAAGCTCTGGAAGAGCATACCCATTGTCTTATAGGCCCTTGTTCCAGATATTGTCTCATTGTTTTTTAGATTCATGCTTCGTCATTGATAAATATAGCAAATACATCTAATGTCAAAACATAAATGATAAAGTACTGAAAGGTCTTTATACTAGGAAACTAAAATTTATTTCAATCGTCATTGCTATTATTCGATCATGTTTTATTTTTGTGTACAGACAGTGGAGATAATGGTTTAGCCCAAGATGAGTATGAAGCCAGTGTAGCAACACTTCATTCTTTGGTAGCCACCCTGGATGCAGACTGTGTCCTCTTGCGTCTAAGGCGAGGAGAAAAAGGTGTTTTTGCTCAGTACCTCATTCGCAAGAGGCTCGAGTCTCAAGATTTCCTTGAAATCAGGTCAGTTGCAGATCTATTCTTTATTTAAAAAAAAAATCTAGAGCACTGTACCTCATTATGTGCTATGGGTTCTTCCCTCCTATTTTTGAGAGTGTCCGAAATTTCACCTATGCTTTTTCAGGGCTCTTTGACCTCTTGCTTTCTGGATTTACTCTCGCAACAAATTCTGTGAGGGCTTCCACTGAGTACACCAATGGGCTTGCTAACTTTTGCTGTAAGTGATTGAATAGCTATTGCATGAGTAAAATCTGGTGAAAATTACGATGATCGCATCAAAAAATTACAAAATTCACTCAGAGACTCTCGAACTGATTTTAAAGTTTTAGTCATGATGGCAGAGCTACACAGGTAGATACCATGGGAGATTTCTATTTAATTTGAGGCTTTCCTTTGTGTGTTTCTATAGAGAGAGTAGCAAATTAGATGGGAATCCTCTTGACACCTCTGTAGCTCCGCCATTTAAGAACAAAGGTGGTGGAGCTTTGCAAATATTATCAGAGATTCCTGTCTAATTTGTCACGCTCTCTGTATAAACACACAAAGGAAAGCCTCAAATTAGATAGGAATATCCCATGGTATCTGCGTAGCTTCACCATTATGCCTTAAACGGGAGCGTTCTAGAATTCTCCAATCCGGTAAACCGGGAAAGTGCATCAGAATTTCCGGGGATTGTTTACGGTAAAGCCGATAATGTTTTGCTGAAGCTCATCGATTCTCCGATGAATTTAAGAACGATCACAGGCGCAGCGTGTTATTGCTAAAAATGTCTGTTTACATTTCAATAACCTCCAAAACACCCATATGAACGCACAGAAATAGGATGTTTACTTCTTTGAGGTTAGTTTTCATTGGCTTTACTGGAGTTCTTACTCCGGTAAAGCCGGTTTACCCCGGGAAGAGTTCTGATGAACTTCATCAGAGTTCAAGAACGCTCTGATGAGCTTCCCCGGGTTATCAGAAACGAAATCGGAGAATAAAAGAACGACTTGGTAATTTACCGGTTTAGCGGGGAAGCTCCCTGGAGAATTCTAGAAGCTCCCAAATCTAAGACATGTTGTGAGTCTGTGAGTGAATTTTCAATTTTTTAGTGTGCTCATTGTAATGTTCGCTTAATTTTTATTCAAGCATTAATTATTCAATTTCTTATATCAAAAGTTAGCAAGAGCCCCATTATTATAAATACTTGTAATTTTCTTCTTGCTCAATTTTACCAATGAATAATTTAAGTCTCCACCATTGTAATTAATGTCAATACACTTTCTTTGCAGGGTGGCTGTTGTCGGCAACGTCGATGCTGGCAAATCTACATTACTAGGTGTTTTAACGCATGGTGAACTAGACAATGGAAGAGGTCTTGCCAGGCAGAAATTGTTCAGGCATAAACATGAAATGGAGTCAGGGCGAACATCATCAGTAGGCAATGATATTCTTGGTTTTGACAGTCTGGGTAAGCTTTATTGAGTCATTCATTTATTTATTATCAGGATAATAAACCGCCAGGTTTAGACTTTACTACTACTACTACTACTACTGCTACTTCTTATTTTTTTGAACAAACGGTTTTCTATAGTGATAAGGAAGAAAAAGAACTTTCAAAAGCTCTTGAGGACCTTTTTCAAATTCACATAAGACGTTTTGGCTGAAACTGGAATTCAAGTACACTGGAAACTGATAGATACAATGAAAGTAATTGTAAGCTGTCTCTTTGTCTTGGAAGGAAATTCTTAATTTTATCCATAACACAGAATAATACAGTCAGAATGGAAACTCTGTCGGATTTTGAAGTAAATTCATTCCGCGTCCGCCATGTTGGGATATAGGATGTTTTCATCTTGATTCGCGCGCAAAAAAAAAATATAGGACATGATACGCAAAATTTTCCTTCTGAAATGCCAGTAGAATAAAAGTGAGGCCAGAAACTAAGATTTCTTCCCTCAGAATTTACAGAAATAAATGAGTTTCAACACAAATCAACCACGTCCGCTGTATTGGGATATAGGACCACAGCGTTGCCTATTGGTGCTGTTAAATTCCAAACATGCTACCATCGGCTCTTATGGGAGTTTCTGTTCTGATTGTATCATTCTGTGTCCATAGTTTTGCTCAGATTTAGCTCTCAATAATTTGTATCTTTATTCAACTGCCAAACAGGTGCAAAGCATCGTGCAGTAGTATTCCTAAAAATGAGAATGTTGGAATTTTCAAGACAGTTGGCTAAATGGCAACTAATGAGTACCCTTCTCGAATAAAAGTCCCAACATCAAGAGCTCAAAGCTGAGCTGATTTACACACCTGCCCATTGTTGGCCAGGTCTCTGTTACCATTGACATATTCACTTCAAAAATCCGAGCTGCCAATATTTGTGAATGCCTTATAAAGGTCTCTTCTTTGAATGTGGTGTGTTATAAAATTGCTCAAATTTATTTTCAGGCAATGTTGTGAATAAGCCAGAACATGGATCTTTAGACTGGGTAAAAATTTGCGAAAGGTCCACCAAAGTAATCACATTTATAGATCTCGCTGGGCACGAACGTTATCTGAAAACAACCGTTTTTGGAATGACTGGTCATGCACCAGACTTTGGCATGTTAATGGCAAGTATCTCATCCATTCTTTTTAGTGTAAGATATGCAAAGTCAGTGACAGATCAAGCTGCTTAGAGGGCTTTATCTCTTTGAGCCAAAATTTTACACTGTCTGTATAGGGATTTTCGAAGAAATTTTGGGCGTTTTGTTGAAAAAGTAGGATTTAAAATCTTGATTTTGGCTAGTGTTTGAGGATGCTGAGAAATTTTTAATAAACTTTTTAATATGAACTAATTTCATTCATGAAGTTGGTTGGAAAGTATTCAAAGCTTAGCTGAGCATTTAGTCCAAACAAAAATTGTCACCTTAAGTATAATTGTGGAATATTTTTCCATTTCTGTCTTTGGACACAAACTGGTCATTATAAATTTTGGACTGCTCTTTGAGAGTGACCAATCATTTTTTTTTTACAAGTAAGTAATTGGGCCAAACAATTTGGTTTGAAATATGCGGTACGTTAATTATTGGACATAATATTTTACACTGACCGTAATGTGGACAAAAATCATTGGACAAAAATCATTGGACAAATGATCCTATAGCCAGAGAAGCAGTCTAATCCAGCGGTTCCCAAACTGTGGTCCGCGAGTCATAAGTGCATAAAAAAAGTGTTCCGATCGGCGCTAAAAATTTCGGAGGCAACGGGGAAAATGCATCATTTCATGTCACATGTATGTAGCAAAAAAAAAGTTCGTCATTTTTAGGGGGTCCGCGAGCCGCCCGCCCGACGGGGTATCAAGAGGTCCACGAGCTGAAAAGTTTGGGAACCACTGGTCTAATCAGCAACCTCTGTTGCCAAAATTAAGAATTTGTAGGTTAATGTTAAATTGTAATTTTTCTCCCTTTTTCCCATAGGTAAATTTTTTTATTGGTAGAAAATAATGGAACTGGTTACTTGTAGTTACTCTCAAGTAACTGCTATCGGAGAACAGACTATTTAGAGTAAATAGCTTGTTCCACTCCTTCTTGATGTAACACTCAAACCGCAATAAAAAAATGTTGGGTTTCATCGTATTCCATCGCATTCCCATTAAAAAAATTAGTCTGTTGTATTTTAGTACAATGTAACTTTGTGGGATGTTCTACAGCGATGTCTGTTGACCTCAACGACCAAAATACATGGAAAAAATAGGAAAATTAGAATGTAACCCTAACCTATAATTATAAATCTTTCCTGTCAGTTACACTAACTACCGTTTGACCTCTGTTTTATCTATATGTATAGCTCATTGATGACAGCTCAGTTAAATCATAACTGAACCAGCTTCTAATTAGTCAAAGAGTCTTTAGAGCATCATCACTGATGTACAGACCATTTCAACGGTTCATAGAGAAAAAATACATTTAATTTCACTTATTGAAAAGAATAAAATTCACTGAAAATTGTGCATTGCCACCCATGAAAATTGATTGATAAATACCAAAAAGATGTTCATAGATGCCTTTTGGTTTCTTTAATAACGCCCTTAAAAGGCTTAATCGGTGCAGCCATTTTGAGGTATTATTCTGTTAAAAAATTTTAAAAAAAACTCCCCCCTATCCCCTTAATTTTATTTCAAAATTTGATCGGCCCAATTTCATATGATTTTCCTGCTACACCGTTCTTATTCCATATTGCTTCTCCTCTGTCTTTGAGTGGTACTTATCAGTTAATATTGTCATTCAATTTTCACAGGTTGGTGCCAATGCAGGAGTCGTTGGAATGACCAAAGAGCATTTAGGACTAGCCCTTGCCCTCAGCGTACCTGTTTTTGTCGTCGTTACAAAGATTGACATGTGCCCTAGTAATGTGCTCCAGGAAACTTTAAAGTTACTAGTTAGGATTCTCAAATCCCCAGGTTGTCGAAAAGTACCTGTAATGGTCAAAACTCCTGATGATGTAGTAATTAGTGCCACAAATTTTGTCTCTGAAAGGTAAGTCTCCTTTAACTCTCTATCGACCTCCAATTTGTACCTAAACGCTTAGTTTTTTATGCCCCAAAAAAAAAACCTGATTCAAGAACACACTAGTCCTTGTGTGCTCTTGAGATACTTCCTTTTCTCAGGGTGTTACACTTGGTGCAGTATCCCTCTTGTTCTCTTACCTTCCTGTAAGGTACCTCGGAAGGTACCTCCATTCCTTCTTTTTCCCTTTTTGTACAAATATTATCAGTCTTGTTGATGGCTGTGAAATATCAGTGTTACGAACACATGGTTCATGGGGCTGTACTTTATTACTACTACTACAACTACTACCCTTTCAATGACCCCTATTTAGTATTACCACTAAATAGGGGTCGTCCTTTGGAATGTTTGTGATCGCCCCCCTAAGGGGCAAAAATGTTCAAAACCTTTGGGGGCTCTAAAATTAAATTCTGACTAAATTCATATTAAAATCATATGTTATCTTACAAATACTTGCTTTGAACAATACATATTTCCAATTCCTAGTTTTTTAAATTCCAACTTTTCAAACATGAGTTCTGAGTTTTTGAAAATGGCTCAAAATCAAGCTGTGAATTTCGATGTATTAAAAACCAAAAATTTTATCGACCTTCGGTTTGCATCAAACATCTTAGAATTGTTTTTTTACCAACAATGTATCACAAAATAAAGGTCGCTTTGAGAAAAAATGGAGTGACCCCTACCCCCTCTTCCCACGGGGTTGGGGATAATCAAAATTAGCCCCCTCAGATAGCGTCTCTGGTATAAATAAGATAGCACAAACTGTTTCTTTTTATCTCAATTAGGAAAAAAGTTAAGGGGGTGGATGTCACTTTCGAACATCTATGTATTTAGAATTCTATTTGTCTTTGTTTTTTTTCAGGCTATGTCCAATATTTCAAGTATCAAATGTAAACGGAGAGAATTTGAGTCTTCTGAAAATGTTTCTCAATTTGTTAACGACGAGAATGGTCAGCCATGATGATGAGCCTGCCGAGTTTCAAATCGATGACACCTATTCAGTTCCTGTATGTCTATTTTTATTTTGTTTATTTTTGTTTTTTATCGATAGGAAGAGCCCATTGTTAATGAGTAAGAAAGCGTAAAAAAAGACACTGAAATAACTTGAGATGACTAAACGAAAAATACCTTTGTAGAAATGATGAAAGTTAAAGATGAGGGCTAGCCCAGTTGAGAAGATCTGCGATGAAGGATGAAGAGAAACGAATACGAACGAAATAAACCGATGATGGAAAATAATACGTATAATCACAAGTAAATATTGGTAAAATAATATAGCGTAACTTGAGTAATAAAGAGAGAGAATAGCGGAATAAAAAAGAGAAAAAATTCATAGTAAAAGCGGTAGCGAGTAGCGTGATTCCGAGCACTATGAAAAACCAACACTGTGGACCGGTCCTGCGGCGCGGAGAGCGGTAGCGCATGCGCGCTTGCTGGATGGCGCGAGATTTGAAAGTGTTAACACCCATTAGATGGGACTCCCTAATTAATTGTGAAGTTCGCGACTCATTTTATGACAGCCATTCTGGAATTTTGTCTAAATGCATTCACTGAGTTTGTGAGTCACTTTTGAACTTTTTGAGGCTCCTGTTTCGTTCAAGTGATTTTACACAAGAACTGACCCTCTCCACTGCTATAGCAAAAATCCCTGTGTGTGTTTGAAATTTCCTTGTGTGTGTCAAACTCAAATGACCACTATAACGTAACTGTGATGAATATAAAATTAATTAATTAACTTGATTAATTTTTCAGGGAGTTGGTACGGTTGTATCAGGAACCTGTCTAAAAGGTACTATAAAACTAAACGATACGTTGATGCTTGGACCAGATCCACTAGGACAGTTCATATCAATCGCAGTCAAGAGTATTCACAGGAAACGAATGTCTGTCAGGGAAGTGCGAGGTGCTCAAACAGCATCGTTCGCTCTCAAAAAGGTATCTCTTTTCATTTTATTTTATCTCTTTGTCATCTTTTTTTTAAGACATGTGTGCAAGCATTTCCAGAAAGTCTGCACTTATCCAGGGTGTCTAAAGATCAGAAAAACTGTCAAAAGCTAAAGTATCAGGGATTTTGATTTGACTTGTGTTTGAAACTCGTGCAAAGAATCAGGACATCCTGGAAAAGTTTTCAGGGAAAATTAGGAGAAAATCATGAAGTTTCAAATTTAAATTCTATTTGATACCCTACTGTTGACAGTTGCCGTACTTTTTGGCGTTACCTGAAACATTATTAACCCTTGTGTGCCTACTGGAGGGGGGGGGGGGGGTATTTTCACTCCAGGCCAGTTTTTGAAAGATAAAAGCTGATATCTCCTTGAATCACTTCAAACTTCCTTGTTATCCTTGATGGGGATATTTAGAATCTTTTCATAAAAAATCGGAAATTTTCCCGTGTTTATAGGTAAGAAAGTCGATGAGGTGAAAATTCAACCCCCCAGGGCATCAATCTATTTTCAACCAGTTTGGATGAAAAAGTAAATTTATTCATGTGATCTTACAATCTTACAGCTTACTTTATGCAGTTTCAGAATTTGTTATTTTTTTAGATTATCTTTCATATGACGTATAAATTTCAAAATTTAAATAAATCAAAGGAAGGTTTGTCACAGTTGTTTTGGAATATTTAAACTTGGTACTGTTTTGGAAATTTCCTTTCCAAACATTTAACAATTAAACAATTAAAAAAAAAAAAAACAGGCTATCATTTCTCCAAGTTTACTGGACAAGATGATTTTTACAGATTTGAAAAATATTAAAAATTAAGCCATCAGCAATGGCCTTAAGTTGAGCCTCTTAGTACAGAAGGCAGAGCTACCGTTTTGTGTATAATTAATGACATTTTTCAATTCACTGAAGATTCCACCGGTTGAGAAAAGATTACACAGTTCAGTTCAGTGTATGACGGTACTGCACGAAAATACTCTGATCAGTGATATTTTCTTCATCGGTGCAATCACCATTAAATTATTAAAATAACCGCAAGTTTTTTAAAGTCATCGACGACTCCACCGGTTGAGAAAAGATTACGGATGCAATATTTTATGCATTATAGTCATATACGGAGCTGAACTACATGTAATCTTAACTGAACTAGTGGAATCATCGGTGAATTGAAAAAAGTGATTAATTATACGCAAAACGGCAGCTCTGACAAAAGGGGGGCTTAGAGGCTACGGTACAAATGTATTGCTGATTTTTAGGACTATCATAGTAACCCTGTGAATAACTGTGACTTCAACTTCATCCTTTGTGCAGCATTTCTCATAAGGAATATCAAAGACTTAGAGGAATTTCTTCTTATTAATTTTTGGTTCTCATTTCTTCCCTTCTCTTATTTTTCAGATTAAAAGATCACAAATACGGAAAGGTATGGTGATGGTATCGCCAGCTTTAAATCCTGTCGCATGTTGGGAGTTTGAAGGAGAAATACTTGTTCTCCATCATCCAACTACAATTAGTTCGCATTACCAAGCTATGGGTAAGCACTATTTTTAGATTAAAAACCCTTGGTGTTATTTTATTATCTGTGAGTCATCATGTGAAAACGTATTTTATTGGAGCAAAATGTTCAGAAGATTGACGAAAGTTATGCATGGTCAAATTAGGTAATAATAGCGTTATGGTCAAAATTAACTCTAGGTGTGCCGGCTTACTGTTTACACTTGGTAACAGTTCAATATTTGGCCTTTACTCAGAGCTAGGGCCGTCTTGACCCTTTCCACTCGCATGTCAGATATATCCAACCAGGGAAAAGTTGAGTTCCACTGGCATGTCGGATATATCCGACAAAAAAAAAACCTTCTGCGGACTCGATTGTTGGATATATTCGACGCACTTGACAGATGGTGAGCTCTAGCGGATTTTATGGGAACTAGTACGAAAATCACGCCCTACACCAGCGCGCTCTGTACACCGTGATGTGAGTTTTTTACAGATCATACGGTTTGTTTACATCGTGTTGTTGAAGCTCCCCGAGCTGGTGGGGCGGTCAGGTAAAAATGCTCACGAGTGGGAAGGGTTAAATCAAGAAAGGAAAATGTGGGGTAACTGGTCAACCTCATTTATCATGATAAAGCTTGTTGGGTGTAACCAAGCAAAACCTGGAGCAATCAATTTTTTTTTTTTTTTATCATCAGAGTGCTGAAGGAACTACAACAACTTATAGCAGTAACGGCTTGTGCAATTTGGCAACAATGGGTCCTCTCCATTTAATCCATGTAAAATAATCTATCTTATGGAGATTTGTTGCACCCCCAAGAAATCGATACTTTTGCATAGATTTAAATGGGAAAAAGCACAGGCCGCAGTGGTGTAAACTTGGGATTTATACTGGGAGAAGGGGGGTGGGGGGCAAGACAACCTCTATATAAATGTGGAATAAAGTGTCTGGGGGGCCTTCCCCTGGAAAAATTTGAAAATTCAGGTTCTCTCAGATGATATTTTAAGCATTTTTATCTTCCAAAAATTGCACAAAATTACCGACATAAGTAAATACACCTAATGTTTATTATCTTTATTTCACTAAAGAAAGTGGAATTTATCATTTGAGACTCACTTTAAGTGCAGTTTGAGGGTGAATTAGAGCTGTTTCTGGCACTTTGTTTCTTTTTTTGTTTCTGCAAATATTCCTTTCTTTCTTTACTTTTTCTGTTTTTTCTTCTTTTTCCCATTTCTTTTCTTTTTTTTCTTTCCTATGTTTTTCATCAAAATTTCGGAGAGTCTAAATGACAGTTATCCCATCTCAAATATCGGAGTGGCAAAAAGACCGTGCCTCCCCCCCTCCTAAGGTTACGCCACTGATGAGCCGCCTCTGACTCAGATTATTTCATTCTATTTCGTTCTAAATTAAAGAAAATTCATACTTATACGTCTTTCTTTGTTTCAGTACATTGTGGGAGTATCAGGCAGACAGCATCAATATTGAGCATGTCTGAAGAATGTTTAAGGACAGGGGACAAGGCTTTAGTTCATTTCCGTTTCATTAAGCATCCAGAATACCTTCGACCAGGGCAAAGGCTTGTTTTTCGTGAAGGCCGCACCAAAGCTGTTGGCAATGTCCTCAGAGTCATTTTCTCAAATCCAGGCTCTCTATCTGGACGACAGCCAAAACCAAATAAAATGTTGCCTCAAACAAGCAGCTCGACCTCTGTGCCGGTAATTGATTTCTCATATTTTTTCACTCGCCACTCCTTCGTTGGCTATCTTTATCTTGACTTTATTTCTCAAAATTAGCAATTTTTTTACAGGTTTCAGTGGCTGATTGCATATTATAAAAAATATAGGTTTTAACAATCAGATCCAGAAAATGTAAATAATGTAAATTATAAACTTAGTAGCTGTATTAATAAATGACATACTGAGTTGATGTATCGCTTTGACATCTTGATTGCAATATATCGACCAATTACATCATGCTAAATGCGTGTGTTTGAAAGTCCAGCAAAAACTAACTAAAATCTCTGTCTTTCCATTCGGTGCTTTCTAATTAAATCATTTAATTATTTTTCATCTATTAAACTACAAAAAGTACTTAAAATAGACAACATATCATCTTTCTCATCTCTTTACAATAATCTTAAAAAATCTTTCCTTTTTATTTATGCTCCTAATTATAAATTTGTTGTGTTTTATCAAGTTACTTTTGCTTGTATTATTTTTTTTCCTTACTCTTGTTCTTTTGATAGTCAAGTTAATACTTTAAAGATAGACTTCTTTAGTTTAATAAGTTTATACTCTACCAAATTAAATTTAAGTTACAAAAAGTTTTCCCTCAGTACTTCTTTCACCTAAGATTACAACCTTTCTTACGACAAATTTTCTCTCCGTTATAACTCTTCATACTCAACTACACCCTCTCTACTCTTTTTTCTGTTTGCCCATAAATCTTGAATCTGTCTCTTCCTCAATTATTCTTATCCTAAAACTTCCCTTCCTCACCAGGGTAACCTTTTGTGGATTTTGCAGTCTCATCGGTATTAGTAAAAGTTTGTTCCTAACTACCTCCTGGTATCTACTTATTTGCCTTAGTAAAATAGAATTGTAAATATGTTACTGTGATTTTGGAAATAAATTGAATTGAATTGAATGGAATTTTGTTGCAGTATACTCCATCAGGCAATGAAGTTGAAGTAGGCCTAGATTTAACTGGAGGTGATAAGCGAGAAAACCAAGTTCAGCGAAGCAACGCAAGGAAGAACAGAGCTAAACGAGGCGGAGGAGGTAAAGGGAAGCCTACACATTTAGACCAGAATAATTCGCAAAGGACTTCAAAAGTGTAAGAAACACGCGGTAGCTCTTCAGGACTGCGGCGACTCTCAATCATCACTCTTTATTCGGTTTTGTCTTGAGTCGCTCGCTATAACTCTTGTCTTCGTGTACGAGTTCTACTTTTTGTTCCTTCTTTTTCATTATTTTGACTCAGTAGTTTTGATTTTCTTCAATTGGTCCATCAAATGTACACAGATTTGTGGTCTGTAACTATTTTCTCCCTTTTTTTTTGTTTTTTACTAATTCATTAATCAGTATTTTCAAAAACAAGAAAAGTATTCGTACTTTTTCATTTTACTTGCTTTTTGTCTTTCGGAGTTTGAAGATTTGTAATTTTTTTGTAGATTTCTTCAAGCTCTCCAGTTAAATTGTATGTAAATTTAATCATTTTTGCAGGGGTGCAAAATGTGCCGGATCTAATGATCTGCGGGTTGCGGTAAAGTGCGATTTTTGGGACTTTGAGGAAATTTGCCGAATAATTTTTGTTGTTTTTTTTTTTTTTTTTATTGCAATAAGATTTTCCCACAGTAATGGCCTTAAAATTTCGAGAATATTGGTCAGTTTACGTACTTATGGTGGTATAATGCTAAATTAAAGAAGAAAAAAAATCTTCACTTTTCAAATTTTTGTGCGGACATTTTTTGAAAATCCTGTGATGAAGTTGTCCCGGGCGTGAAACTTCCGACATTTTGGAACATTTTGCACCCCTGAATTTTTGTGTTTTTGTGAGTTTTTATCTCTATAGCTACTGCATCATTCAAGACTTGTGTTCCAAGTAGCCCTGGTGTGAAATCAAAGCCTCTGTAAGATAGCCCGTTTCCCTCATTACATCAAATTTTTCAGAGGGTCACTCATTTTGACTTTATCACTGAGATGCAGTCAATTTAGGGAACGTAACCTTGACAAGTAACCAAAAATTGAAAGATCCCATTTGAATTTTGAAAGATAAAAATTAAAAACTAACAGTCCACACAAAAAGTGCATTTCAGAAAGTGACTGGTAGGTATTGCTATCTAACAGATTGAAGGATCCCAATGTTCACGTGGATGCATCATGGATGCAGGTATTCAGAGGACTCAGAACAATCATATCGTACTTAAAAGTAAAGAGAAATTAAGATTTTCACAGTTGAAGCTTCGACGCTACCTCAAATTAGATCTTAATTTAGCTGTTGGTGTATTTGTAAATTCAAAGAAGTAAATCTGTATTGTTGATCATTTACTGCTGAAATGGAACTCAAAAAAACATACCCTCTGCTAGTTTAGTTCTTGAAATATTCGTAAAAAAAAATTTTACATTTCCTCTTACAATCTTACATCATCGACCTAAGATAGAGTGAAGAATTGTGAAATTCTGAATTGCTATTATGCTGTCAGAAAAATCTCATCACGCAATTTTCTCCTTAAATAATGCTTACATATGAAGTTCACCCTGTCTCAAAACTAAAGAGGCTGATCATTCACTGTACTCTTTAAACAGTGATATTTCAAAATCTGCCATAAGCTTTCTTTTACAGAAAAAGCGAAAAAAAAAGAAAAACACCAAACAAATTGAAAAATTGACTGAAAGTCTTTAAAAGTGATTATATTTTTTTATATTAATAATTATACATTTTTTTAAAAGCTGGCTTTCTCAAAGCTCAGTAATTGTTTTAATGCTTCAAAATAGCATGCTTAAAAAAAAAAAAATTATCCCTGTTTACTTATTGATCTTTGATTCTTTCATTAATAATTATTTGGGTAAAAATTTCTTGCCCTGAAATCTTATTTTTTTTGACACTCAAGTTCTCACGTTTTCTTCTGTATGTTTCAAAGTCTACCTTCAAATTCTACTTTTTTGATGCATTTCGTTCCTCCTAATATCCACTGTGAGTTTGTAGAGAATAAGTATTGCTCTTTTTTATGTACTTAAAAAATGCAAATCTAATGAGCTTAGAACTTCAGGGAGGATACAAAATCTTCAACTGAGGACATTGCTGGACGGAAACAAAATTGCGCCCAACGGAAAGATTAAAGTGTGTGAAAAATGAATTTTGAAATTTCATTGAATAATTGTTTCAATTTAACTGAATTTGTGGTTTAACTCAATGTTTATTATTGTATGGAACAGAAAACTCTTCTTTAAGTCAATATTTCCTTCATTCCCGCAAACCAGTTCTTCTGTTTTGTGCATATTTTTAGGCATTTTTCAATTCAACAATTATTCCACCGACTGACCAAAAGAAAACTCACAAGGGGACCTTACGCCGCCTCCGATTTTGATCAAATTTTTAGGAATGGTAGTTCATGACAAAATATTAGACCCGCGTTTTTCACTTTTTGTGAATAGGCCATAGTTTCGTCGCAAAATATTTTCACAGTTTCGGAAAAATTACGACAGAATCGTCGCCGAGACAACGTGCCGCGTCAAGTCGGGCAATTTCGGTCCCTCAACTCATCTGTCGTAATGGCGTGGTCGGTAGCGTCTCTGACGGTCAGGCTGGAGGTCGCCGGTTGAAATCCTATGCTAGCGATCAAATTTTTTAGCTTTTTAAAACACACACCAACCCTTCTGCAACTTTGGGAGTTGAAGTGATGTGCAGTAAGCTGGAGCATCGACTAAACAGCGATTAGTTGAAGTGAAAGTTATTGCATCCATAAAGTGTGTTTTAAGAAGTTAAAAAATGGAAAGCATACATAGGATTTGAACTGACGATCACCAGTCTGATGGTCTAAGACGCTACCCACCATGCCATTAAGGCAGGCGAGCGGAGTGACCAAAATTGCCCAACTTGACGCTGCACGCTGTCTTGGCGACGATTTCATCGTAATTTTTCTGAAACTTTGAAAATATTTTGCGACAAAACTAAGGCCTATTCAAAAAAAGTGAAAAACACTGGTCTAATATTTTGTCATGAACTACCATCCCTGAAAATTTAATCAAAATCGGAGGCGGCGTCACCGTAAGGTCCCCTTGTCAGTTCATTTCAGTGTAAAACAAGAGAGTATTCTGATCTGCAATCTTCTCAACCGGTGAAGTTGTCTCTGATTTCAAAAAACTTTGCGGATACTTTGATTATTCCACTGTGATACCACGGGTTGAGAAAATATTACAGGAGCGAGTATTTTCGTTGAGTACAGAGTGAAAGGGCTAAAGGTGACATAAATCTCGGGTATAACTGTTTGGGTGAAAGGGCTTCTTACCGTATTTTCTCAATCACTAGAATTGCTGTTAAAGTATCAAAATTGTCCGCAAACTTTTATTAAGTTGGAGACGACTCCACCAGTTGAGGAAAGATTACAGGTCAGCTAAGAGTATTTTTACGCATTAGTCATATACACTGAAATGAACTTTGTAATCTGTTGGTTAACTAGTGGAATCATTAATGAATTGAAGAATGCCATTGAATATACCAAACAGCAACTCGGACATAAATGGTAGAGGTGGTTTCCGGAAGATGGACCCTTAAAATATCAGGTAAACTATTTCTATTCTAACATATTAATACCATTCAACAAAAATTGATGGGTACTTTTTGGAATTTTAAAATCTCGTAAGAATCATAGTTTACAAATAACAAATTGAGGAACAAGTGGACCGATGTCCTTCTAGCAATGTCCCCTATTACTTGTTTACAGTTTCACAGTTGCAGCTTTACTCATATTACATGTTTCTGATGAGTCCTATTAAATGTAAGAAAACAAATACAGATTCTCCTTGTGCTGTAAAATGTGTTAAATTTTCTTGCTTATTTTCCTTTCAGCCGTACATTAACAATAAGTTTCTCTGCGTCGGAAAGTTTTTAATTGCACTTCCGTATACTGATCCTTTTTGTCTCAAGCCTTGTCAAAAAATGTGGTTTCATCAAAAGTCGGTCATTCAAGTCTGAACTTTTGACAGACTGTTCGTGAAAGCAAAAAAAAAAAAAAAATTGATTTTTTTATCCGTGCAGTGTTGAATGAATGGGGCAGTTGCAAGGGTCTGAAATGTTGTGTTTTTTATATAGAAAATGATAGTACTTGATAATCTGAGAACGATGGTGCCTTTGGTTTTTCCCTAAGTGTCTTGGTTTTGGAGATACACACGTGCAAAGTTGCAACAATTCGTGTGTGTAGTGACGTCACTACGCGGAATTCCCATCTAAAACAATGTATTTTGGGCCTAAATCTTATCTCGGGAACAATGGGACTTAATTAGAAACCTAAGGCATCTTTGTTCTCAGCTCATCAAGTACTTTCATTTTCTTCATAAAAAACACAACATTTCAGACCCTTGCAACTGCCCCATTTAGTTTATTGGGGGCACTGTTGAAATCTTTCCCTACCAATGAATTCAGAGACAGCTTGGATGAGAAATACTGCAAAAAAAAAGAATGTACACCTACTGAAGGACCATTGTTTGCTTATTGAAAGCTTCTAAACAGTGAAGCAATACAGTAAACTCTCGATTTACCGGATCGCGATTTACCGGATTTCGCGATTTACCGGAAAATTTTTCCGGTCCCGGCAAAAGTCCCATAAGAACAATGTTAAATTTCATTCGATTTACCGGATCGCGGTTTACCGGATTTCGCGATTCACCGGATTTTTTCTCGGTCCCAAGAAGAAATTTCTTCTCAATTTACCGGACTTTGCTCAGATATAGCAGTTTTTTCCCGTGACACGATGCCGCGATCTCAAAGAATCACCATGAGTCACTCTCCAAACTCATCAGTCGCGGTGTTTTGAAAAACGCGTCAAGCGGCAGGGAAGCTTCGCTGCCAAAGAGTAAACAAGAGTCGCAATTGAATGGAAGGCCTGCGTGGTCAACGTAGATAAGGGATTCGAACGCGGGCTGGCCTAGGCTGGCCTCTGATTGGCTGCAACGGGTGGAGCAAAAATGACTCGGGGTATAGGGAAAATAACACGGGATTTTCGTTCCGGGGCGTTTATCTCGAAACCTAAGCAAAATCGTATCGAAACAATTTATACAAGTCGATTCAGCAGATTTTTCCGAACAATTTGATAGGTCATAAGTGTCACTTTATTGCAAATTCGAAAAGACTGTTTCAGTTTAAAAGTACGCACAATAGTGAGTTACTCAAACACTGCTCGAACACACGCCAAGCACGTAATCACACTATTGTGCGTACTTTTAAACTGAAACAGTCTTTTCGAATTTGCAATAAAGTGACACTTATGACCTATCAAATTGTTCGGAAAAATCTGCTGAATCGACTTGTATAAATTGTTTAGATACGATTTTGCTTAGGTTTCGAGATAAACGCCCCGGAACGAAAATCCCGTGTTATTTTCCCTATACCCCGAGTCATTTTTGCTCCACCCGTTGCAGCCAATCAGAGGCCAGCCCAGGCCAGCCCGCGTTCGGATCCCTTATCTACGTTGACCACGCAGGCCTTCCATTCAATTGCGACTCTTGTTTACTCTTTGTTCGCTGCTTTCCCGCGTTGACAGCAGCGCAGCGTTGCCGCCCGTAGTGCGTTGGCTCCACGCGCTCACGCGTGAAGCACGTAGTTTATGGCTTCGGCACTTCAAGAACTTGCCAACATTGGCAACGCTGGCTGACAGCGAGATCGGCTGAACCTCTTTGGAAAAAGTCAGCTGATTTTTTCCAAAGAGATTTTTAGCTAAGAGAAATGAAAAACACTCAACAAACGAACGGTTAGTACCAAATTATCGTGTTCTAATCCCCCACGCGTGTTTTGTGCTTTTGTAAATAAAACCCTCAGGCTCAGGTTAGTCGAAACAGTGACAATTTGGGGGGGGGGGGGAAATACCTAAAAATTCCGCGATTTCGCCGCGAAAAATGCGAGTTTTCGGTCCGCGATTTCGCCGCGAAAAATGCGAGTTTTCGGATTACCGGATTTCGCGATTTACCGGATTTTTCGGCCGGTCCCCTGAAATCCGGTAAATCGAGAGTTTACTGTACTTGCAGCGTAATGCCTATAAGTACCACCGGTGCAGTCCTGTGTAATTTGTTACTTTACCTTAATTTTAATGCAGATTCTTGGAGGAACTGACCACCAAAGTAATGATACACTGTAGACCCTCCTTTTCCAGTGTAAAGAAAATGACTAATAAGGCAGGACCACCCAGCCCATATTATCTATTATATTGCCATTATTGCTTTACTTTGTAAAAGCTCATAGATGACTCATGTCCAAAAGGTATTTTGAAAGTTCTGATCATTTCTGTTTTTTTAAAGATCGTTTTACAAAAACTGTTTCTTTTTTGCACTCACTGTGCCTTATGCTGGTAATTTCTTGAATTAGAGTCCAACGGAACGATAATTGGGAAAATGAAACTGTTTTCTTTAAGGATGGAAGGAGGCGCCACACTAAGTCAAAAATAAAAATTTTGTTTAGGACCAAAACTATTTACGTAGGTATTTGTATTCTACATTTTTTTTAGCGATGTGTATCACAAACCAGATCATTTTCTATGATAAGTTCGTTAGCAATCCAGCAGAGAACTTATCATACTTGCTGCTTCCGGATTCAGCTTCTACGCGACTATAGCAACAGCGATACGTTTGAGGTCCTTGGCCATGTTCCCGGTTCGTTCATAAATTAAAAACTGTGCCATAGAGGAGAATCAAAATAAAAAGCAAAATCTTTTCCAGTATTTACTTAGTATTTTATTTTAATTGATTTATGAAGTTTTTAATTAACTTCAAAGAAATGATATAAAAATTGTCAAAAATAGTAAAAACCCGTATTTTCAGAAGTCTCTTTGGTATCGATCTGTCTACAATTTTCCAAAGTTGTTTAAAAGGAAATGCAGTCTGAAGTGTATATTTTAAGATGCCAAAGAGAACACCGACAAATTCAGAAGTTCTGCAACTTTGAAAATTGGATAAAGTGAAGAGTAAAATTGTAAAATAATACATTTATCACTGATCATGGGCCTTCTGTTTTTTATAGAAATTTATGCCTGTCTATTAAAGTTATGTAATCCTATTTTTGGGGTTTCTTTTTCAAATTTACAAAAAAAATACTATTTAATTAAAAAAATTACTGCAAAAGTAATTTTGGCCACGAATCAGGGCCCAGCTATCCCATAGTGTGCCCTAAGAAGTTATGAGTGCAAGAGAGAGATCTTTTTCTGAAAACAGTCTCTCTTTTGCTCTCTTAGGTTCTAATGGGGCTCAGTTGGATCAAAGGACTGAACAAGACACCTTCAGAAGTAATGAGAGCGAGACAGCTCTTTTTCTGACGACTGTCTCTCTCTCTCGCTTTCATCGATTCTTATGGGGCTCATCAGTTGGAACAAAGGGCCTCATAAGACATTAAAAAATGAGTGCAAGACAGCTCTAATTCTTGAAACGATTGCTCTTTCGCTCTCATTAATTCATTGTAGAGTCCCTAGTAAGTAGTACATAGGGACTCAAATTCTTAGGGGGCTCAGTTGGATAGTTGGATCAAAGATGTCAACAATGGCGCCTGGCTGTGATATTTCCCAGTTTTCAGCCATGCTGCTGGGATTCTCTATCAGTGATGCAGGGAGGTCATCTTGAATTTTTGAATTTTAGTCAGAGACAATTTGTCTTTGATTTTTGCTCTCCCGGAGATATACAGGGTGTGGCAGACCACCCGTCCACTATCTTTATCTCAAAAACGGCCGAAAATTGAGCTTCGGGGGCAAAACTTTCATGGAGTATATCGACCCCAAGGAATCCAATGAAAATATTTTCAGCCCTCCAAAACCACCCCTTGGGGGTTATTTAGGGGGGTGGGTACCCGTATCTCGAAAAAATCAAATGGTAAGGGTATGTTTTGACATTGGAATCTAATAAGGCATAAAAAAATAAAACTTTTTTATGCCTGACAAGGGGAAGGCAAAGGTGGGCCCGCTCCAAATGGAACGGGACTTGCGCGAAAACATAGTCCTTGGGGTCCTAATGAAGGGACTTACAGCATTTTTTGTGAATGGGCCCCTGAATTTGCAAAATTTTGATTTTAAAATGAGCCCCAGGGACGGCGGTTAGTTATGTAGCCGAGAATCAGATAATCCCTCTCAACCGAAGTCGTGGCGCAACGACAGCGTAGTGGACTCCGGTTTGCATGGTCCCGTGTTCGATTCATGCTGGCGGCGTTAATTTTTTCACGACAGTTGTGCTCATATTTCTTTCCCATGTTTTTGTATTTCTTTCTTGTTGCTTGCTTGTATTTTAGTTATGTTTTGCTTTTTGTTTTGTTTTGTTTTGGTTTTTTTTTTTTTTTTTTTTTTTTTTTTTTAAGACCGTTTGAATCGAATTATTCCACCTCTTTTCATCCTGCATGCATCAGGTACTACACTGTGCTTTCATATAAAAGTTAAGAAAATATTGGAAAAGAAGAACAACAGCACTTGAAAAAACAGACGAAAAAAAAATTTTCGTTGATCAATTTCCATTCGTCTTTTTGATTTTCTACTATTTTCTTAACTTTTACATACAAGCACAGTGAAGTAGGTAACTGCGTATACAGCACGAAAAGATGTGGATTAATTCGATTCAAACAGTATTAAAAAAACAAAAACGAAAACAAAAACAAAACAAGACCAAAACAAAACCAAATAGCAAACAAGCAACAAGAAAGAAACAAAAACATGGCAAAGAAAGATGAGCACAACTGTCGTGAAAAAATTAATGCCGTCAGCATGAATCGAACCCGGAATCATGCAAACCGGAGACGCTGTCGTTGCGCCACGACTTCGGATGAGAGTGGGTGTCTGATTCTCGGCTACATAACTATCCGCCGTCCCTGGGGCTCATTTTAAAATCAAAATTTTGCAAATTCAGGGGCCCATTCACAAAAAGTGCTGTAAGTCCCTTCATTAGGACCCCAAGGACTATGTTTTCGCGCAAGTCCCGTTCCATTTGGAGCGGGCCCACCTTTGCCTTCCCCTTGTGAGTTTTTTTTCTGAAAACCACCCTTTTTTGAGTTAGGGGTGGTTTTCAAAAAATTTAGGGGTGATCTTTGATTGACCGCTGTGACCCTCCAAATCATTGGATTTGAAAAAACTAAAAAGTTTCTGAAAGGGCAGACCAAGGGCTTTCTTTTGATGTATCACAACCCTATTTTTTGTAAAAAAGGGTACAAGGCCCCCTCACCCCAAAATTTTGGGGCTTCGGGGGGCCCTACGTAAAAATTGTCAAATGTAAAGGTATGGCTTGTGATACATCATTTGAAAGGTCTTTCAGAGACGAAAAAAGTGATACCCCCCAAAAGTCGTCAAAACAACCCCCTTCCAAAATGGCGGCCGTTTTAAGGTTAGGGGGCTCAAGGGGGGACCTTCAGAAAAATTATCCAAAATTGAACGATTCATGGCTAGAAGGGTCTTAAAAAGAGAAAAATAATGGTTCAAACCGCGAGTCAAACCGACTTTTCAATCCAAAGTTACGGCCGATTGAAATTTAGGGGTAGTTGGGTTTCCCAAAAAGGCACCCCTAAATTTCAATCGGCCGTAACTTTGGATTGAAAAGTCGGTTTGACTCGCGGTTTGAACCATTATTTTTCTCTTTTTAAGACCCTTCTAGCCATGAATCGTTCAATTTTGGATCATTTTTCTGAAGGTCCCCCCTTGAGCCCCCTAACCTTAAAACGGCCGCCATTTTGGAAGGGGGTTGTTTTGACGACTTTTGGGGGGTATCACTTTTTTCGTCTCTGAAAGACCTTTCAAATGATGTATCACAAGCCATACCTTTACATTTGACAATTTTTACGTAGGGCCCCCCGAAGCCCCAAAATTTTGGGGTGAGGGGGCCTTGTACCCTTTTTTACAAAAAATAGGGATGTGATACATCAAAAGAAAGCCCTTGGTCTGCCCTTTCAGAAAATTTTTAGTTTTTTGAAATCCAATGATTTGGAGGGTCACAGCGGCCAATCAAAGATTACCCCTAAAGTTTTTGAAAACCACCCCTAACTCAAAAAAGGGTGGTTTTTAGAAAAAAAACTTAGGGATAAAAAAGTTTTATTTTTTTATGCTGTAATAGATTCCAATGTCAAAACATACTCTTACCATTTGATTTTTTCGAGATACGGGTACCCACCCCCCTAAATAACCCCCAAGGGGTGGTTTTGGGGGGCTGAAAATATTTTCATTGGATTCCTTGGGGTCGATATACTCCATGAAAGTTTTGCCCCCGAAGCTCAATTTTCGGCCGTTTTTGAGATAAAGATAGTGGACGGGTGGTCTGCCACACCCTGTACAAAAAGACGAGTAAGGAAGTAGCTCCTTCTATAAAAAGTTATGCAACCGTGCATACGAAAGGTGTGTGCATGTTGCGTTCCTTTGCTATCTTCTTTTTTTCTTCGGAAGACTACATGACTACAACATGTGAAAAACAAATTTCCCAGGCACCTCATGGTCATCCAAGGTATATGGAAGAACAGGTATGGACAGGAGGCGGAGCCTATCTCAGTAGGTGACGGCTACGTCACAGATGTTCTAGACGGTCGCGACAAAATTCGCCTACCGTTCCAAACTATCTCACTCACTCTCCCGTGATCCCCATCTCTCGCTACTGTAGTAGGTGACGGCTACGTCATCGCCAAAGCAAGCGTGTCGTCATCATTTGGCGGGAAAACTCGAAAGCCCCTTAAACCCCGCCTCCTCTCCATACCTGTTCTTCCATATACCTTGATGGTCATCCGTCCTTGTAAGAAAATTCTAATAATCCAAAATAATCATCCTCATCAAAGAAGCAATGGAATTTTTTTTTTTCAATTTTTCATTGAGTGATTGAATAAATATGCATTTAATTCCGTGAGACATCTTACGAAAAGATTGTGAAATAATATTATTATATAAGCGGGATTTTCATGTGAGAAGGTTGGTTGCAATGAAAATACTAAATGCCGAAAAATTTGAGGTTAAAGTTTGATTATTATAATTTCAGTGCTCGTGGCTCGTGACCGCATTCAAACTAAAATTCTAAATTTTAGGTAAAGTTCTATTCCGACTTGATTATTTTGTGACTCATTAAACTTTTTTCTAACCACCATATTTCATGTTTCCTCCCCCAAAACTTTCCGTGCCTCCTTTTTCCTTAATTTTCATAATTCACTACTGACAGCAGCTGGTCCTATCCAGTGGGACTCCTATCTTTAACTTTTCTTTTTCCCCTTCCTACGCCCTTTATTTTCTTTAATTCTTTTGAAATGTCCAACATTTTCTTACTTATCATTTAGTTGCTCAATTCTCTTAGTCCAATGCTTCTTGATTTAAAGCACAGTTTGGAAGTAAAAGCAGTTGACATCTAATTCTTCCTACCATGTATTTACTGGGCTGACCGCAATCTCGGTAAGTCACCCATTTTGCCATCGGATTTCATCCGAAACGGTTTTTGACTTGGAAACGACGAGGATACACCCAGCACAGGCCATGGCAAACCTCCGGCCAATCCACCTTAGCCTACTTTCCCTCTCCGATTCCGTCAAATCCTTAGAAAAGGAAATGCTCACAAAAAAATGGTACAAATTTCACAAAAATATTACATCTCCCGTCCCAAGTTTGAAATTTTCCCGGGGGGTTTCTTTTTCATTTGATATTTTCCGTGTTTCCTTGATTTTTTTTATTATTTTTAAAAAATGGCCGATTAGAAATTTTAAAATTTCCCAAAAATTTAACAAAAATTTCCCCAAAATTGTCAAAATTTCCGGTTTTAAAACCGCAAGTTAAAAAGAATTTGCCCTTTTCGGATGGGAAAACGTTTTGGTTCCCCAAATAAAAAGCAACTTCTCAGAAGAGCTGTGTTGGTGTGAAATCTGTGTCAGTAAAACATTCCCAAATTTTTGATTCCTTTGGGAAAATTCAATCCAAAATTGAGTGAATGGGATTAGCTAGAGCTTTCAAAAAACCGTGTTAGACTCATCTGGGTGGAAAAAGAAATGATTTTGGGTAAACAAATTTCATTTAATTTAAAGGGGGTCGATGTCCGTAGTATTTTTCTTTTTTTTTTCCTGATTTGGCTTGGACTGTTCTTTTAAAGTCACCTTAAAGGTAGCGGCTTACTGGGACAGTTGTAGTTAATCTTGTGATCAAAGCCCCACCAATGGGCCGTGGTGGGTGAATTACTATAACCTATGTATTACCTATCCTTTCCGCATGTGACCTCGCACTGTACGCTTACAGATTTAACTGAATGTGATTAGCTACTGTAAAGCTACTTAAAAATAAAAAAAAAAAAAAAAAGGAATAATTTCTCTTCCCTATCAAATAGTAGAAACTTGAAAAAAAATATCAGGAAAAAAAACGATGAAGAAGCTTAAGCTGAGAGCTCTGGTACAGTAAATTTTTTAGTCAAACTCTCCACATTGAAGAGCGTTTGGACTCTACTTTCTGCCCCATTTGACTGCTAAAATGTGAAAGTCAATTGTGAACATCTCGGAAACTTATCATACAATTATGTTGGTGCCATGAGAACTTTGTTCAACGTCATCTTGGAAATTAGATTCTGTAAAAATATTAAAATTGTTTCGAGAACCCTTTTTCCGTAAGGAGTGTAAATAAAGTACTTGGTCAAATTTTCTTAAAAAAAATCATGCACAAAGCTATGGAGCATCTTTAGGCACCATTTTTTAGGTTTTGACTCATAAGAATACAAACTGTATTGCAACTGATCTTGTATCTGGAATCAAATATGATTGGTGTCAATAGTAATTTTCACCACAAATGTAATAATGCTAAAATTGAATCTCCAAGGAGCTAATTGGGAACTTCATAGTTAAACTAACAGATAAAACTAAATACAAGAGATGCGATTGGGTGAGAGACTGTTTTGGGTCGGAAGTCTTTCAGTAACCATCGTTCAGTTGCTCGTTAACTGAAGTTGTCTCCGGAGCAACCTTTACTTATCGAGCGACTGAACAGTGGTTTTTGAATGGCATCCGTTCCAAATTGATTTCTCACCCAATCGCATCTCTTATTAGGTTTTTTTGATCCGTTTAACGATGAAGTCCTCGATCACCTCGCAGAAACTAGTTTACTCTCCTCTTAAAATTTACACCGTAAAGATTGGGTCCGTCTCCATACCACCATGACCAAACATAATCTCTTGTCCTGCCTGGAGAAGTCCTAGATCTTGGATATCAATAGCTTTCTCTCCTCCTCTCTTGACTATTGATCGTCAAATGATTTTTTCTAATTACTCTTATTTTGTATGTTCCATTTTTAGAAATGTCCATTCGAAGCCATAGCAATCATCAATTTGCCAAGCAATTTAGAGAAAGATACCACTCATCGTTACTCTCAAAATTCCTTCAAGTTGCATCGTTTGCCGATCCCTCGTCCCGGAGAGGTCTTAGGTTTAGTAGGAACAAATGGTATCGGCAAATCAACAGCCTTGAAGATTCTGGCAGGGAAGCAGAAACCCAATCTGGGGCGTTACTTGGTAAAACATCTTATTACTGTTTTTGCATCAAACCCATAAAATTTCAAGTCTTAATTTTGTATTTAAAGGCTGGCTGTAAATCTTTTGAAGTCAAGACTTTGATCTCATTTAAATATAAACAAAACTTTGATCCGTGAGTATGTCGGATTGAAATTTCAGAGATTTGATTATGTCCGAAACACCCATTGAAAATGGGTGAAATCTGTCTTTTGAAGACACCTTGCTTTCCGTCTTTAATCTGTCTTCTGAAGTGGTATTTTAGGTCGTCTTTTTATCCATACTTACAAAGCGTCTTTAATCCTTCTTAAATTAGACGCATTTATAAGATGTTTTCAAAGACCGATTTGGGCAGAAGTAGAGGCAGTTTAAAGACGAATTTGAGACAGTTTACATGTCTTCAAAGACTTAGATAGATTGAAGACGCTTTTTGCTAACTGGGTGGCAATTAAAAATTTTAGATCTCTCATTGAGAGTGGTCAAACATTTTTTGAACAATTATGAATTTAAACCCAAGAATTTGGTTAAAAATACGCTGGACGTTAATTATTGGACATAATAGTTTAGATTGATCGTAATACGGATGAAAATCATTGGATGAATGTTCCTGTAACCTCATTTATTATACTCATCCGTATGTTTTCTTAATCTCTCTTTCAGAATCCTCCCGATTGGACAGAAATTTTGAACCATTTCCGTGGATCTGAACTCCAGAACTATTTCACAAAAATTTTAGAAGATGATATCAAAGCATTAATTAAGCCACAGTATGTGGATCAAATACCAAGGGCTGTCAAAGGGACTGTTGGTCAACTTTTAAAGAAGAAGAATGAACGTGATAACATGTTAGAAATCTGCAGACTTCTAGGTAAAACTTAAATGATAGTTGCGCTCCCAACAAAGATTCTAAGCAGTTACAAACATGCAAAGGATCCTTTGTGTAGTGGAAATATTACTTGGGCTCAGCGACTCTGTTGCAATTTTCACAATTTTTTGTCATTAAACCATGTTCAATCAGTGAGTAAGTATTACCAATGAGAAATTCATAATTCTTTATCGTACAGATACTTTGAAAATCACCTGGAAATAAAGAAAGTGAGTATGTGGCAGTTCGAAAACTCAGAAAAAATGTCAAAATTCTTACACGAGTCGGATGGAGAAAAGAGACTCAACTAGACCTTGCTGTCAGTGTCACTGTTCAAATTTGATGTTTTAAATGAGACTTTGGAAGAAGAAAAGAGTTGGGAAACAATCTGACCAATCACCAATGCAAAAAATGTCCGTCCAGTTGCAAAATTCAAACGTGGGTTGCATAAATGAAAGCACGCATCTCAGCCCACTGCGCTAATTTGTCTTCCGTGAATGAGGATCACAAATCCTGCAAAATTTCCAGTGCTTTTTTGAGCTTTTCAGGGCCCATTCATAAAAAGTGAGCCTGTGGCGTTGATAAGCACCCTTAGGACTACCGTCAAGCAAAATTTGAACGATGATGGAGGTGGCTGAGCTGTGACCTCCCTACATCAGTCCAGTTGTTTTGATGTGAATCATCAGCATAACGAGCAAATGGTTTGGGTGGCTGGACTTGACTACTACTAATACTACCTTTCCTTGAGGAGTGACAATGTGGATCTTGGCAGCACGCTTATTATTCGCTAATTTCATATTAAATTCTGGATTTTATCCTTCAAAAGTTTTCCCAAAAGCAATACTTCTATTATATCATGAAACAGAGTTGTAATTTTGAAGTCACCTTCTGTTCCAGGCATTGTGCTGTCAATGGGTCTTTTGCGCACTTTTGCTATAAAAGCAGAAATAATTGATTCTACTGTAAAATGTCACAAGAAAATCGATAGGAACAATGAAAACTCCTGAAACTTTCTCTCCTAATGGAGAAAAAGTAACAAAAAGTTCAGGGTCACTGCGAAACGTATTTGAAAATGCCAGTGATGGGGCAAAACTACCTTTGCGCTATAGTATAGGTCCGCGCCGGGCCGGTGTTTCCAATTGTAGATTAATTAGTTAACATTTCCAGAATGTAGACTAAGTACACAAAATGGAATGATTTCCTTAAAATCCAAATTTTTCAATGTTCGCAAAGGCAAGCAAAATAGGACTACTTCTGGATACTAATCACTAGTTGTCATATACTACTTAGGCAATCCCCAGCTTTCAGCAAAATGCAAACCCTTTTCAAGTCGCTCGAAATTTGTGCAACTTTGAAATCGTTTTAATTCACAATCCTGGGATAAAAAAATACTGTAAGCTCCTTTTTTTTAGCACTTTAAGAAAATGAAATATGAAAGAAACAAAAGGTGTGCAATAGACTCATTATTACTTATCGATTTTATGCTGGCTCAGCTTCATCTCCCTTGTAGGAAAATCCTAAAAGTTAAGTTTTATCTTCAAGGTAGTCTGCTAAGTTTTGTTACCTTTTTTTTGTTTAGAGTTGGAAAAAATTCAAGACAGATCGATAGAAGACCTATCCGGAGGAGAACTTCAAAGATTTGCGTGTGCCATGGTGTGCATCCAAGATGGAGACATCTTCATGTTTGATGAGCCCTCTTCTTATTTAGATGTGAAACAAAGATTAAAAGCTGCTGAAACGATAAGATCATTACTCTCTCCTGATAAGTAAGTTTCTTCCAAGATGTTTAAAACGAAGAGTAAGAAAGTGTGAGCATACATTTTAAAATGACAGGAACTGTCAAAATTTAAACAATTCAAACCTGGCACTGTTTTAATTAAAATGTGCAATATTTTCGAAAGTTACTGCGGTAGTCATTATTTCTTAACCGAAAAAAGTTTTGTCCCGACAAGATTGCATCATTGAGACTTTTAAAATCTACTTGATAAATTGATTACTAAGTAAGTACTTAGTTTTACTAGGGGCAACAATAATTATTTCGCTAGAAGGCAGCTAATTACATTTATTTAATTGTTTTATGACCCAAAATGTCAGTGACGGGTCCCTCAGAGGTGCACTTTATTTTACCAACAGTGCTTTTAAAAGAAAAAACGAGACAAATGAAACAAAATTCATATTAAGAGCCAATCTTGTATTAAAAATTTTTAAAATAACTTACGCTAAAGTCAAAGCCAAAAGCCTTTCGATCCACGAGATCATCTATAGTGGCATAATGTGTAACTAGAAGAAAAAATTAAAAACCATGTAAATTAATAAAAACAGCATGGTGCGGAACAATATGTTAAATAGCCATAAACCAAATATCATAAACGAAAGCAAAAGAAAAAAGAGAAGCAAAAGCAAAATAAGGAAAAAGTCAAGATCAAGGTGGAATGAGAATGATGAATTGAAGCAATAAGAAGCTTTGAATAAGTAAGTAATAAAAACTACGAAAATTAGTAAACAGGTAGCAGCACTCATCTAGATACTTTTAAAATAAACAAACAAATAATAAACTAATTTATTCACCTTCATTTTGACTTTTTCCTTATTTTGCTTTTGCTTTAGTTTTTTGGTTTTATTTATTTAACATATTGTTTCGCATCTGGCCGTTTTTACTGGTATACATTGTTTTTTATTGTTTTTAATTTTTTCTTCTTGTTGCACTCCATGCCACTGAAGATGATCTTGTGGATCAAAAGGACTTTGGCTTTGACTTTTATGTTAGTCATTTTAAGAACTTTTAATACAAGATTGGCTCTTATTATGAATTTATTTCATTTGTCTTGTGTTTTTCTTTTAATCTATTACACCTTGTTCTTTGCAATGTTTCAACAGTCCATGTATTCCATGTATTACTCCTACGCAAAACAACTAACAGTCTAGAGCTCATTTCAGAAGTGTAGGCAGAATGCACTGTTAATCTTTGGGGAATGTTCAATTTTCGTTGCTTCAAATTTAAACAGGTTGTTTGCAACTTTGATTTTTTTATTTAAAAGCGTTCTTTAATAAAAATCCAAGTCTTTGATTCATCAATTTCCATTCTGTGATGTAAGAAATGATATCAGAAAAATTTCAAAGATTATCAGTTAAGTGCTGCCTCCACTTCTGAAATGAGTGCTACTCAATTATTTGTCCTTCAATACTGTGAGGAAACATTCGCTAAGAACATTCTCTGTATTTCTTACTTTCCTGGAAGAATGTGGTCTTTGGCTTTCCTTCAAAGATTCAAACTTCAATATTAAAAGTGCTTTGAGTGTTACAGTTTACCTACCAAATCCTTGATGTTATGAATGTTTGCGATCTAACTATGAAGTAAATATTGACGTCTTTCAGGTTCATTATTGTTGTAGAGCATGACTTGTCCGTGTTGGACTATTTATCCGATTTCATCTGTGTTTTGTACGGAGTTCCTGGAGCGTATGGTGTCGTTACTATGCCTTTCTCTGTTCGTGAAGGTACTATCATCATTCACTTTTCTCATTGTTTTTTTTTTTTTTTTTTAAATCTTTAAAAATACTTATTTCTCATAATGATGATATTTTCAGCAAAAATCTACATACTTGGGGGAGAGCGGGGCTATTTGAACAGGATTTTGTTAAAGCTGGCTGCTGCGAAATAAAACCATTGGATTCACCTTTTCTGAAGACTGTCTTCTGAGGAATAACCTAGGCTATCATTTTCTTCTCACCATTTACGGTTTAAACTTTAACAAAGTGTTACAAAGTCTGCCTGAAAAAAAGTGACTTATTCCACTGCAATGATAATTTTTCCGCTGTTATTTTTTTTTTACTCCCTCAGACAGTAAGTTTCGACCGAAAACCACTGCTGTTTAACTTTTTATTCTTCACTTAATGGTCTAAAGCCCCTGACCAGCCTGCCGACATCCAATTCCCGTTAACGTGAAATCACCCTTATTTTGCGATGAAATCTCATATTGACCCAAAAAATGAAAGGTAGCGTTTTTCAATAAGGATGCAAGTCACACACTCGCTCAATAAAGTTTGTCTCATATTGTACCCTCCCTTCCATTACTAAAAGTTCCTATGTTTTGTATTTTTCCTGCAGGAATCAACATTTTCCTTGACGGTTATGTACCAACCGAAAATCTACGGTTTCGTGATGAAAGTTTAATTTTCAAAGTATCGGAAAGCGCTACTGAAGAAGTGAAAAGAATGACACAGTATGTATACCCGAATATGCAAATCACCCTGGATAAATTCAAGCTAACTGTTAAGCAGGGTCAGTTTACTGACTCAGAAATTATCGTTCTGCTAGGTGAAAATGGTACTGGGAAAACAACGTTCATCCGGGTTCTTGCTGGTCGATTGAAACCAGATGAATGCTCAGGTTTGTGTCACTCTCTTATTTATCCACCTTTTGACCATTATATTTGCTGCATGCTCTAAGTAATCAGAGTTCTTTTGAATGTGATTGGAATCCCATTCATCGCATCGGTGAGCGGTTGGTTTGCGCAGAATTTCAACTCGTTACTAATCAACTGCTCACCGATGGGCTTTGATGCGGTTCGGTAGCACGCACCGCTACTTGTCAGAACCCGATACTCAAAATGCGTCTGCTCTAGCTGAAAAGTGAAAACATAATTTACTGCTCATTACAAATGCGAATGAAAATCTTATAATGATTGTCTTGCAATGATGGTCTTATTATGATCTTTCAAAAATTTCCAACACTTATACTCTTGCAAATTCGTTTTTGCAATCACGACAGAAAGACATTGAAAGATCTTTCCCTACGTAAATGACTTCTCGAAAATGTCATTATTTTCTGTTTGTTTTTTTGACCATTACTTTTCCATGATGGGGGTCCTGTCTTCTCTTGAAACAAGACTGGAGAAAAATATGAAAAATAATAATAATTTTCTTTCTTTTTATCTGTTACAGAAGAATTACCTGTCCTTCACATCAGTTACAAACCACAAAAAATCAGTCCTAAAGCTCAAGGATTAGTGCGTCAACTTTTGCACGATAAAATTAAAGAAGCTTATATGCACCCGCAGGTATCTTTCATAGTTTTGCTCTTTTGCTGTTTTTACACAAGACTTCCTTAATCCCTATGCATTTTCCTCCATCTGAAATTAATCTTGTTTAAAATTTACAACTTGCTGTTTTACAGAATATGAGTATTGTGGAACAATCATCAAAACAGGTTCCTCTTTTCTCAAAAACTGATGTTTTAAAACAATCTTGTAATATTTATGGAAAATTTTCAACCAGTAATCTTTTGGGTCATTCATTCAGATGACCTCGAGGTCACACAGAGACAAAGAAAATGCTCCAACCGATTATACCTGTTGGTTGAAACTCACTGAAGTCAAGTGTTTTCTGTTGGAATCGAATTTGTCAATGGCATCATAAACAATTTTGAAACCATTATAATAATGTCATCTACGAGATTATTAAGCTTCTAGTTAAGGACATTTCCAGAAGAATGGCTCATAAAACAACATGTGGGCTCTTCAGCTAAAATCTCCATTTGCTCACAATGCCCAAATTTCAGGAAGAGCACACCCATTCTTTTACGGGCCCTTCTTCCGGGAATGTCCTCAATTGTTGTCTTAGTCCTGTTCATGACTCTATGGTCGGCAATGGCGTTGCTGCATTTACCCTTTGCTCTGTTATTTCTTTGCTCCTCATGTGTAAACTGTGAGTGTTAATCCTCACCGATGTAGTTTCAAATTCTCCAATAGATAGCGCTGAGTGTTTGCCACAGTTTGATTAATGATGAAAAAACATTAAAAAACTGTTTGTTCTACATAGTACAAGGCTTTTTCCGAAGAATTTGACTGTCAAACCTTCCAGGTTGGTTTGAAGAATGTGTATGCTGAAAATGCTCAAAATTGGTGTTGAAACTGTCAATCTCCGAAAATCATGAATTTATTGTATCATATCGATCCATGATTTTTGGAGATCTCCAGTTTCAGCTCCAATTTTGAATAATTTTACAACCTTTTTGACGCATTCTTGAAACCAATGTTGAGGGTTTGACGGATCCATTTATTTGGAAAAAGTCAGTTTATTTGCAGATACACATTAATTGAACAGAGGCACCAGCGGCCATTGATGAGTCTGCTACTACATCTGTGAGAGTTCACGTTATTAAAAAGTAACCAGTGTTCCCCTAATATTACAGCAATTTTTGCAAACTAAATTGGGGAAAAGAAATTTCCTAATTTTTACTTGAGAGTTGAGAGAGAAAATAAACACACACAAATGATGGAGTTACACAGATGTATAAAAAATTGAAGAACAGCACAGAGAGTGGAATAATATCCTGAAATATGATATGTTTCATGAGAGAGCCAAAAAAAAAAAAAAAAAATGAAAAAAACTAGAGCACTCTACCTTCTTTCCACTCCCCTCTTCCTTCCCATGTTTAAGGTGATTCCGTGGCACGTGACCAAGGCGTTCGATTAGTCGATCGATTAATGGTCATTTCTCGGACTCTGTGGAGTTTTTTTGTAAAACCAGGATTGTCAGCACCTGGAGGTAGATCTAACAAAGATATCTGTTAAGTTTGGATGCTCGAATCCGGAAGATAAGGACGTAACTATGGGAATTCGCACAATAGCTGTTCGATTTATTGTATCGCACAACGGATTCCGAATTCCCATAGTTAAGTCCTTAGATTCCGGATTCGAGCATCCAAACTCAGCAGATATCTTTGTTGGATCTACCTCCAGGTGCTGACAATCCTGATTTTAAAAAAAAAAAACTCCACAGAGTCCGGGAAATGACCATTAATCGATCGCCTTGGTCACGTGCCATGGAATCACCTTAAGAGTGTCTGGCAAGTTGCCGTATCTTTCTTCTTCTCCCATCCTTGTTTGAGAATACATTGGTTGTCTTTCCTCCTTCTGTTTCTTTATCCAGTCCAGTCATTCGCTGTGAAATATCAGCACAACGAGCCACTGTGTTTGGGCGGCCAGACTTTACGTCCACTATTACTTATTTTGAAGTTTACCTTGCATCTTTTTTCAGTTTGTCACCGACGTAATGAAACCCCTGAAAATCAACGACATTATTGATCAAGAAGTTCAAAATCTGTCTGGAGGAGAGTTGCAACGAGTTGCTTTAGCATTATGTCTTGGAAAACCTGCTGATGTCTATCTAATTGATGAACCGTCTGCTTATCTGGACTCAGAGCAGCGTTTGGTAGCCGCTAAAGTTATTAAAAGGTGATTCAGTCTTGATTTGGTTCATAGTAACCAGACTTTTGATAGCTCACCTTTTAAGTAGAATTCATTGAACCCGGTTTTCTGCTAATAACATCTGGTGAAAAGGAACACTAAGCCTTTAGTGAAGGCATTCTGAAGAAGCAATTGAGGCGTTGAGTGCTGGAACGACACTTATCCCATGTATTTTTAATAGGAGAAGTACTGTTCTTGTACCCACTACCTCAATTACTTTGGTAAGAAGTATTGAATTAACATCAGAGAGGTAATGAATTTGTAAGTTCGTTAATGGGGTAAAAAGCCTTTTTTAAGACAAAGTTCTTCAGTTTAACCTATTCCCTGACAATGACGTGCCCAGCTCATTGCGGAAATCCACATTTGTTCTCAAGTAAAGCGGTGTTCCTCTGATAAGTAGTGCCACTGACAACAATAGTTCAACGTTTCTCCGCTAGGTAGCACCACCGGCACCCAAACAACTGTTAGCGCAAGCTGTGTGACCAACCTCAAAATTTTTTTTCCGCTCATTTATATTGCAGTTTAGTAGATTTTAAAATTAAATCTTCAGTGAATGGGTTAAGAAAGAGCTCTTTTCTTTTTTAAATAAGATTTTTAAGGTGTTAAGAAGCGCATTGAATATTTGAACTGAAGAGAGTTTAACGTCTGATTCTGTGATTGAGAGATTTAATTTTTTCACGCCGTGAAACTATGTCTGCTATTGTATCCATGGCTGGGTTAAATATCTGAGGGCTTGATTAAATCATTTTCAACTGCATTTAGTAGGGTATCTAGAATATAAATAGACGGTAAAATGAGAAGATAGTGTGTAATGAAGACTTCTTTACAAGGGTTGCTGTAGAGAAGATGAAATTATATTGATACCCAGATGATATGTCCAAATTTTTAGGTCCAAAATTTTTAAGTCCCATAACTAATGTCCAAAAATTTGGTCCAAAGAGGAAACGTCCATAAGAAGAAAAGGCCAATATTAAAATGTCCAGATATTATAGGTCCATAAAATGAAGTCCAAAAATTTAGAAAGCCTTCAAGGTAAATAAATTTTGAGAGCAATGGAGCTGTTGCAAACTTTTGCTACAGGCTTATTAATAGTTGATATAGGGGTAATACCCAATAAAAATAATGATTAGCGCACTAAAAAATCACGAAATCCACTCCTAAACTCACAAAATGCTTTTAAACGCGAGACCGTAATGGCGGCCGGGCCGCGTTTTCATTGGGTTCCCTATCTTCAATCAGCGCCATCTACACGAGGTTTTCTCGCAACACCACACAAGAAGAAGAAGAAGCATACAATTGCCATAAGAAAACCGCGGCCTCGTCCGTCATTACGGTCTCGCATTTAAAAGCATTTTGTGAGTTTAGGAGTGGATTTCGTGATTTTTTAGTGCGCTCATCGTTATTTTTACAGGGTATTGCCCCATTATCAGCTATTAATAAGCCTGTAGCAAAAGTTTGCAACAGCTCCATTGTGCAGTATGCAATTGTATCTGAACAGTTTATTACTGAAAAATTGGAAGGACAATAAGTACAATCTTCACTGGAAGATTTATTTTAAGCTTTCTATAGAATACAAAAATTATACTGGAATACTTCTGTCCATTAAATATGAACTTTTGGACGTATTTTTAGACACAAACTTTTTATTCGCGGACATTCTAGCTCATTGGACATCAAAAGGTTCAGACGAAATGATATTAAACAAAAAAATAACTGGACAGATAAAATTTTAGACGAAAAAGTTTTGGACATAAAGGCTGTGGACTTATCATCTGGGAGCCTTAATATTCTTGCAGTTTTCTTTAGTTCAATAAAGGCATGGGAGTTTTTACGCCAGGGAGGGTAGAAGACCAATATGTCATGTTGTTTGAATGGAAGAATACTAAAGCACTGTTTCTGCGGACTTCATACCTTACTTCTCTCGCTAATCCATTTGTTATTGTTCTCTTTCAGATTCATCCTTCATGCTAAGAGGACAGGGTTCATCGTTGAGCACGATTTCATTATGGCAACATATCTAGCAGATCGTGTGATAGTACTCGAGGGAATGCCTTCTGTGGATACAACAGCCAATGAACCACAGAGTTTGTTGAATGGAATGAATAGATTCCTTTCATTACTAAAAATTACTTTCAGAAGAGACCCTAATAACTTTAGACCAAGAATCAATAAATTGAACTCAGTGAAGGTAAGAGCTTTTAATTCTAATTCTAATGGGGCTCTTGCAAACTTTTGCCATAGGGGATTGAAGAGTTGATTCTTGCATAAAAACCTGTAAAAATGATGATAAGTTCACTTAAAAAATCATGAAATTCACTCTCAGAATCGGGCTTAATGGCGGAGAGACGCAGGTATCATGAAAGATTCCTATCTAAATTTAGACATCTCCGTGTTTCCGTGGAGAAAATGACATAGTAGACAGGAACCTCTCACAATACCTGCGTTGAACCGCCATTACGATCTTGCTGTTGTAGCAGTGTGTGAGTTTATTACTGAATTTTAGACTTTTTAATGTGATTTTCATAATTTTTGCTAGTCTTTATATTAAATTGGACTATTTATCTGCTAACAGCAAAAGTTTGCAAGAGCCCCATTTTTGCTTCGGTTCTTTGACTCCTCTGCTACTTTTTTGAACGTTAAATTGATTTTCCACTCTAAAGCCAGCTCAATGTAGAGGTTGTTTCAGAAAAGACTGCTGCTGACTGCTCTTAGCTTACATGCGTGAACGAATATTTTTCTATCCTCTGCATCGTTCGATGCGGGCACTACTAACCCTTTTGAAAATATCAGCAAGGTGCGCGGTGTCGAAACTGATTCAGATTGTCAACAATGTGCTTTCAAATACAAGAAATCAATTATGTCATTGTTTTAATTAAAATTGCATCAGAATGAATTTTTGGGTAATGTTATCGTTAGTAAGGGGCACCGACGGGACAATGTTTTCAACTGCACAAAACCAGTCTAATATGCTCGTAGCATCTGTTTGGAGCTACAAAATGGTTTAATTTTTGGGGTTACTTAAGGGACCATACCGCGTTTACCGTTTATGGAATAGATTTTGTTTATAAAATAACTGGTTTTTATTAAATTTACTTTAATTATGGTTACGGACAGGACATCCTACGAATAACTGAAACCAAGTTTTGCACTTAAAATTGGTCGTAATGAAAAAATGTTGAACTATTAAACGTAACACTCGTTTCGAAAATTATGAAAGTTATTTTAAACTAAACACAAGCATGAATTTAATGTTCTTGGTCCTCAAAAAACAAAATCTCACAAAATCACTGGTTACCGACAGGACATTTATCCTGGGGGACATTAGTTCGCGATTTTTTAATCGTATAAGGTGTAAATAAAGAGCCGGCCAGGTTGGTCTAGTGGTCAGGGCTCCTGACTCTAGATCAATAGGTCCCGGGTTCAAATCCCGGTAGTGACCCTAATTTTCACGATAGAACTGACGCGAAGGACGCACAGACGGACTTCGCGGCCTTAATCTCGGAAAATTAGGCGTCTAGAGCAAGCGGGGTCGGGTAGGGGGCTTGCGGGACACCGCTCGCCCCCCTGGCAATCTACATCTCCCATAGCTGAGCCATGGACTCACGCTGAAGCCCAAACTTGCGATCCCGTTGACGTCTCTACAGATGCTGCCATCTGTGAGACATGAGGCTGAAACAAGTTGACTCAGCAGAGATGGGAATCCCGAAATGTGCCTCAATTACAGTCATCTTGTCAGCATAGATGAGAGGAGAGAGGTTGATAAGATGACTCGCCACGCACATCGGCACAAACCGGATTGTGAAAGCACAAGAGACCTGAAAAGGACGCAGTGCGATACTCCTTCGGGGGCGGTCCTTAAGTAATAAAAAAAAAAAAAAAAAAGGTGTAAATAAATGGAAAAAGAGGTATTCTAGAGAACTTTTAAAAATTAAAATTTGGTTGTTTAAATTTCATTTAAGAGCGGAATTTTCGTTCCAAAAACAAGCTGAAACTTGTGAAATTTCATTGAGGGACAAGTTACCGACAAGACATTTAGGTGCTGTTATATTATGAAAATCAACGTAAATCATTTAAGTGCGGAAAAATAGGTTTGGATCTTTGTAAATGAAAGTCAAATTTTCCTGATAAACACATCATTGATTTCATTCAAATAATTCTGAACAGTAATTTAGCCCTCAGGACAGTAACTCTCCCGAAATGAGATTTTGACCCCGACAAAGTACACTGCTCTGAAATTTATTGGGCAAATTAGAGGCGCACCTAAATCTTGCGGATTCAACGAAACAACAGTCAACACCCGCATGAATTTGCTTCATGTTGAATGATGAAATTCAAAAACGCAGGGTCAAGCTGATACATATTTTGCCTCTTTTAATTTTTTTAATCTTTTAAAAGAAACAGAGTCTCATTTTTTTCATCTCTTTTTTTCCAGGATACTGAACAGAAGCGCGCTGGACAGTATTTCTTCTTAGAGAGCTGAGGAGCGTCAACCATCAATTCTTTTGCATCTGTGAATGCCTACTTACCATGGATAACTTCTCAAGGATGAGCGCACCAGCACTAGCTCGCATAATTCAAGGCAGCTGCTATCTGACAAAGTAGTTCTTATTTGTGTTGTGATAATAAACTTTCATCTGATAGCATCTTTAAGAATTCAGTGTGGAGAGAGGAAACTTGCCAAAGGGTCATAACTTCTCAAAATATTTTCAGAACATGGTTCAAATCCAATCCTTTTTAACGTCTTCGAAGAAAGTTGTATCCTGTAATAACCGTGAACCTTAACTCAAATCCTAATCATATTACCCGCAATATAGTAGAGTTTACTCTCCTTGCATCTTTCATCCTAGCTTCATGATTGTCAGTAAAGTTTTCCTAGCTTACCTGCTAGCTCTTTCAACTGAAGTAAAAATGCCAAAGATTTGTAATCTTTACTCTCTTACCTGCCGTTTTTTTTTTCTTCAACCCTTTGAACTCAAATTCAAATTTACCTGGCCGCTGCCCCCCCCCCCCCAACTCGCAATTAATGTGAGTGTTTCAGTGATTTTCAAGGCCCTTCGTATTTATTTACATCAGAGGCTTAAACCTAAATAATTTTACTATAATAATGAGTTTCCACTAGTTGGGAGTGTGGGACCTGGTCTGGCACTCGAGTCAAGGGTTGCAACTTTTTGTCCGACCATGTCTGACTTAAGAGTGGAACGGCAAATTTTTTTTGTCGGACGACATCCGTCACAAGAATATAAAGGGTTAAACCAAGATTAAATGACCTTTCTTTTTCACTTTTTTTATTTGTCTCTCGTCTCATTTTCTAATTTTTGGCAGTTATTTTAGAGCATGAAATCATACTTCATATTCATTTGAAATTAAACGGGAGGACATCTGCAGAAAATTTGGACGGCCTTGAAATTTTTTTTTTTCATACATCCTAAAATCCTGGAAATAGAAGGGTTTTGGGGGGCCAGTGGTGGCTTGTGTAATGTGGAAACGACAGATTCTCTTCATTTCTACTTATGAAAAAGAGTCTATTGTCAGGAGTATCATTGAATCCCCAAGTAATCAATGCTTTTGCACAGAGTTAAGTGGGGGTAAGTAATGGTGTCAAATTGCGCAAGTCGTCACTGACTGGGGCCATCTTTTATTTTGGAAAACTGGGTTTTTCCAGAGTGCGTTAATTTATTGGGTGTTGTAAGAGAATGGCAAGTGAATGAATCGGGCAGCACTGTGTGAGATTAACTCTAAAACAGAATTATGGACAGAATTATCTTGAAATAAAAGGCTTGTTTTATACATACCCCCCCCCCCCCCCCAGGAATCCCTCTTGATTTCAGTAAGAATTTGTCGGGACATTCTGAGAAAAGGTTGAGTGAAAAGCCTTAGATTGAATCTTGATTGGTCATTGTCATTATGATTCACCTTTGTAGGAAAGAAAACGTTTTTGGAATTTATTGTGACTTGTCTCACTGCTACTCAGTCTTAACATAAGCTGCTCACGCACCAAACTTAGAAACTCTTCGGGCATTTAAAAATGCTGCTTTTGTGCCGTCAATAACTCATGCTCTCCTTAATACCAGCAATTATCTTTGAAAAGTCAGTAAACTCATTTCAGATTATTCTTCAGGTACATTTACTTGTCAAAACTTGTCTACTTGTCTTTTTGACTGTATGTAGATCAGTGAGTGTTTTGTAAGAATTTTCAAATACTCCCATTTTGGGTACTCTCTAGAACAATTTATTGTAAAGTCACAAATTTGAACTCAATTTGTGGTTTCTCTCTTTGTACCTGACCAATTAACTGGTCATATTTTGTAAAAAATTTAAAAAAAAAATGAATTAATGTAAGTTGCTGGTTATTATTTATATATTCTGCAGTCACCCACATTATTCTATTGAATGTTCCAGTACAGCATTATATCGTATCTATTACTGTTCGGGGACCTCTGGTTCAATGTATTTTTCCCATTAACGCACTAAATTTTGTTTATCAAACTAAGAAATTAATGGAACCTCTTTGCAATCATGAATGCTAAGTCCTTGAAGATGCTTAACTGTGCCTAGTTTTATGGCTAAAGCTGTAGAAATCAACATATTACAGATTTAATGATGTATTTGGGGGTCTGAATCGCCTAAATTCCTAATTCCTGCCCATTCCATAACAACAATAACAATTGGGCGATTCAAACCTCCAAACACATCGTTCAATCTGTAAAATCTAGCTAATATTTGCAGTTTTAGCTGTAAAATCAGGCGTAACTTAGCATTCTTGAGGCTGTAGAATTCATATTTGCAAAAAGGTTGCATTCATTTCTTGGTTTGTTACCAAAAATTTCTGTTCTAAACTGCGCTTATGAGAAAATTACATTGAACCAGAGGTCCTTGAATGGCAATCAATGCAAAATATTGCTGTACTAAAACAGTCTATTATTCCATCTATTTGAAAAGATGCGCTAAATAATGAAGGCTAAATCATGTGAAGGAAATAAGCTCGGAAAGGTGATTCTTCAGCGACCTGTAGGGAATTTCAAATCCGCTAAATTGCGCCACCGCTGCGCTCTCTCTGAAACCATAGGTTTACCATCTTTGACCATCATTTGCAGGAGCAAGATTTAATTTTTGGAAAATGTTTATACGTTTGAAAGTATTGGCAAGAAATTGTGAGTTTCAAGTAGGTATTAACTCAACACCTTCAAACTCGCAATTTTTTGCAAATACTTATAACCCGAAAAATTGATCGTAGAAATCTTGGAATGGTATTAAAACACTTCTTAGGATGTGATCTTGAACGCAATGTTCAAACGTTTTTGAAAAATTGACTCTAGCTCTTGCAAATGACGGTCAAAGGCGGCAAATCAATGGTGTAAGAGAGCGCGCAACAGTGGCGCAATCTAGCAGATTTAAATGTCTTTACAGGTCGCTGAGGAATCACCGTACCCCTAAAATAACGAAACATCTAATACTCCAGTTTTAAGAGTTAGAAAAGAGAGTAAATCACTGAAGTGACGTGTGGCAAAATTTTCTCCTTCTCTTTCCCTTGTTTCATTCATTGGGGAGGAAAAGAACTAGGTAACCCCTAAAATAACAAAACATCAAATACTCCAACTCTCTTAAAATGCAGCAAAATCAACACTTTTTTATGTAATGAGAATTTGTTTTCCCCAGTTACACATAACCTCAGATCCACCAATTCCTCTCTAATCTTAAGTTCCTTGGCCTGTAGTTTTTTTTTTTTTTTTCTTTTTTGACAAGTTCCGTTTTGGGAAGCAAATTAAAAGAGCCCCTCCATGAAAAATGACACTCAAAACAAACAAATGATCAAAGATAGTAAATACAAATTACAAATGGAACATGAATTTTGGATGAAAGCTGTTTTTTTTGCTTTTTGTAATCGGCACGTAAAATGAACTGCACTCAACCAAGAGCAACCTGTTCCATCTTGTTCCATTGTTTTATATGTATAAAAAAATTAGCCTGATGAGTAATCAAACAAACAATTGAAGTTCCGTACCTACACTTTGAACTTGATGGATATAATAGAAAACCAAGAAACAACCAACAGCAAATTTTGTCAAGGATGGTGGGACACTGGGAGGTGATCACAGAGGATCACAAATCATACTGGTTATCGTAATCAAATCGAACACGTCGAATCAAATGGGCTTGCTTCTCTGCAACTCGATTGTGCAGACAACCAGTCACAACCACCTCCTCATTTCTTCATACTTCAGTCGATTAAGATTCTAGCAAGCGGAGACCTGTCGGATTCTCTGTGGAATAAAGTATGAAGAGGTGAGGGAATGATTACAACTGGTTACCTGATGGATCAAGATGCCCAGTAGCAAGTCCGTTTGATTTAACGTATTCTATCCGATTACGGACAACCATCAAGATTTCATCCTCCGTGATCATTTCCCTGGAGATTAAACCTAGATCTTCTGATCAAAAATCTTGAGGTTGAAAAAAAATGGGTAAAAGATAAAGCAGAAACATTTTCCCTCTGTTGGATTTGAAGAGAAACATTAACAAAACAAAGGTATGTGTAAAATTGTAGGTACTTATGTTAAAGCCCACCGAGAAAATGAGTTAGAAAGGCCTGCTGAATAATTACAAAATAAAAGAATTATATTATATACAATTTAGTTTTAACAGCACAAAACAGTAATAAAAATCACATTAGGTAATGGTTGGATTTTGCAACACGTTCAAGCTACCTAGTCTTTCTTCTTAATTGCATCAGAGTTCGATGAGCCCTGGAAAAAATTAAGAAAATGCTTGAATCAATTAACTTATTACTACAAGATGAATGACTCAACTTTGGAATTCCCAATTTATGCTCTATTTTCCCAGAATCCCATCAATTTTCCAGATGGAGATCTATGCACTTTTCAAAAAAGGTAGGAGGACAACGGCTGAAGAAGAGGACATTTTCTCCGCAAGGATTATGGAAATTGGACAACCCTGTACTCAGAGCTTGAACCACACCAGGCACCAAAATTCCATAAAAAACTAAAGCTCTGGCCAAAATTGCCGCTTGGAAACAGGATTCCCCTCCCCCCCCCCCCCCGATTCCTCTTTTTTAATATAATGACAGATTTGTAAATTACTATTGGAGCTCTGTATGGTCTCGAAAAACAATATTGACCTTCGGTTTGCCTTAAAACTCTAAGAATTTTATGTTCTCTCCGATGTATCACAAGATTGGGGTTGCTATTTGAAATTATTGAGTTCGAGGGTGCCCCCCCCCCATAAAATCAGTCCCTCTAAATGATATGTTGGAGACAGGGCTGCCAAAACGCGTATAATCGTATCCTTGGCGTATAATTTGATTTGAAAAAAAGTATCTTTTTGCGTATCTTTTAAAATTTGGCGTACAATTTTTTTCTTCCCCGTGTTAAAGCATAGGAGTTGGCGTATCCTTGTAGTTGCAGGATACGATTATACGAACTGGCGTATCTTTTGAAATTGGTTCACGGCAGCCCTGGTTGGAGAATGGCGCAAACCACATGTTTCTATCTGCTATAGAAAAAAAAGTTATGAGGGGTGTGTAGTCACTCTCTCTGGCCACTCTGTATCAACTCTGTATAAGGACTCTAGGTTGCAGTGGTTGCAGAAGACTCATTCAGTGTGCGTTTTACATCGCTTCTCTTCATCGTTTTGTTATTAAATTAACCAGCCCCCGCCCATCGGCTCAGCCTGTAATATGGCTGAGCTGGGCAAAGATACTATACAGGGTGTGTATCTAAAAAGGATCAGGGGCAAATAAGTATTTCGGAAACAGCTTCAATTTTCGAAAAACGCTCATACACGTATTCGCTTATTTAGAGGGGGACATCTTTTTGGGGGGTTTTAACCTTCGGCGCCCCCAAGAGGGGCGGGGGGCACCACCCCCCTAAATTGCATATTTCAAGTGGGGACCCCAACTTTTTATTACAGTTTCGGAAAGAATACAAAATTCTAAGACTTTTAGAGCAAACCGCATGTCAACATCAATTTTTGTCTTCGAAATATCGAGCCTCAAAGTTCGATATCGACCAATTTTCCGAAAATCAGAACTTCTCCAAAAAAGGTCGGATTTTAAAAAACTAAGGAAGAGACTAACAAAAGTACTCTAGTACTTTTCAAATAAAAATACACCCTTTGCATACAATTTACACTGTTGCCATTTTGGGGCCCCTAAATTTTTGTCAAAATTATCGAACATTTTTATTTCGCTATTTTCTTGAAAAACAATCCAAATTCAAAATATTGGCTCCGAAATAGTCCGATAAGGTTTATTGTGTGCTGAAATACGCTCAAAAGCTCTCAATAGTCTTGCATCATTAATTAAAACAAAAATAAAAGCTACTGAATCGAAATATTACTTAAATCTCAGAATTTGTTCAAATCATTTGTTCAGGCTTTTTTGAGACTTTCGACGATATAATAGCGTATTTTAGCTCACATTAATCCTCATCGGTCAATTTCGGAGCCGATACTGTGAATTTGGATCGTTTTTCGAGAAAATACCGAAATAAAAATGTTCGATAATTTTAACAAAAATTTAGGGGCCCCAAAACGGCAACAGTGTAAATTGTACTCCTGTATACGATTTGGCAATCTCTTATTCAATAACACGTCAACAGCTGATTATGTTGACATTTTGACATTTTGTAAACAAACCCGGTCTCGGTGGCATTTTTGGTGGGTTGTGTTATCAAGATCTTCCCAAATCAGTAATAGTTGTGTTCGTTAACTAATTTTATTCTGTTTCATAATTTTATCTGTACTTTTATGTATCATGAAGGCCATTAATTGTTTATTTAACGCCTTAATTTGTCCCTCATTAATCCCCTCACTATTGTAGGAGGTCTAATTTTAAATACCCAGGTGATTATTGTACTCTCCATTTACCCTCAATGGAACATATTTCTCATCGCTGATGACTCTTACTTAGTTGTTTAACATTTGAGTCTCTACATGTAAGAAAATAATGAGCATAAAAATCTGCATATGTCTCCTTTGAACCATGCTCTACCAAACAGTCTAAATGGAACCTAAAAGCACAAAAATAGTCATCGATGATTCACCTCTCACGCAGAAGTCTCAACCTGTTAATGTTCTTGGCTTTGACATTTCTCACCACTCAAAAACAGTGCAATTTTTGCTCTGCTCAGCTGGAGTTTTCCTTCTGTACCTTGTCTACGGTTATTTGCAAGTGAGTATCTAAGTGTATAAGTTTTGGTAGAGCAGAACCACTTTGAGCATTGGGTTCTGACAAGTAGGGGCGCCTGCCTCTGAATTGCATGAAAATGTATCGGTGAACCATTGGTTAGCTCAGAGTTCGGAAGCAAGCACCGCTACTTGTCAGAATCCGATACTCAAAATGGTTCTACTCTATTTTTCTGAAGATGATTGAATTAAAGAGGTTTCGTTTAAGTGCTTTCTGACGTGAACACTTGAACAGTGGTCAGCCATGTATGCTGATTACAAACAATTGAGTTGAGCGAGCAGTTTTGGTGTGTTGTTTATTTATTGGAGTACCGATGATGCTGCTCCAATGTAAAGTAAATGGACCTATGCTAAGAAACGATAGGCACCTACCTATTGTCTGATAGCACCAGTCTGATATTCAGAGCTCTTTGTCTGGACTTGGAGTTTAGTGCTGCACCGGAGGAGCCACCCCCCACCTCTCATTTCTCAGCGTGGTTCTATTTATTCTACATTGGAGCTGCACCAGTGCCTCTCTGAAGAAAGAAAGAAAGGAACAGTCAGCATCTGGAAGCAAGTCTGGTTGATTTGATGTGTAGGTATACGTTTCTATGTATCATTTAATAATCTAAGTTTGCTCAAAAAAAGAAAAAAAACCTCTGTAATTGCATAAACGAAACCAAGACCCACCTTATTGGAGTGATGACCAGCAGTGTGGTTTGCATACGGCATACCGAGGTGAGAAATCTGACAAATAGAGTGACAGGAAAGAGAGAGGCAGCTGGTCAGGACGCAGTGGCGGCTCGTGCAATCTGGCAACCGTGCACTTTTGCCATTTAAACGTATGCAAAAAGATCGATACTAGGTGAGGCGCTACGCCTCACCAAGTAATCGATTATTTTACACAGTTTTAAATGAAGGAAATCCATTGTTGCCACATTGCACGAGCCACCGCTGTCAGGACGTCAGGTGTTATCGATATGTGCTGGGAGAAACCGGGCCCATTCATGATTAATGTGTTTGTTGGTCAACCGCAATGATTATAAGGATGGTGTTGTTTTTTCCTATTTGAGCAGAGACCAAAGATGTCTCTTTATCGGATGGCCTTGAGTTACATTGTTATTTTTTTGTCATTTATTTACAGAACTAATAATAACCCAAATGTCTTAAATTTTTTGATGTTTGTTATTTCTTTTTTTATTTTATATCTATCTTTGATTCATTTGAAAAATGCAGAAGTAATGCAGAAGCCATTACTGATCTGTACATCCTGGGCAAAAGCTTACAGCAGCCCTATTCGGACTACTCTCATCATCAAGCGGCACAGAAAACAAGGGATTCTCTACATCAGAACCAACTTTTTTGATGCCACCTCTTGTGTCAATGTACACCCTTGCAGGGACGTGCCGAGGGGGGGCATGTGGGTACCCTTGCCCTGGGCGGCACTCTCAGGGAGCGGCAAAATGAGGGTAAACAAGCAAAAAAAAAAAAAAAAAAGAGGTCATCAAATTTCAAAATGAATATCAGAGGGCGGCAAAATCAGTGTGTAACAAGCAAAAAAAAGTCATCAAATTTATAATTTTGTTCGCGGAGGGCAAGATTGCTTCCTCTCTGGAAACCACGGCACGCCCCTGCACCCTTGTTCCTAAATTATCTTTTCTTGCTTGTTACAGGAGTCCATTTTTCAGTTCGAAGGCTTTAAACCGTACGGATGGTATCTAACTTTAGTGCAGTTTGCATTCTACACAGTTTTTGGATGGATCGAGTGCAGTATATCCAATACTGTTCGGAGGTATATTCTTACTCTCATCGTGTAACTGCTTGCGTTAAATTTTTTGAGCTGCATTGCTTAGCTGGTTTGATTACAAAACCATCAGCTAGAGTCTAGGAGTGCAAAATGTTTCAAAACCTTGGAAGTTTCTTTCAGTCTGAGACTTTTTTTTCACAGGTTTTTTGAAAAATTTCCTCGCAAGAATTAAAAAATTTGAAGTGATTTTTTTTTTGTTTACTCACTTTAACATCGTATGTTCTCAAAATGACAGATATTTTTGCAATTTTGAGGCCATTTTCCTGGGAAAATCTTATTGCCCTTAAAAAGAAAAAAATAAGTTATCGGGAAAATTTTTTCAAGTCCCAAATATTACCTCTCTTTTCCACAAATTTCCTTATTTTCATGTAATCCGTGAATTGCTAGATGAGGCACCTTTTGCATCCCTGCTCGAGTCTTTCAAAATCAAGGTCAACCAAATTCTTCTTCATTCAATCTTTATGCTGGGTTCAGCAAATACCATTGATAAAATTGGGAATTTTTTGCATCATTCTTTTTACAACCACTTCATATATCTTCATTTTTCATTTATCTTTTTAAAAGCCCTTGGACAGCTAAAACTTACGTTCTTATGTAGTCTCTTAAATCGTAGTGTGTAGAGAGGCGCCGGGAGAGGGTGGCACAGGGTAGAGGGGCCATTTTGATTGGACAACTTGAAAGCGTCTTAATTTGACATTTTTAAAACATAAGGCACATTTCTTATGGCGCACCGACCAAGGTAAAATTGTACCTTTTTTGCTGAAAGCAAAACTTGAGACCATTCTGAGCAAAAGTTCTCAGGGGCCCAAAAAATCTCCGTGTCAAGTTTAGCCGCTATTAAAGTTGGAAAGTTGGATTAAAACACTTTGTGAATTCAGTTTTGAATTTGTGAACTCAGTTGCGTTTGTGAACCGTGATTCACACGCCATAAGAAATGGTACCATGTCCTTTGCCCGTTCCAGGAGCCTCTACTGCGGGTTTGTTGAAGAAGATTTTAACAAACTTGATGGTCCATCAAAAGGTGGATTTTTTATGAAGAAAATTGACTTAAAATTTTTAAGACAGGCCTTTCCTAACTATGAGATTAGTTTTTCCTAAAAATTTGCCACCTACGGCAAGTGCTCAAATTTATCATCTACTAAATTTGGCCATAAGTCTACACACAATTTATGTGGTTTTGAGTTTACCAGGTAAAAGGTAAAATTTACCTTTTTCTTAAAACCTTAACCCTTACTACATGAATTATAATTTGCTAAAATGTGAATTACTGTAATTCAACATACTGCCACCAAGATTCTCAAGGGCTGCATGCGTTTAATTAGTGTCATAAGATGCCCTATCAAAAGATACAAACATGTGAACGAAGTTTGTTGAGTACAGCTTGACACACTCGCGCTCATTCCTTAAAACGATTTTGTTGGGTAGGACTCCTCACACGAGCGGTAAGGATTAAATAACATGTAATTAATATGTTTCATTGGTTTTCCTCTTGTAACTTTTTCAGAGTTCCTTACTCCGTTTATGCAATGCTTGCTTTCCTAACGTTGGGCACGATGGGTTTCTCAAACTCGTCGTTGGGTTACCTGAATTACCCGACCCAAGTAATTTTTAAATGCTGCAAACTGATACCTGTCATGATCGGTGGGATATTAATTCAAAGAAAGACGTATACAAAAATTGACTTTGCTGCTGCTTGTTGTATGTGTATCGGGCTCATTGCTTTTATTTTAGCCGACAGCAAAGTATCGCCCGTTTTCAGTTTTGTAGGTAAGGATATAATTTTCCTTTTTTTCCAACTAGTTTCCATGATTTTTTATTTAGATTTTTCTCTGGAATAAATGAGTGTTTAATGCTTTTGCTCACTCCAATTCAGAGAAATTCGAGAATGCACATCTGATTCTTCCTCAGCAACAGATTCATAAACATACATAAAGAAAACCAATTTCAAATGAATCCGTCACACTCACCCTTTCTAGAGAAACAGATCTCGCAGCTAATTACAGAGGACCTACCTATGAAAACCTACTAAACCCACTAAAAACCTCTAGTTTTCCGTCCGATAGCGGTGAGGCGCATTCTTTGGAGCAGGGTGCATGATGTTTGCGCACTATAAACCAGGCTGGAGGGCGTCTATCCACCTGGAGTCGAAGAAATACCTGACTCTGCAAAAGTGCTGAGTGCCAAGTGACATAGGATTGCGGGTCCCGGGCCCATAGGCAGAGGCTCCCTGTAAGAAATATTGAGTTTAGTCAAATGATTTTTTGTTCTATGATATTCCTGGATTGTATCTCTTTGAGATGTGGAACAAATTTTTCTAAAATATTAAAAAAAAATTCAATAAAAGCATTATATCAAACGATGGTCAAATCAAAATTGCTGAGCCGCTTTAATTACCTCAAATGAAGCTTTAACTGGAAAATTCTAAGTTTTCAGATTCGACTTTACCCTTTAATGTAAGTAGGTTCAAAACACATTAAAAGAAAGGCCGAAAGGTAGGTCTGTAAGTTCTACGGACAGTGGGCATGAGCCTTGGCTTGAAAAACTTAGCATGTGTTTTGCTGCCATTATTCGTAACTGATTGCATATTTTTGTTTTCAGGTGTGTTAATGATCTCAATTGCTCTTTTATGTGATGCTGCAATCGGAAATGTTCAAGAGAAAGTAATAAAACAATACAATGCCAGTAATGCTGAAATAGTTTTCTACTCTTACTCAATTGGGTTTATTTATTTATTTACTACTATGTCAATATCTGGGAGTTTGCAATCAGGATTTGATTTTTGTGTGCAGGTAAGCTCCAAATGTATTTATTTTAGTTTTTTCTCGTCCCTGTTCAGATGAGTGAGCATTAAACTCATTAGAGGCTTCAACTTGTACACGTGTGTGTGGGGGATTATCATTTCGCCCCCCCCCCCCCCCCCACATCTTCCCCTTTGGGGAAGTGGGTTTTATCAATTTTTTTTTTGAATTTAATTTATTATCTTTGATTTAACAGCAAGTGGAATCTTAAAATTCCCTTCTGCCTTTCTAAAATTTTCAAGGGTTTAAAGAAGAATAAGCATATTCCCTTTGGCTAAGTTTTTTTAATATTTTAGAGTACCCAAGGGAAAATATTGAGGTTTTTCTGTTTCGTATTTTAACTCCGGCACTGATTGTGCGTAAACTATCTCAAATCAATTTCTAAAACCGCACAAGATCCCGATTCCCTTTTGGGGGCCAAAATTTTAAATTTAAGAACCTGCAAAATAGAAACTAGACCTAAACATGGAGACCAGCGCCGGACTTAGGCACGGGCCACATGGGCCGTGGCCCAGAGCGGCAGATTTCTGGAGGTGGCAAATTTTTCACGGCAGTTTTTTTTTTTTTTTTAATGAGTGCTGTCGCAAGTGCAGCTACGAAATTTAAGGAACAACTGACACGATAATAGATTAAGAATTTTAAATTGCAGTAGCGAGGGCGCGGGGCAGGCGGCTCGCTGACCGCGCTATAGAGCGGCCGGCGCGTAATTTCGTATCCTTGCGTCACATTTGAATTCAAGCTTGTTGCTGATTTTCTTGCTGAAAAAAACGCCGTGCATTGACTGCGTCGTTATCACCACAAAAATCCAAGTCATTTTGGGTAAAAAATATCGGGAAACTCTCTAAAAATCACGACATTTTGCATTTTAAGGTGGTAAAAATCACAAAAATTTCCGGGAGTGGACCTCCAGACCCTCTCCTAACTGGGCAGGGTTTCCTGATCGAGCGATCCGTGGTTGCGTGAAAGTGAGGAGATTTGTCCATTTTTTTTTAATGGCTTATAAGTTTTTCCTGGAAAATGTCTCAAATTTTCGAAAATATCGGTAAATTTGCGTGCTTACAGACAGAGTTCATGTGTTAAAATAAGAAAAAAAAAGTTACCACTTTTCAACTTTTTTTGAGGAAATGTTTCAAAAATCCTGTAAGGAAAAAGTCCCGAATTGTGTGAATTTTCCGGCGTTTTGAACATTTTGCATCCCTGTAGCTGGGGGGGGGGGGGGGGCTGCAAATAGTCAAATAGGGCCCATGGGCGGCAAATGTGTAAATCCGGCGCTGATGGAGACTAGTTGAATGTAGACTAATGGACGTCCTGTGACTACCACGGAATCCCATGAAATGAGAGATCAAGCTGACAAGTATTTCAACGCAAATCTTCCTTTAACCTGTGTACCCTTTCAAAATAGCATGTTCAACTTGGGTGTATGAAAAGTATTTAGACTAATAGGCACTATCAGAACATTTAACAATTTTTGAACATTCTGTAGCGATTATTTGACTTTTCATCTGTTGTTCTTTACAATGACTGAGTTATTATTTTTAATTTTCAGAATCCAGTCATTTATGTATACGCCTTGATATTTTCCTTGTCAGGATATTTGGGAATCCAAATTGTCTTGACCCTTGTCAAAACTTGTGATGCTTTAACAGCAGTGACAGTGACCACATGTCGTAAAGCTGTGACTATCGCCCTTTCCTTTATTTTATTTGACAAACCTTTTACAATACAGTAAGTATTCTTTCATACTCTTATCATTTATTGATAAGATAATGAAGTTTTACCCAGTTGTCAGAGGAATAATACTCTTATTATTATTTTATTTATTTATTTATTTACGAGGGGTGGCTGATAAGTAACGCCATCGAATTGGTTAGGATGGACTTAATGAAAAAAACTAAAATTCACAATGAAGCTTATAATACTTCGTCCTCCGCACAAAGGGACGTATCTCCATTCTGATGTTTCAAAATCTTCGCACCTATTCTATTTTTTCACAAGCGCATTTTCGCATCAAAATTCTTGAAAATTTCAGGCGTGTTTCTTCATACCTGTGAAAAAAATCACTGAGATTTTTTTCTAGTCTCCACCAATCACTGTTTTCCATTCTTATCTGGCTGATCCAGAAGTCGGAAAAAGTTAGTTACTTGATTAACCTGAGTGAAACACTCCCACCTAAGTTTGGAGTGTTTTGCATCATATTCTTATCAGAAAAAAAAGCATTGGCCGAGACTACTTTAAAAATGCTTTTACAGTCTGCACATTAACTTTATATCAGGCTATGAATACTTAACCACCCTGCCCAATCAGGCCAAAATGAAGAGGTATATCAAAAGTTTCAAACTTTTCCGGAGAAAAAATGAGATATTGGCAAACCAAGTTGAAACTTATGTTGCTAGCAGAGTTGATGTTTCTGTTTTATTCAACTTGTAACAGATGATCCTTCATGAGTCTTTAATTTCACTCAAATTTTTGTTTCAGATACCTTTGGTCCTCTTTATTAATATTGTTGGGAATCTACTTAAACATTTGTAGTAAAAATCCATCTCTCTTGAAAGTGCTGTTGGACTTTTTGAGCAGAATACCACATTTGAAAAAGATTCTAATCACCGAAAGGAAACGAAAATTGACTTTACTAGCTAATGTGTAATTGTTTTGAGCAAATTTATATTAATTTTCACTGGAACCTTTCATCAAGTCTCCGCTACCCTCAGCCTAACTGTTATGGTGTCTCGAATAGTTTTATACATTCTTGCTTCTCGCATCATTAGGAGTCGGTATACATCACTGAAGGAATAACCTGGCTTCTTGACTAACTGTACCAATGAGCTGTTCCAATATACAGGGTGTTGAAAAACTGTTCCCGAATATTTCAGGGGCAGATTCTATAGGTCAAAAAAAGATTTTTTTTCCTACAAACATGTGTCCAAAAATGCCCCCCTTTTGAGCTACAGCCCCCCAAAGTTTTAAAAAATTAAGGGTTTTTTTGGAATAGCGACCACTATTATGAACCAAATGTCCCAAAAATTGGTTTCCTTCAGTAATTTTACATGTAAAATCCATTAATGGCCTCGAGAAGTTCAGAAATTGAGTCTGACTGTACTTTTCACGCAATCCTGTACCGTTAACGGCTCGAATTTTATATTACGGATTAAAAATTTGAAGAATAATTACCAAAATCAGATGCGAAAAAACCCTTAAAAAGATTTTTGGTAATTTCTGTTTCTTTCAGTGCGACGCGTTTTAAGCAAGATAATTGCTGCACAGTGTGGAAAAGTCAGCGCTTTTACCATAGCGGCTGATCCGAAGAAGCAGTGGAGAGGCGGTTTGCATACTCACTGCCGCTTTTCATGGTAAAAGCGCTGAATATCCTCAGACAGTTCAACACAATGGAATTTCACTGAAAGATCTGAGAACTTAAAAATAAGTGGTATTCTTGAGCTTATAATTAAAATTATCGATCTAATAAACTAAGAAGTCCCTGGAAAGAACATGATGATGAATTTGGAAAAGTGGACACCTGTCGCAAGTTTTTTTGCTGGATCTCCATTTATCTCTGTTCTGAGGACTCCTCAACTGATGCCTGAAATTCACTGAATCAGTAAAGTGACAGAGAAAATGTAATTATAGGTGCAATAGCATAACTGCAATAAATTGAGGAGAAGCATAATGCACTTTTCAAAGAAGTGCTTCTTGGATAATTAAAATTACCTCTTTTTTTTCTTTTCTTTATAAAGTCCCAAACCTAAACTTCTTTTGTTTTATTGTCAAAAAATGTTGTTAACTAGTTTTAAAGTTGAAATACTTATTACACAAACTTCTTTGCTTAAATCAGCATTTTCTCTGATTTCACTATACCGTGGATGCAGCCCTAGTTCCAAGAGATTCTTCACGTAAATTTGCTTCGAAAGGCCTGCTAATTGCGTCTTGCAGCCTGAACACTGTCAGAACCAATAGTAATTACGAAACATTTACGTTGAATTGAAAGGCACTTTTGCCTTAATCAGACACCGCTGCTTGCAGCTCTTTGTTCCTGCTCTCACAAAGAGGCTTGAACTAATGAGTCTGTTGCGCACTTTTGCTACAAAGCCAGAAATACCTGATTCTCACATAAAATGTTACAAGAAAACCAATGGAAACAACAAAAACTCATGAAATTTCTTCTGTAGTAGAGAAAAAGTAACAATTATTTGAGACCCGTTGCAAAACGAATTTGAAAATGACACTAATGGCACAAAACTCGATGACATTACAGTATAGGACCGCGCCGGTGTTGCCAATGGTAGTGCGTTTGCAATGTGGCATGAAACAATAGTAATACGGCTTCTTTTTCTTTTTATCAGTCATAAAATCAGAGAAAAGTGTGGAGACGCATCTTCGAAAATTGCAGTTGGCACGCAAACAAACAACTTCCGGTTACCGGATGTCTTATACTATGACGACATCAAATTTTGTGCCAAAATGAAACCTTTTCAAATCGCTCGGAATTTTCACAACTTTAAAATTGTTTTAGTTTACGATCCGGAGATCAAAAAAAATTACAAAAGATACAGTGAGTTCTTTACATCTGATACTTCAAGGAACTGAAATAAAAAAAAGTTGCGCAACAGCCTCATTGTAATATCTACTGTGCTAGTTTCGAAACATTCTCTCGAAAAAATAGAACATCAAATGCAAGGACTTTCAAGGTTTTTACCAAAAAAAGGATGTACTGATGTTACGACAAATTACTTTTGGAGGCAAGGTCATGAAAATTTGGGCATTCAATGTTTTGCCGTTTTAAATGACCAGGGGTTCAAAATGTGCAGAGTCTAGCGATCCATGGATCATGTGAAAGTAAGGAAAGCCCAAACATTTTCTTCTTCTTCTATGGCAATAAGATTTTCCTGGGAAAATGGCCTCAAAATTTAGAGAACATTGGTAATTTTGCATTTATACGCTATTAAAATATTATAATAAACTTCCCAAAAAAAAATAAAGAAGAAAAAAAAGTGTCATCGCTTTTCAAATTTTTGTGAGGAAAATTTACAAAAATCCTGTGAGAAAAAATTCCTGACTGCGTGAAACTTCTGACGTTTTGGAACATTTTGCACCCCTGTAAAAGACTATTATTGCAAAATTAGAGTAAAGCCGCCCTCAATAGAAAATAGGTATCAAATTTCAATGAGTTTTCCTATCCCTCCTAAAATATCCAGTGAAATAAGAGCAAAAAAAAACAAGAACATGGAAAAACCGAATTTTTTTATTTAAAAAAAAAATTTAAATCTATAATTGACATTAAATTAGAGTGACTCCTATTCAAAATAGTTCACTCAAAATATGAGTTATCTAATGATGGCAGCATAGATAAAAAAGCAAATATGTACGAGCAACAATATTTTTTTCCATTGTAAATCAGTCTGTAATGTATTGTCCTCGCAGCATTGAAAGGCTTCGGACATTATCTTTTTCCTCTGCTTTAGGTGCTATGTAAATTCCTCCTCAATTTAATTCCTCAAAAATATTTAAGGATGAATAAACTCCACAACAAATCGGTGCTATCTTTGCAATACTAATAGGTGGTAAGGTGTTACAACATTAAGCACTTTGCAAGCTGGATAAAAATGTGAAGTAGTGTAAAAATTCGCAAGTCCCTCAAATACAAAATAGTGGAGAAATTATCAATATTAGCCTTTTACAACGTTCAAAGCTTCAATGATGTTCAGACCGAGGAAAGGTTGAAAAGTTCTAGTATCCTTCATCAGAGCATTGAAACGTGTAATCAGAATACTTTTTCTTCAAAATATTTGCTGCTACAGTATGGTCTGCTTTGCCATACCCTTGTGAATAGCCATAAACTTTTATTTTCTTATGTTCTGAATCATGATTGATTCGGCCACCACCGAGCACTTCAGTATCCAGCTTGAGTTTGGCGACTCCTTCAGAAAATCTCTCGTAAATATCCGCGTGATAAGGGCAGTCTGCAAAACCACGGACAACTAATTTACTAGGTTCACCATGGTCAGATGTTGCATCATAGACTTTAACTAAGATGTACTTGAAAACTCCCTTCGGATCAATCTCTACTTCTGGTAGATTGATTAAAGCTTCTGACATTGTAGCCATTTTTGACTTAAGATGTACAGTTAGAGGTTTGATACTAATAAATCTTGATACGTTAGATGTAAGCATCAACATAAGATTTCATTGAAACAGTCCGTTGTTTGAAGATACGTTAACAGTGATCACCAAAACGTTGCACCTAAACAAAACATTTTCAAGAATTAGACATTAAACAAGTAAACGTAATAGGCACTTAATAATAGATACACTTTGATTTGATGTGGGAGATACCGATGCTTTCCACAGTTTCACTTTAAGAAATACTGTTACAGGTTGACCCAAGATGGATTTGACTTGACATCTATATGGCTTGCATGGAAACATCAGCTTCTTTCTGCTCCTGCTCAATCAGGTTGCACTGTCCGCAGTTTGAAGTTGATGTTTTCATGAAAGCCATAGAACAGTCAAGTCTAATTTTATTTGGGACAACCAAAAACTGATTACACCCTCAAGATCAAGCATGCCTGATAATTTTTTCAAGAACATGTGATCTCTTAGGCACCTATAATTTTGTACCCTTTCCCTTCCTTTCCGTACTCTAGTATTTGCAGCTAGGCTCTCACTTAAATTCAGTAGAAACCAAAACCAAAACAAAAATAGCGGGAAACAAATATTTACAGTGAGTTCCCACCAATTCACGTCAATGTTAATACATTCAAAGAAGTTCCAGCTGGACTCCTAACAAATTGCTGCAGATTAGATCGATTGAAACTAGATACAGGAGCTGGCTGTTCAGTGGCGTACTGGAGGCCCCCGACCGAAGGGGCCCATGATCACATCTGATCCATGTATCGGACTAAACATAACATTTGAAAGAATAAAGATAAAGATGGAGGAGAAAATAAATCAGTGTAATCTAAAAGTAAGAGGAGCTGAGTTCCAAGTATCAAATGAATATTGAAAAGCTGTCAGAAAAAAGAAAAAAAATTCAGCTCTTTTCTTCCTTTATCGGAGAGAAACAGAATTTTACAGCTAAAACTGCGTGAAAAACCGTCTCGAGAGCACTCAATTTACCTGAAATTTCTGGGGAGGACCCCTGAGTCCCCTCCAGATGGGCTGGGGCAGGGGGGTGTCCATAGACACTCCATTCACTGTGTAAAAATATAGGGCCCCCGACTGAAAGTTTGCGGGGGGCCCCCCAAAGTTTCCGGTACGCCACTGTGGCTGTTGGTATAAGTTTGGTTGAGAGTAGCTCTACACTGGAGCTGAAAGGGTTAATATTTGAGTTTTTGTCTGGTGCCATCTAAAGGACACCAAGCTCTACACAGTAATGTACCTATACCTCACAACATCAGAAAACACTAAGTTCAGTGTTTTACAGTGTTTAATATAACTCGTGAAAAGCCCTTGTTAAAAAGTGTGACTCTTCTAGTTCAAGTATCAGAAAAGTCTAAAAGCTAGTGCAGGATCAAAATAACATTTAGTAACCTGCAGGTAAAAAGGAAAAAGAAAGTACCTAGTTGAACATACACTTATCACTGGTATCAATGTCAAAAAAAGTACCTACAAGCAGCTAATTTTTGCAGAGGGGTACGAGAGAAACACACCTGCTGAGAGCCAAAGTCTAAAACTGATAGAAAATAATAGTAATATTAGAAAACGGACTGAAAAGACAGAAAAAAGATGTGCTAATAGTGGCTGATATACTACCAATCTGATAACAACAAAGCCGCACCCAAAGACATTATAGAAGAAGACTGGCCCCTAGCGGCGAGATTTGAAGCCGGTTACTGTCATAGGCGAGGGCTTCCCCGCTCGGGGGTATGAACCAAATTAACATTGCGTCTTATGGAGCCGATACATAAACCTGTTTCAAAAGAATATTAATTACTGTTGGTTTTCAAAAGTACGCAGATATGATATGCAGCTTATGCCAAAGTTGAGATTGACGAACTTAAATGGATGTTTCGGTCAATTTATCCGCTAGATATTTACGATTGAAAGTACGGCAGAGAGGTTATGGCTGCTAAAGTAAACAATGACCGACCGATCGTTAACTTCGATTATTAAAGAACGGACGCTTTAAATTGATCCAAATTTTCGGTTAAAATGTATGGTATACTATACTGTACAACATATGTGAGACTCGACACGGTTATTCGCAAGAATAATTGACTAAAATAGGTTTGCAGAGCGAGGCTCCATAAGAGCTAATGTTAATTTGGTTCATACCCCCGCGCGGGGAAGTGCCCTGCCCATCAGTCCGTGCCAAGACCGGCTTCACTTTTCCCCCGTGCAAAGAGATAGCAGGGGCCAGTCTTCTTCTATAATGTCTTTGGCCGCACCACACACTTTTTTAGGTTATGTTTACTTTTAATTTTATCAGTACTCAAATGACGTCAGATTCGTGACGTATTTTAGGAACAGAAAACGTTATCTCTCTATAAACCCACCTCATGCGCTTACCCCAGGTTCCCCGCACCCCTCTCACCCCTTTTACTGCATCGCACGGCTTCTTCGCGCCCGCGCCGCAGCTCAACTCAAGTTCAAGTACCGTTTTCTTTAGTTTGCGTGCTTCAAGCGTAGCAACCGGCCATAATCATTGTACCCAGCTTTCAATTGTTATTCGCATGTCGGAGCATTTACTCACTATCTTCACAACCGTACTAATATCTCAACTGAATCCTCGTCGGTCTTTCTAAGTACATATATCGATTCTGAAAGGAGTCAAACAGCCCATCAGTGAAGTTTTTCGCGTTTAATTCTCTTATCACTAAAATCCTGTGTAATAACCTAACCACAACGACGAGCTTGTGTCTTCAGTATCTCTCAGTTATTTGGCGATTCGTCGGTCAAAAGTTGTGAATAAAGGCTGTCGTCAAATTTGTGCCTTCCTGTCGAATTTCTCGGAAGTAATATGAAGTAATCCTTGTAAAGGAAACCTTTACTTCCCTGTTTAGTTCGGGTAAAATCGTAACTAGTAGTTGAGAAATTTGCTTTATTATCGATCGCGTTCTTCTCATGCGGTGGACCGATTATCCTGTTTCTGTGTGATTATCATGACAGCATTAATGTTGATTTTATTCCACCCGCCTTTCAGGTGTTATTTTGGTTTCCGTTCGCCTAATTGATGCCAAACCTCATGATGAGGATCGATTATTGATTTTTTCTTCAGTTTTCCGAGGAATGAGACCTCTAGCGGCATGACAATAAATTTACGTGATTACAGCTGATACCAAGAAAAAAGAATGTGTTTGTGTTTTGTTTACGTTGTCGTGTTCAGTTCGCTGCCCGCTTTCGATCTTGCAGAATTGTCCGCCCGTTGAATTACTTTTGTTGGGATTTTACGCTAGTTGTGTTTGTCAATTTTCCTACGGTTCAAGTGTTATGATCGGTGGAGTTTTTCTCGAATGAGTGGATAAATTTGTTGTGTTAACTCGTGTGTTTTTTTACGAATTTAGAATAATTGCCACTATCCACTAATATGTAGAAAATTACTAAAAGGGATGCCGAGGTTTTAAAATTGGTGGATTCATCTTTTTCCTTTGGCTTTTTGTGAATAGGCCTTAGAAACTGAGAAAAAAATTGGCTGCGCGCGTGACCTCAAATAGCTACTACTGACGTCGACCGTCATGAACCGGCAGCGTGGCCGAAGGGACAACGTCTCTGACCCCGGGTCCAGTGGTTGGTGGTTCGAGACTGGCTCCGGCCACTAGATTTTTGCACTGCGTGTTTGCACCGACATATTCATTTTCTCTATGTTTTGACAATGTTGCCGTGTGCACCGAGCCGCTTTTTATTTTACAAGTAAGAATTATGCAAAAATAAACATTGAAACGGCACAACACACATTCTCGCATAGATGGGAGGGGGAGGTATCATTGCCAATATTAGAATAGGAAGAAAGTAGAAGAACCGATTTAAAAAAAACAATAATTTATTATAATTATTCGTTTTCTCATTCAAATTCATTTACATTTACTCACTTATTTGTTTTTGGTTTTTTTTTATTTTTTTTTTTTTTTTTTTTTTTTTTTTTTTTACTTACGTACTTCCACGTTTTCATGTGCAGAAAAATTTCAAATCCTAAAACCCCTGCAGTCAGTAGCGGATGAGAGGGGGAGGAAAAGGTACGTCCCCTCCATCCCCCCCCAAGCCTCAAATGTTGCCTTTTTTCAACAGAAATAGCCCTCAATTTCTTCCTGCAACGCTTCTAATTTAAAACATTCAGGGCGAGCCCCCTCCCTAGAAAAATTTTCTAGATCCGCCACTGCCTGAGGTTGAAGGCACCAAAAACGTCGTGTAAAAATTTCCCCGGAGTTCCATACTGGTGAGACAGGAAAATCGTATTTATCATTGTTTTTTATCGATTCTTCTTTTCTTCCTATTCTAATATTGGCAATGATACCTCCCCCTCCCATCTATGCGAGAATGTGTTTGTGCCGTTTCAATGTTTATTTTTGCATAATTCTTACTTGTAAAAAAAAAGCGGCTCGGTGCACACGGCAACATTGTCAAAAATAGAGAAAATGAATATGTCGGTGAAAACACGCAGTGCAAAAATCTAGTGGCCGGACCCAGTCTCGAACCACCAACCACTGGACCCGGGGTCAGAGACGTTGTCCCTTCGGCCACGCTGCCGGTTCGTGACGGTCGACGTCAGTAGTAGCTATTTGAGGTCACGCGCGCAGCCAATTTTTTCTCATTTTCTAAGGCCTATTCACAAAAGGGCCCAAAACATGTGTAAAATAGTTTTTAGAACTACCGATCCTGAAAATTTGATAAAATTTCGGGGTCCGGGTTCGTGCACTCCCCTTGTCAGTATCCCGGGTTTTAATCAGATTCGTGACGTATTTTAGGAACAGAAAACGTTATCTCTCTATGAACCCACCTCATGCGCTTACCCCAGGTTCCCCGCACCCCTCTCACCCCTTTTACTGCATCGCACGGCTTCTTCGCGCCCGCGCCGCAGCTCAACTCAAGTTCAAGTACCGTTTTCTTTAGTTTGCGTGCTTCAAGCGTAGCAACCGGCCATAATCACTGTACCCAGCTTTCAATTGTTATTCGCATGTCGGAGCATTTACTCACTATCTTCACAACCGTACTAATATCTCAACTGAAGCCTTGTCGGTCTTTTTTAGTACATATATCGATTCTGAAAGGAATCAAACAGCCCATCAGTGAAGTTTTTCGCGTTTAATTCTCTTATCACTAAAATCCTGTGTAATAACCTAACCACAACGACGAGCTTGTGTCTTCTGTATCTCTCAGTTATTTGGCGATTCGTCGGTCAAAAGTTGTGAATAAAGGCTGTCGTCAAATTTGTGCCTTCCTGTCGAATTTCTCGGAAGTAATATGAAGTAATCCTTGTAAAGGAAACCTTTACTTCCCTGTTTAGTTCGGGTAAAATCGTAACTAGTAGTTGAGAAATTTGCTTTATTATCGATCGCGTTCTTCTCATGCGGTGGACCGATTATCCTGTTTCTGTGTGATTATCATGACAGCATTAATGTTGATTTTATTCCACCCGCCTTTCAGGTGTTATTTTGGTTTCCGTTCGCCTAATTGATGCCAAACCTCATGATGAGGATCGATTATTGATTTTTTCTTCAGTTTTCCGAGGAATGAGACCTCTAGCGGCATGACAATAAATTTACGTGATTACAGCTGATACCAAGAAAAAAGAATGTGTTTGTGTTTTGTTTACGTTGTCGTGTTCAGTTCGCTGCCCGCTTTCGATCTTGCAGAATTGTCCTCCCGTTGAATTACTTTTGTTGGGATTTTACGCTAGTTGTGTTTGTCAATTTTCCTACGGTTCAAGTGTTATGATCGGTGGAGTTTTTCTCGAATGAGTGGATAAATTTGTTGTGTTAACTCGTGTGTTTTTTGACGAATCTAGAATAATTGCCACTATCCACTAAAATGTAGAAAATTACTCAGTATGCCTGGTTTTAATTGGTGATCCTTAACTTTTATATTTTCAGAAGTATTCAGGCTCCTGATTGAATTGTTAGTGTCTTTATTCAGCTAGTTCAACTTCTCCTGGTTGAACTGGCTAATTATGTCTGTAACCGTGCTAATTCATGAAAAGGATTTCGATGCTGATCGAAGTTTGAAAGAATGGGCAAAGGCTAAGCCCCTAAGTAGCTCCAACTCGATCCGCGGACAGAGCAGTCTTAAGGATAGCAGTATGTGATTCACTGGCTAATTTTCTGTCCCTATTTTTAACGATGATCAAGAGGTAGCTTATGATGGTGATTCCATTACTAAGACTATCAGTCTTCTCTCTGAAATTTAGTTTGAAGGTGTACATCAATGAGGGGGAGGTTATTAAATTTAAAAGGCGGCCAAAGTGAAACCGATTTAAAAAAAGATAATTTATTATAATTCTCTTTAATATTAAAATTCACTTAACAACTACAATTTACTTTGGAGGATTCTAGCACTTTTTTAGTATTTTTAATTTTTTACAACTACCTTTCGGGACTTGTACGAAATTTCAAATCCTACAACCCTGCAGTCAGTAGCGGATGAGAGAGGGAGGCAAAGGTACGTGCCCTCCATCCACCCCAAGCCTCAAATGTTGCCTTTTTTCAACAGAAAATAGCCCTCAATTTCTTCCTGCAACGCTTCTAATTTAAAACATTCATGGGCGAGCCCCCCTCCCTAGAAAAATTTTCTAGATCCGCCACTGCCTGAGGTTGAAGGCACCAAAAACGTCGTGTAGAAATTCCCGGAGTTCCATACTGGTGAGACAGGAAAATCGTATTTATCATTGTTTTTTATCGATTCTTCTACTTTCTTCCTATTCTAATATTGGCAATGATACCTCCCCCTCCCATCTATGCGAGAATGTGTGTTGTGCCGTTTCAATGTTTATTTTTGCATAATTCTTACTTGTAAAATAAAAAGCGGCTCGGTGCACACGGCAACATTGTCAAAACATAGAGAAAATGAATATGTCGGTGCAAACACGCAGTGCAAAAATCTAGTGGCCGGAGCCAGTCTCGAACCACCAACCACTGGACCCGGGGTCAGAGACGTTGTCCCTTCGGCCACGCTGCCGGTTCGTGACGGTCGACGTCAGTAGTAGCTATTTGAGGTCACGCGCGCAGCCAATTTTTTTCTCAGTTTCTAAGGCCTATTCACAAAAACGGCCAAACATGTGTAAAATAGTTTCTTATGAACTACCGATCCTGAAAATTTGATCAAATTTCGAGGGTCCGGGTTCGTGCACTCCCCTTGTCAGTATGCCTGGTTTTAATTGGTGATCCTTATCCTTTGTTTTTTTTCTTAAATTCAACTCAGGCTCCTGATGTGAATTGTTAGTGTCTTTATTCAGCCTAGTTCAACTTCTCCTGGTTGAACTGGCTAGCATTATGTCTGTTAACCGTGCTATTTCATTGTGAAAAATGGATTTCGATGCTGATCGAAGTTTGAAAGAATGGGCAAAGGATAAGCCCCTAAGTATCCTCCAACTCGATCCGGCAGACAGAGCAGTCTTAAGGATAGCAGGTATGTGATTCATTGGCTAAATTTCCTGTCCGTACTTTAACGATGATCAAGAGGGTAGCTTATGATGGTGATTCCATTACTAAGACTATCAGTCTTTCTCTCTGAAACTTTAGTTTGAAGGTGTAGCTAAATCAGTATCTTACTCAAGATTTTACAAAGGCGAGCCTGGAGCTTGGTGCACCTTTTGAACCTTATAAATAAGGTTTATTCCGTGAAGGCTCTCTTCTAAAATATGGTAAACTTTACTCACCTTGAGAAGAGATATCAAGTTAAACTTTGAGAGAGGAAGTACCTAGCCGCACTGCTTTGAAGGTATTTTGAACAACATTGATCTTTAAAGGCAACCTAGGTACTTGTACGTTGACTATTCTGTAAGTACAGCAGGGATCCTGCAATCCAAAATTGCTATATTTAATCCGCAAGTCAAATTGGGTCTGTCCGACATCCACTCTTGCTTTGGTCGGAAAATTCTGTTAAAAATATTTCAAGATCTGCCGGAATAGGTATTTTTTGCTCTCGAACTTGCTCGCGGAAATCCTTTGGAAACTAATGCTCTCATCAGTGGAAAGGTTAAATTTTCTCTTCCTACATTATTTGCCCTAAATGGAAATTCCCTCTCATTGCCAACAATTAGCAACTAAACATCAGTACTTAATCCTTTTTTTTCTCTTGACCAACCAAATTAATTCAAACTTGAGGCATCCGTGAAATGAGTGCTGGATCAATGAAAAAAAGTAGCAAAATTCTTGACTCAAGAACAAATACGAACAAAAATTGAACATAAACTAAGAACAACCGCTGTCTAGGAGTGGCGGTAGCTGCTCTTATCACTTCTACCTCATTTTCCTCCAAGTTTTCATCTTGATTAGCCACAATTGTCACCTATAGATTCCTTTTTCTAAAAAAAAAAAAAAACTTAGCGTCAATATATCATGTGTTATGGAGCCAATTTCAATAAGAGTCTATTGACGTGTAGAAACTTTTATGGGAATAACTTGATCCCCTAAGCATCTGCGATCGAAGGACTCTGAAAACTATTGGTGTTACAGCTAATTGACCACTTTTACAAGGAAAAGGTACCTACAGAAAAACCACTACATTTTCAATGTAAAATCGATTCCAAAAATAAAGCAGAAAAGTCATGGATTTTAATTGGAGCTATTACCAAGAAAAGGGCCCCTAAATCAATGGTTGTGCTCCCTCCAAAAAATCAAAAGTGTGATTGGATGAAGAATTTTGTATGAAGGCACATTTTGTTTTATGAGCCCTACTGCCGGAAACGGCCTCAATTATACTCAATTCTAATGTTTCTCATAATCAGAAAATCCAATTGGAAAGGAAAACAACAATATTTCAGCCCAGATATTGAAGCTGGCAGAGTAGGGCCACCCTGAAGAATTTTGGGCCCCCTGACTAACTAGAGTGTTGGTTCTCCTCTGGAGGGTGTGGGGAGGACAATCCCCACTGGAGGAAGTTCGGAGGTCCTCCCCCGGAAAAAATTGCAATTTTGATCCTTCTGAAATGCTATTTAAATCCATTTCTTGATCATTTTTGAGGGGGAAAAAAAAAGAATAAAAAAATTCTGAAATCACAACAATAATTTGTCGAGTTATTGGATTACCGCTACTTTTGCTAACCCCCTGCCTATTCCCTGCATGTACATTGCAGCTACTCTACTTGCCACCTTTCTTGTGAGTAATGCTTTCTACCAAGACTTTCAGCTATAGAGAGCTTACTTTTATGGGGATGAAAGTATTCTTATTTTCAATTACATTTTATCAAATGCCCTATAGCTACAAAAAGAAAATAATTAAATTATCGACAACAAAAAATGATTAAATCATTGAGGGCCCGGGCCCTGTGACTCTAGTCCCGCATGTTGACCCATTTGGAGGGCTCTGAGCAGGGACAAATTATCATAATATTAATAAGTATTCAGTTCCATGAAGGAGTACCTACTTGACATTTTGAGGATATTCCGTCTTGTTTGCACAAATTTTTATATTCTGACTTCAAGGAGTTTGGAAATGTGTCTCATCTCCACTTCTCCTTACATGGCTTTTATCTTTCTGTTTATGATTTGCAGCTCAATAGAATAATAATGTTGGTCATCAGATAAGATAATGTAATGTATATACATGGTTACTGATTTATGTGAAAAGTGAGGAAATTTTGAAGTGCCTGGTATTTTGGTGGCAGTGTATGTTTACATTTAAGAAGCCGTAGGAAATTTTTTAAAATTCTGCAACTATTGTTTTTCAACACAACCTCATCATAACCAGAGTTGGGCAAATGGGTAAGTATTCGAGTCACACGAAATTAAAAAAAAAGTCGTACTTACACTTTTTAAATTGTATTGCAATGGTAATCAGAATAGATTTTTAATGAATCAAGGATGATCCCTTGTTTAAAATTATAAAATTGAACTGTCATGATTCTTGGTTCGTTAAAATTTCTTTCTGATCACGGTTGAAATATATTTCACAAAAATTTATGAATCTCAAATACTTGGACTCGTGGCACTCGAGTACTTACTACCCCGTTTGCCCAACTCTGATCACTATACCTATCTAACAGCAACCACACTCTTGTCATTTTGTAACAAGGCAGCAGCAGCTTGTCCTGCTAACTGTAAAAGCTATTATCTCAATTAAGTGTTGGAAGGAAAGAAGGCGGAAATGATATGAACAGCTGCCGTTTCTAAGGACACCGGTAACCTGAGAGTCTAAGCTGAAACCTGGAACTATGTTTTGTGTTGGTCAGAAGTTAAGCATGCAAGGAAACAGGTGAACAATTAAAGACACCAAGTCACAGATTTTTCTTAGAAGTTCTTTAAAAGACGGAAAATACTCCAATTATGATGAAAAATTTTTTAGTGCTGTGGCAATTTTGATTTTCAATCTGGAAAAAAAAAAAAGGTCATTAATAGAGTGTCTGAATGATATACTATGACCTTTCAAAAGAAAGTACCCTGAGTAGGAATTTTTGTTCTTCCATTCCTCGACCAGTTTTAAGAAAATTTGCAGTTTTCAGGTACCTATTTCAGAGTCCAAGAGCATTGCCACTTGAAAGTATGCCTTAAAAAATCTAAAACTCTGAAAAATAATGGACAGCATAATAAAGAACAGTTTCCATGAGAGGAATTTCTTTTGAAGGTCATAGTACTTATATATCAAAAGATGTTGGCGAATCGTCAGATGTTGATGAAAAATTTCCCCAAATTTTCGATGTCCCCTCTGGGCGTAAAAATCCACGGCAAAGCATCGATTTTCAGTCGGCTCAATTGAACCCTCCTCCGAAAAATCGAAGGTTTAGTCTTGTGGCAAGGCAATGACTATAAATCGATTTATTTAGAGCTCATTTCAAAGAAGAGGGTGTAGCACAACCGATCGTATTAATTGACGTCGAATTTTTAATTGTCTTTCTTTCAAATGAAAGCAAAACTTACCTGAGATTTGACTTTACATGATTTTAAAGCACTAATGAAAAGCCTCGGCTTTCGAATTCATTTTTATTCAATTCCATCAGGCAATAATTCGTCGTCCATCTGACGTACCTATAAGCATAGGTCAATTTTGCAAATTTTCAGGAGATCAAAAAAAAATCGACTGACTTCTTGGCTTTAATGACTTACACATACGTTTTCCGTTAAAAATTGAAAATTATTGAGGATTTGGAATTTTTGACATTTCATGATTGGAGCGTCATTTTTTACTTAGAAATCGACGAAAAAGTCAATTTGTGTATTTTGTACCGACTTGCGCCTGTACGCCAGATGAATGACGATGTTAGGAACATCGTTGAAAAGTTCCAAAGATTATCGCTTGAGCTCCGCCACCACTTCTGAAACGCGCTTTCGAGCACCTAAAATGGAACGCTAAACTCCTTTCGCGTGTGCATGCGTAATAATGTGCATCGTCTCAATTTCTGCAAAACAACCTTCAAATTTCAGAATCCAGCCGTAAATCGATATTAATATTCTATTCAGTAGGTGATGACTGATTGACTGATGGGTGAGGTGAGGATGAAGAATCACTTCAATTCCGCTCGTCAATTTGACAATAAAAACAGGCAATTAGTCATCTGTATATTGTCTCGGAATTCAATAAGCACGCTTCCTCTCTTTGTGGAGTCTCAATAGAGGTGACACTATCTGTCGAGAGCTCATTCTACTGATAAAAGTGTCGTATCTTGTATACCTAGTGTATACCAGTGTTAAGTGTGTATAGTAAAAGTAGTGTAATTTATTGTGTACAGAATTTTATTGGAGGAGTAAGCGGGTGAAAGATGGGGGGGGGGGGGGGGGGAATCGGGCGTGCGACGGGCAGGCGTGCCGCGCTCGCGTGATAAGCTGGTATCTCTAGGCGCACACTTGGTTCCACCGTTACCTACGTTGCGAAGGCAGCGTATATTTTAAAAAAATCTAAAAACTTAAAACTTCGTGAAAATTATGAAGTAAATTGAAAAACTATTTGCTGCAAGCATCGTGAGTGTGTCAAATAATAGAATGACATGCCCCACTAAAATTTAATATTTTTCCTAAGTCTTTAAGGTCAAGTCAACCCTTTTGTGATCACGTCCGAGCATATTCGTTTTTATTACCAGATCCGTCTCCCAAAATATAAATTTCTTATTCACAGTAAAATCAACGCGTTTTTACCGTTACGAAAATAAGGTAGCTTCAAGCGCCATCATTTTGAGGGATAGGCAAACTTAACACCAAGGAGTAGGAATAATGGGGCTATTGCAACTTTTGCTACGGGGGATTGAAAGATTTTTCTAAGTAAAAACCTGTAAAAATGACGATGGTCCCGAAAAATCACGAAATTCACTCCTAAATCGGGATAATCGGAAAGCGCAGGTAATGGGAGATCTAATCTAAAATGAGATACCTCCGTTTTCCGTCAATCTGACAGATTAGACAGGATTCCCATGATAACTAGTTTAAGCGCCATTGCGATCCAAATCAGATTTTTTTGAGTATACTGAATTTGACACCTGTCAATGAGAATCTTTTATTTTCACTTCTTAATCAGATTTTGGGAAATTTTTTTGGGTCTAGCAAAAGTTTGCCTAGCCCCATTTACGCCCAATTAACTGCGTTTATTGAGTTTAGGAGTGGATTTTGGAAGTTTTTAGTGCCACCATCGTTATTTTTTGAGGTTTTTACGCCATAATCGACTATTAAATCGCTTTTAGCAAAAGTGTGCAATAGCCCCATTAACTACCGCACTCAATTTAAGCGACCAAGCCTTGATTTTACTCAGCAACCCGGTAGTGAAAGGACTGAAAGGGTTTGGTTAAGGTAACACTGAGGCAGAGGCAGAGGCTTGCCATAAACAGATGCTTGCGATTCTCTCCCCTTTTACCTGTAAATAGGTCCCATTTGTGGTCATTTTTTGTCCCTCGATCATTATGGTCGAAAATTCAAAGTCTGAAAAGAGCAAAAATAAACTTGGAGTTACGTTGCTTGGCTCTAATTCAAAAACTCAAGGAGGAGATTACTTAATAAATTGGTTTTAAGTACATATCCGATTCGCGTATGAGTATATGGCTAGTTATGCGTTTTTTCGGGTAAAGGGGGTAACGATGTTCGGTTCTCACGTTCCTCTCCTCTCCCCCTTGTTTAGCCTCGAGGCCACGTAAAATCTTGAAAACGTCCTCATATGAACCGCGCAACAAAACTCGGCTGTATTGCAGTGGCGTAGCATGACACTTGAATTGCAGTCCGTCCATTTTAAACCTATGAAAAAGATCGAACTGTTGGGTGTTCGGTGAACACCTTCGCATTCGACCTTTTATGTGGGTTTAAATGGACCCAATCCAATGTTTCCAAATTAAACGCTACGCCACTGCTGTATTGGAGCGTCAATGCAATGCCTCGCTTTATATTTTAACAGTCTTCATCCCAAATTAATATCTGAAGCCCATTGGGCGTAGATTATTGCGTTGAGCGGCGCGTGGCTGATGAAGGCGCGGTGGTGGTGGCGGTGGGTGAACGGAGATTGTCAGTCAGGTCACTGGTCACCGGGTCACTGTTACTATTTTATTTGTGTATATTTTTATACTTTTTCAGCATTTACCCTCTCCTCCACACGTCCTGTTATCAGCTTCACAATTTCCTCCTCAATAATTCCCCTCGGCAATGATGATGATAATAAAATACCTCTTGACTCGCGTTGCGTTGGTCGTTTAAATGATCGATTATTTTCTAATTTAATCTTGTGGTGACACGTTGCTTAGCAACGCCTGCTTTAGCTCCTCAGGTGTTTTCTGAAATCGAATTGGAACCCGCCTTTTGTCAACTGACCTGGCTAACATACAGTGATAATGACTTTTTTCCCCTCCTGTCAAGGTTGATAAACTGTTTGGTATAACTTACATGTTACATATACAAATACAAACACAAGCGCGAGCCCGGTGTTGACGATTCGACGCAACCCGCATTCAGTGGCGAGGCGTGCGATTTGGCAACGTTCCTTTTTCCCATTTAAACACATTAAAAAGGTCGAAATGCCTGGTCATCGCCGATGACTAAAGTATTCGACTTTTCTTGTGAATTTAAACGGAGAAAATGCATTGTTGCCAAATTTCACGCCTCGTCGCAACTGCCCGTAGTCCACGTATAAAACCGACGCACTTTTTGCAGTCGTTAACATGGACTCTGATGGAACATTCTGAATTCTGATTGTGTACAGTGAGAGCCAGTAGCTGCGAAGTTTGTTATAGCGACTATCTTTCACAAGCTCCGAGACTCTGAATTTTACCTACCGAATATTCTGTTTTGTTACTTAAATGCTTGAAAACTTTCTCGACGAATTGTGTCCGCATAGAAAAAGCAGAACAAACCGCCGTAGTTGTGCTGTCAAACCATTTGGTAGAAAAATGACTCAGAAAAAGACTATATAGTAGAGCAAACAAAATTTGGTTGTTCACCTTACTATAGGGTTTGGTTATGCGAACGAAAGATTTGGTTGGCTCTGGACACTAAGACGGGGGGTCGCAGAAATTTGAAATATGGTGATGAGTTTGTGGCTCTTGATATAAGACCTTTTATTTTCCGGTAAGACCGTTTCTCTACGACGTTTCCATCGCGAGAAAAAAAAATAGGGGAGCAAGGGCCTTTTTCAAACTTTGATCCCCGCATAACTTATATAATAGTTAGGGAGTTTATGCGGTTGGCGGCATTTTAATTATTTATTACGGATAATCGATTTCGGAATTATAAACACCCCCTTTCTATTTGAAAGAAAATGGAGTTTCCCCCCTAACCCTCAAGGGGTGGCCCCCAACATTTCTGTGGGGCTTGAAAGAAACTTTTGCTTAAATAAAGGTTTGTGTTTTGGCGTTTTTCGAAAAAATTGACCATTCAAAAGTTAGGAGGGGGAGGGACTTTTAAGACACCCTATTTTACTCAAAGTTATTCTCCAGAGTTAAGGACTTGTAAAACACTGTGAAAAAAGTGCAGTAATGCCAGAGCTGTCGTTTTGTATACATTCACTTTTGTCATTTTTCAATTCACCGATGGTTCCACATCAGTCGCTCAAAAGATTATGCGCAGTTCAGTTCAGTGCATGACTTTAATGCACTGAAATTCTTTCTTGGACAGTATTTTCTCAATGGCTGGATTTCACATACTTACAAGTGACATCAAAGAATTTGATTTTGCGGTTATTTTGATAGTTCGACAGTGCTTCCGCCGTTTGAGAAAAAATTGCAGATTCGAGTATAGTATTTCCGTACATTATAGTCATACATTCAGCTGAACTGTGTATATTTGTATACAATCCACTGGTCAATCGGTGGCATCATGGTGAGTCACTGGCGCAACCAGGATATCTTCCATCTCTCTCATATCCCATTTGAACGAATAAGTAGGAAAAGGACAGAAAGAGGGGGTTTTATCCCGTTGCCCATCCTTGTCTAACATACGTTTTTAATGGAGAAAAGAGAGAGAGATGAAGAAACTCTCGGCGCGCTACTGTGGTGAGTTACTAAAAGTCATTAACCGTACGCAAGGCGGCAGCTCCGTACTTTATGCGTACCTTTTATAGTACTGGAAAATTGAGGTAGATCTTCTCAAGAAACGCAGTCCGATATTGATCGATACCGCACCGTTTTCCTAAAATAGTCTGCGTGATTATGATTTAGAAAACTTGTCACGAATTGCTTGAAGTGCAATGAACGTGTTTGTCGCGCGAGCTTCGTGATTCTTGACGCCGATTTTTTTTTTTTGCTCCCCCCCCCCCCTCTTCCTTTGAATCAAGCGTCGGAACCGAAGTAAAGCCCCAAAGGGTATCTCACAATCAGATCCCCTGGCCCCCGCCCCCCTCCTCCCTTTAATCACCACCCATTAAAATAAAGAAAGGCATTGAGGAAAAAGAAGAGGTGTTAAGTAGGCAATAGTTTTAAAACAATGTGCGCGTCGTACGAGTTTACACGTATTATCGCGTCGTAACCATCTCACTTGGAAGAGTATAACTACCTTTTAACGACTATTCACTCCTGATTGTTGTCTGTAAAAAAGTGTGAAACATGTATCGAAGAGATCACAGCTTCTCCTCCATGCCTCTTAGCTCTTAGCTTATACCATTTGACTATGCTGTGATGATTCGTCGTTGGAGAAGTGTGCCGATAAATCTTAGGGCGCGATTTCTCACGTGTCTAATTTGAGATTCTGGCTTAATAGATATCGCCACTATGGTCACTGTTTGAGATTTTGACTTTAAAGGCTGACACCCTCCCCTTCCCCCCTGAAAGCTCAAATCAAAATGGGCGTCTCCTCACAGTGGCGGATCCAGCCCTCGCGAACGGGGGGGGGCGAATTTTGGATTTTCGCCCCTAAATGACCCCCTTTGCTTGTTTTCGTTCTTGCTTTTCCTCTTCCTCTCCTCTTTTCACACTTTTTGGGTCGAACGGGGGGGGGCGATCGCCCCCTTCGCCCCCCCCCCCCCTGTATCCGCCAATGTCTCCTCAAGAACTGCGTAGTTTTTTACTCAATTTGTTTAGCCACATTTTAATAGGATTGGTTCCAGATTGACGGAGAAATCAAGCACCGTTTAGGCTTTACACGTAGGTAGGTGCGTTTTGTCGTGTGACATTGCCCAATATTTTGCCGAAATTTCAGTGCTTTGATCTGTCAATCTGGGATCAATATTGTTTGGCTTAAATAGTTAAGTAAAAATTATGCAGTTCCTACATCAGGGACGCTCTTTTTGATTAACACTTCGAGAAAAAAAAATTACAAGATTTTTTAATGTCGAATTCTCAAAAAGTGATTAGTGACGCTATCTGTTGAGCTAGAATCTTACTTAAACAAGTGAGGAATCACCATAAACCACTAATTGCCGAAACCAAAGGATAGTTCACAAACCGGAAATTTGCGAGAGAAACGAAAAAACTGTTTTAAACCCAAGTAGATCGTTGTAAAAATGGCAAAAAATACTACTTGTATCTATTTTTTTCGGTGTTCTTTTAAAGTAGAAAAAATCGTGTTTTTAAATCAACTTATTTGGCTTTAAAACAGTTGTTTTGTTCATCCTATTTGAAATTCAGTTGTGTACTTTGGTTTCTGCAATTAGTGGCTCACCTGATTCGGTAAAAGTCAATCGATTTGAGTGTCTTAGCTTAAATCATCTGTAGTATTCGATTTTCACTGAAAAAACAAACTTTATATATAGCCGAAGCAGCTTTTTACAATAGATTCGCAGAGCAAAAGTTCAAGCCGTACCGGAGAAAGTTTTAGGTGTACCAAAGCACTACTTCTTTAGATTATAACAGCCTCTTTACTTGCTTTGGCTCTACCGAAGTACAGTGCTTCAGGCACACAGAATAATACAATCAGAAGGGAAACTCCCATAAGAGCCAATGGAAACAAGATTTGGAATTTACCAGCACAAACTGGCAACTGTGCCTACTCACTTCTCAAGATGGCGGACATGCTTTTTCAGGCTATACAACCAATCACAACTCGGCCAGTTGCCGAAGATCTGCCGAAGATTGCCGAAGATACTCACTTTCGAACATGGCGGCCCGAAGTAAAGAATGTTTCAAAATGAATTAGAGTTTCCGTTCTGATTAGAGTATTCTGTGCTTCAGGGCAACCTCAACCTGCTCCGGTAAAGCTAGGCCTTTTGCTCTGCGAAGCTATTTTAAAAAGCTGCTTCAGTTCTACTTAAACTTTGTTTTTTCAGTGTTATTCGTGAGTTCAAATGGACAAAATGCGACTTCGCAGATATACCCACGCGCACGGCGCACGCGTCGCTACTGGACTCTTAAATTAATCGATCAAAATAACACTTCACTCTGCCACTCAATAAATTATTTTAATTGTTTGTGCCGGAGCGTGTTTTAATTCATGACGGACCCGGTACCGCGGCCGGTGCTATGCTGGTTTTGCCGGTGCCCCGGGGGACCAATAATATTGTTTCAAACGCAAACCTGTTCGTTTATATTAGACACGGTGCGGTTTGCGGGCGGTCGCGGCGCTTGGTGTTGCGTCGGTGTTGCTGTGTTGCTGTGTGGCCAGTGCCCAGTAGCACCTGCCAAGTCAAGTGCCGATTGCCGCGCAGGACCCTCGGACCCCCCCCCCCCCCCACGCAACATTTCATCGCATAACTTTCAAACATCCAAGTATCATAATAAACTGACCTCGGTCACGGGCACGGCCACCCGTGCATCAGTGCATGCAAAGTTGAGTTAAGTCGAGTTGAGTATGGTCTGTGACTCACGAAGAGGGAACCTCTGTTGTTTTTAATTTATCCCGCAAATAGCTTCGTTAAATGCTAAATGCTAATATCTGTGTGAAACATCTCTGCGCTTTTATTCTACCGCGCTATGAGGAAAAAACAGTGGCGTCGAGTGCTATCTATAGTAACGCCAGTGGCGTTGCGTGCAATTTGGCAACGTTGTACTCTGTCCTTATAAACCCTTGTAAAAGGTCGGATGCGAGGGTGTTCACCGAATACTCAATAGTTCGATCTTTTTCGTGGGTTTAAATGGACCAATTGCAACGTTGCCGAATTGCAACGCTGCTTTTCGTCCATTTAATCCATATAAAAAAGTCGATTCATCATTCGAGGTAGTTCATCCCCAATTAATGAATTTGGCCTTTTTCATGGGTTTAAATTAACTAAGTGCAAAGTTGCCGGATTGACTAGAATAGTTGAATCACTCAAACGCTTTTATCTCGAATCATATTTTTGAGGAAAGTTGTCATCCTTGTCCTCAACTATGAAGTCAAATCGATGATTTATATAAAAATGGTGGAAAAATCAGCATCACCGATGTCGAAATAAAGTAACGGGTTTACTTGACGCGGCTCTTCACTTCGCTCATTGACAAGTTTTTTTTTTTTTTGCCACCATTTTCAGCACGTTTCATGTAGCCGCGTCAGGGGGCTCCGCCTTCCGCCGCACTCTGGTCTGAGATACAGTAAGAAAGTGAAAAAAAAAAAATCTAATCCGTGAAAGAAAAAATAATAAAAATCACCGTTTTCGACCTTTTATGCTGAATTTATAACTTCTCAGCCACGTTTCTAGGTTTAAACATTACTTGTTCAAAGTGTTATCTGTGGATTTTTACGCTTTAACAACATAGATGTCCGACCCCACTGAACACAAAACGAGGGTCCCCAGACACAAACATGGGTTTTTTTTCTTATAATTGGACCTTAATTCGCGCGATAAGCAAGCTGCCCGACGTAAATTGACCTGCCGAGTTCGAATTTGGCCTTAGTTTTGACCGAAATATTCTAGATTTTCCACAATTTAAACTTAATCGCGAAAAATGTTTGAAAGTAGAATATGCGTGAAATCGGGACGAGTTAAGTGGAAAATGCTATCATTTTTGAAATCAGTGTCCCAAATACTACGGAACAATTACACTTACATTTAAAAAATTACATTTTTAATGTAATTAACAAGAAAATTCATTTAAATGCATTGTTTAGTTAAAAGAACACTGATGTTTGGTGCTTTTCGCGGACAGTTATACCTTTGTCGTTAAAGCTAATTTTTGGTCACTTTTTGACGATCTCAGACCACAGTGCGCCAGAACACCAACCGCGACAATCTCCTCGACTGCGGCCGGAAGGCTTCAATCTCCATGTATTCACATACAACAAAGGATATAAGTCTTATGAATTCTTAAAATGACAATTTAATAGTCTTTGTCGGCTAGGTGATTCGACAGTAACTTCCGCGAGAGTCTTGCTTCCTTTGCTTTTTGTCCGCTTCACCGTTCGAATTTTGCCTGCTGACCGTTTTTTTTTTTTTTTTCTTTTTTAGCCCCGCTTAGAATCCTAGGCGACTTAGGTTGGAAATTACAGAGATTGTAACAAAGGAGGTTTGTTATGGCATTACTTTCTTTGTACCCATTTTAATACTTCTGTTAAAACAATGGGGCAGTTGCAAGGGTCTGAAATGTTATGTTTTTTGTAAAGAAAATGAAAGTACTTGATGAGCTGAGAACAAAGATGCCTTTGGTTTCTAATTAAGTCTCATTGTTCCAGAGTGCCTTATTATTTTCAACCTTAAATCAAAAGTTGTAATTCATTCAATGGAAATTGGTTTTAAATGAAAATGCAAGTGTTTTAGAATGGCTATCTAGACACAAAATTTTAAAACAATGATCCAAGCGAGGCGATTTTGTTTGTTTCTGTCATGTGTCAGTTTCTCCATCGGCGCAAACTTCTCCCAAAAGAAACAGATTTAGCCCCTTCTAAAACACTTCCTGTTTGGGATAGGACTCATAACATGTATTAGCCCCTCTACTTGTGTATAGCTCGTTGGGTACAACCCAAAGCTTGTCCGTCCCGAAAATTTGTTGGGCCCTGAGCTAAAATCTTATAGGAGTCGACATTATTTTTCGTACGTCAATATTACATCATCGGGATCTAGTTTTCTTTTTCTTCTTCAAAAATGTCACCTTCTCGTTCGCTTATCCCTCCCCACGGCCCATCGTGCCCATTTTCCACCTTGGAAAGCAATCAAATATGGATTCCTTGGCTTTGTATTATTTCTAAAGTTGAGGAGTTCTTCGGTAAATGGGCGGATAAGCAAAATTATAGTTGTGAGAAAAACGCGTTTCGTTGTTGAAAACGCCTGTAGTTTCAAAAGTTTATGGAATTTTGTCAATATAACTAAAGTTTTTTAGATAGATCAAACCATTAGGAATAAAATGCAAAAAGTCGCAAACCTCGAGTACCTACTTAAACGGTTTTTTCACAATGGGGCACTGGGGCAGTTGCAAGGGTCTGAAATGGTGTGTTTTGTATCAAGAAAATGATAGTGTTTGAAGAGCTGAGAACAATGGTGCCTTTGGTTTTTTTATAAGTGTCCCGGTTTTCGAGATACACATGTGTAAAGTTGCAAAAATCGTGTGTGTAGTGACGTCATTACGCGGAATTCCCATTTGAAACAATGTATTTTGGGCCAAAATCTCATCTCCGGAACAATGGAACTTAATTAGAAACCAAAGGCATCTTTGTTCTCAGCTCATCAAGTACTTTCATTTTCTTTTTAAAATACACAACTTTTTAGACCTTTGCAACTGCCCCATTGCGTTTTTCAAAAAAACAGTTTTTCCGCCCTTTTACCGGCGATCGATTTTTTTGATCAATTTTTTCAGACTTATTAATTTGTGCATAACTACTTACAATAGTGTTGCCAAACGTATCTACAGTGAAGATAACTTCCGCTAAACTCCCAACAAACATTTTGTATGCTTTTTCCCTATTTTCAAACGCTTAATAAAAAGGGAGAGAAAGAAAAAAAAAGCAAACGAAAAATCATCAGACCCGAGTCTGCATTTGACATTTTTCCGAATAATACGTGATTTTCGGCAAATATTACTTGTTATTTCTGTGGGAAACGTTAGAAACATGTACACACTATGTATGTAGCTTAGGGCTTAAGGATTCCAGTAAAGCTATCTCCGCAAGAAGGGTGGATACGCGTATCCTCCCTTTTACCGAAGAGCTTCTCAATTTTGTGGAGCTTAATTATGTGAGCTCAGCGAGTGATGAAATGTAAAATTCGAAACTGTGGACAGTTCAACAGTTTTTCTTCCAAAATGTAGCACTGTAGGTTCAACAGTACCCGAGTGAGGAAAATTAAAGTGGTTAGGAACTGCTTTTTTGGCTGATTTTAGCGTGTTTTGGCCTCTTTCAGACGAGCCACATCTTTTGGCTTGATGATTGACATAATGACGGGGTCCGCGGATGGCAAGCGAGACTCGCGGCCGAGTTTAATGACTCGCATGAAGTGCCGGTGACTCGGTCATGGGGAACTCGGCCCTCGGGGCTTCCAAACTCGAAATAGTGGAACTTCGCACATGTAGTCAGGTTCAGTCATCTGAGGTTCACAGTTCTAATTTTAGCAGCCGAGTTGGCACCGTTTGGCCAATGTTCGGCGTTTCGGTCGCGTTTAAAAGTCGCGTGCTGTGTGAGCCGTGTTCGTATATGTGATGTGCGTCGCGCGGCCCGCGAATGCCGCGACTCGCATGCGTGCGAGCGTTTGTGTGTGTGTGCGTCCTGCGATGCGCTCAGCGGCTTGCCTAACCTCTCGGCCTCACCTCGGCTTGCAACTTCCAATGCCCCATCGCACACTAATACAGGCATCGATTAAGACTTGGTGATTCCCGGAAAAGCACCGATCTCGACTCTAGACTACTATAGAATCAAAGAATATTCTATTGCGACGATCTGGTTTAAAATCCAGAAATCTGATTGGCTTAGATGCTTTTTTCAATGAGTGTGTTTCAATTTTTTGCTACATCCATAGAAAAGGTTTATTCTAGGGTTAAATTACTTGAAAATAATGTTGGAGCAACAGAAAGTTCCAAAATTTACTCTCACAAACTCAATAAATGCGTTTAAACGAAATTCCAAGATGTTGGTCGAATGAGGAGTCCCAATAATAGGGGAGTTTCATGTAATTGCAACTCCCTATGCTAAGAAAAGTGATCCATCGTAGAAAATCTGTTTGATGGAACTACTCCACTGTGACCCGCTCATTTGATCACCAGATTGGATTTCCCAGTTAGTAAGGTGGATTTTGAGACGTTAGATTTTATTAAATGGCGTTGTCCTTCGATAATTACAGAAACGTTGCTGTTGAGTAAATTTTCATTTAAAGTCTAAAATGAGGCTCCTGTCAATACACCCTTTTTTGTTTAACAGGAGCGATAGTCATACCTTGTATGTTTCTGTCGTGAAAGAGAAAATGTATAAAAAGGAGGATTTTTTTTTTTTATTAAATTTTGAGTCATTAAGAGGCGATTTTCTTGGAACCAGCCAACTAACCCATTGTGCGACTAGAAGCTAAGCGTACTGGAGCAATGAGCAATCTCCCGAACCGCGCACTGAGGTCATTAACGCGTCGTAACTGCCAATCAAATTCTTTATCGTCAAATTTCGCCTTTGATCTTCAAACATTACCAGTCCTGGCTCCTTATTTCGAGCGCCTATGAAAGCCCATTCAGCCGTGCTCTGCTAGAATGAAGAGTTTATTTAAACTAGCGAAACTTTTGATTCTCGCCTAGGAAAAGAAGAAAAAAACTAAATTCACCGTTAAGAGCTCATAGCTCACCGAATTCAAAGCCTGCCTCTTGTCAGATCAAACTGGATGTAAGGAAAAACATCCTGGTTTTGCTCAAAACGTACGCGGGAAAGTTAAAATCAAATGTACCTACGCATGCCACTTTTTAATTGCTCTGCGAACATAACCTCTGTTGCTACGTCAATTCCAAATCGAGTCCGCTCTCTCAAAAACAATCACATCAATTTGAGTCTGTATATCACGTACCGTACCTCTCTCCCTATCTTGTCATCTCGATTGCTTCCGGTTTAAATTCTGCAATTTTCTTGCTTTTCTCCGAGAAATTGGAGCAGCACAGATAGACCTCCAAAGTAGATTGGTTTACGGTGACATCAGATCAGACATCACATCATCACATCAGCAAAATACTTCATCTCTCGCACATTACTGACTTAGGGACACCGCATTTTCGATGTTATCAAGATCCTGGTTTTGGTGGTGATTCGGTGTTTTCAGAGGGCCAAAAGTGGTGTTATTTTTTTCTCCAAATAACATTGTGTTTTCCCTTAAAAAAGAGAGAAAAAAAAGAAAAAAACCTCCACGTATATAGTCCTACTCCCGAGTGATTAGCATCATGTCCCCCTTATTTATCTATTTTTATTTAATCACAGACTTCTATTGTTATTAATTCAACTCTTTATTCGCGAAATTGGCTCTTTCTCCTCTTTATTTTGCTTGTTGACCATCCTTTTGAGTGCTCTTGCGGAGCAGAAACCTTTGTTCTGCAAATGAATTTTTTTCAAGGCAGGAATAAATAATGAAACCGGTTTTTATCTCTATGAACAAAAACTCATTTTATTATAAAAATAACAAAAATTTGACAAAATATACAAAAGAAATGCCAACAAATTTTACTTTCGGAATTTTTTTTCTTCAAAATATGCAGCTGACATATTGGAACGATTTTCTTACATTAAATTGTGTCGCTTTGGAGTGAAAATTTCACCGTAAGAGAAAAATCGTTCTGCGTCTACATTTGTACAGTGCATCCAGCAACTCTGAATTGCAGCTTTAGCAAAGACTGGGTGGGTTGAGAGCAACTCCATAAGGATTTCTACGGTGTTTATTTTCATCAGATTATCAATTTTTTTTTTCTTACATCTTGTTGAAGTGATTTATACCATTTTAAGATTAAAGAGTTCATATTTTTGAAAAAAAAATGGATTTCTTGCAATTTATTGCAAGTAGTTGGAACAGAAATATTATGATTGACAATATTTTTTGGACTTGATATAGATAAAGTTTTAAAAAATTCTTTGTTTGGGTCGGAAGACATTAGGTCCTCTAACTTTATTGCGGCTAAAAGGGCAGTTTTAATTAAAGTTTCTTGAATTTGTGCTCTTAATGTGACCCTATTGAGAGCAGTTAGTTTCGAATGAGTCTCACGTAAAAAAATTCTATCCTTAGCAAAATTGAGAGTGTTCAAAATGATTTCCAAATTCTCTATAAGCATAGGTGATGTTGCATAACGAAGACCCTCGAAAGTCCTAATGTATCCAAATAGATCTCAACCGTGTTCTTTAACCAAAAGAGCTTGGATTTCAATGGTATGAACTTCATTTGGAGGGAGATTGTTGATATAACGTACACCAGAATTTTCAATGGCCAACATTTCGTTGGTTTTGAGAAACTGTGACGATTTGGAAAAATGATCAGCGATGTAGCAGACCCGACAGTCTGGTACCATGAGCCCCATCGAGTTGGTACTGGGATCGGGTACAGCGTAACATTATCTAGAGGATAATTTTCATCAAGAAAAGAACGATAGAGATGTCTTCATTTGGTTATGTTGGCAAAAATATGATTTATCTGACTTATAGCTGTTTCAAGAGCAGTTAAGTTGTTCTTGGATTTTTCTCCCACAAAATTTAAACTATGCGCCCAGTATTGGACGGTGATCAACTGGTCATCTAAAAGCCCCAGAAGAGTGTCAAAACATTTAATCATGTATGCTGCTGAGTCAGATGCTGTGACTATTACGTTCTCATAATCAGCCTCGTATTTCAACAGGCAACTTAAAATGGCACGGCTACTCGTTACATTGTTCACTGCGGGTTCAAAAATTGTAGGTCTCCCCATGAATAAAAGTGGTGTCAATGGCCAATCGATGAGTCGAACGATGGTTACAAAGACACATTTACCACCATCGTCTGTACTCTGTAGTCTCATCGGCATGGACTGCGATCAGTTTTCCCTTAATTTTCTTATTGACTTCCATATTATGGTCTCTAGCAATCTGTGGCACAATTTCCCGTGTTAAAAGATCAACATTCGGTAGGTCTCCAGCTCCTGAAAAAATTACACAAGCAAATTGAATAGTTGACATGCAGTAAGCTGACTGAAAATAAATTAAACTTTCATTTCAGACGATCTTGCCTGTTCCTTAACCCCTTATGGGTCATGCCCGATTATACTCGTTTTTCTCCAATAGTCTAATTCACATTGTTTCAGTCTTCATTTCGGATAAACGGGATCATCGATGAAAACACCTACAAGATAAGGTTTCGTCGAGGCGCCTTCAATTTGTCGTATTGGCAATTCCAACTCCCTTGAGTTCGAACAGTTAACTACCTTCCCTTTATAAACGGAAGAGTGACGCTCTTTTGAACTAACCTGGTCCTCAGAGGGTTAAAAGCTGCCTAGTTAATTTATGATCAAGATCAAACCACAGAGGTCATCAGTCAATCTGGGGGACGATAATAAGACTTTTCTGCACACCTGACAAGCCACAGGTGGAGACACCCAAATGATGTACAGCTGGTGCGACATTTCGGCGATTCTGGTTCTCTTAGAGTGTTGCCAACATCATGAACGCATTGACGGACTAATGTGGTTTGATCATGTTTACAGGTAGCTCCAACTGTTTAGCATTCTCATAAACTACCATCAAGCTATACGTAATGTTATATGATAACTTTCTCGGTACAAATTCTCACATTCAATGCCAAAATTGAGAAAAAATAAGTTCATCGACTTAACCTTCAATGTGTCGACTCCAAAAATATTTCAAAAATGTTACTGTGACATCTCTCGCAAGGTCAGCTTTCCTTTTCTTCCTCTTTTTGCTGTTTTCGTTCTGTGAGGCAATGGAGGTGTTCTACAGTGGCACTCCTTCCTTGCGTTTATTTTCATATATTTTCTTCTTTTCTGCAAGGCGTAGTGCTGAAATATGTTTGAGAATGTTATCTTTTCGCCCCCAATCAAGCTGCTTATTGCAGTACTTGCAAAATATTGTCCTGGCATCGGTGGTATATAAGCTGCTGCTTTTGAACTGTGCAGCCCAGTCAAATGCATTGACAGGGTTCTTTGGCATATTGGGTAAAAGGAAAACTATACAAAATCACTGTAAATATATATATCTATAATTTTTGTACGTATCTTACATCTTTACAACAACAACAAATTACGCTGAGACTCCAACCACCCGATCACATTTTCACGCGAAAAGTCTCCCATGGTATAACAGCTCCGTCACTATAGCCTTAAACTTCAAAGTCTTTTTGTGAGTTTTGTATTCAACTTCGTAATTTTGTATGTGCTCCTCGTCATTTCCGCTGGATTCTACTTAAGAATTTACGATTCAATCGCTTGTAACCAAAGTTAGCAAAAGCCCCATTAAAGCTGTCCTTTATTTTGATTCTTTTACCGCAGGTGTGCATTATTCATTTCAATAAAGGTAGAAATTCGTTCAATGGACGGAGCCATCCATCGACACCGACGACGCTAGACCGCGCACCGGTGGCCAGCTCTAGTTGGTTACAGCCGGGACTGAATGTTATTGCGTGGTTGTCGATTTGTGCTTAGATAAAAATCTTCTAAAATAAATAACCAACGAAAATAATGTTTTGTGAATTTTGTCCAACACGTGGATATATACTTATAAATACTGGTACTGTACTATATATATTCAATCAGAGGCGGCGCGGCGTGGCCAGAATTTTATTTTGGACGGGATATCAGAAGTAAGCTGTTGCAAAGGTTCTGAAATTTGGTGTTATTTAAAAAGAAAACGAAAGAAAGTATTTGATAACCTGAGAACAAAGGTTCTTAAGGTCTTGGTTTCAGAGAGACACTCGTTTAAGGCTAAAAATCATGTGTTAATCCGTCCCAACGCGGAATTCCTTTTTAAAACAATTTATTTTCGGCCAAAATCGCATTTCCGGAAACTATGAAATCTATAGTAGCAACCAAAGGCATCCTTGTTTTCAGCTCTCTGAGTACCTTCCATTTGCCTACTAAATAACACTCCAACATTCAGACCTTTGAAACTGCCCCATTGAAATTCGAGAGGGATTATCAGATTAATTTTACTCAGAGCCTAGTAAAAAGTACGATTGAAGCCATTTCCGGAAAGAGGGCTCATAAAACAAAAGGTACGCTCATCAGGTAAAATTTCTTTGGCGCCGATTTTTAGCAAAAGCAAAAGCGCTCACCCGTTGTTTATAATGGGCCCCTTGTCCAGAAATAGCCTCGATTAAATAGATTTGCAATTCTTTAAAATGCTTTTTGTGGGTTAATTAGCAAATTTTGAGACTTGTTGATGCTTTCGATGTGATTTTCACGCATTTTTCATTGCAATCTTTCCCGTACAATGCAGTTGCAAAAGTTTGCCCTTAAAGTCAGACCCTTTATGACAAATTTTGGATCTTGGAGAATCCCCCTCAAACTACTTTTAGACCCTGGACACCCCCCTCCCCCGAAAATTTTTTAGCCACGCCATTGCCCACACTCGATAATTGATGATTCATCCGCGGCTGACGTTTTTCACAACCATTGTGACCAATACTGTCCATTTGAAATCAATTTGTATTTTTCTGCGCACAATCTGACATCCATGGAGTGGAACTCGGCGACCGACTCTTTTTCATTCGACAATGCTCCATCGCTCCAGCTTCGGATTAAAACCGTTACTTTCACTTTTCCACAAGAGGGGAGAAGTGGAGGGAGGGGAAGAGGGGGCCGAACAAGAGAACAGTGGGGGGAGGGGAAGGGTTATCATTGATCGCCGTCAAAATAATTGGATCTAGTGTATCGAGTGCTATGGCCACTCTGTGGTGACTGGGGACTGCGGTGAGCCCTGCCCTGAGTAAGAGCATGGTTGACGTTGTTGTGCTATCCAAACGGAGGAATTGAAAGAAGAGTCTGATAGCGATGGGGGGGGGGGGAGAGGGGATCAGAGAAATTGGTGCGATCAAAATTAGGCCTAAATACTCTCATCACTGCGCGGAAAGTGTGCCACTCACAATCGGTCACGTCATTTTTAAGGCCGGCAAAATGTATTTGCTTGCTTGTGTACGAAAAGTTTCAATATTTCAATGTAATAAAAGCCGTTGGGAAAATCGTTGACCGGAAACCACGTGGTCCGAGTTTCATGAGCGAATACAGAAATTTTTCTTTCTCTCCCCTCCTCCCATTTGAATAACGTGCGTCAGAAAAGGACGGAGGTATGATCTGAAGTCACGTGATGGCCGATAGGAGGATTTAACTCTCTAAGGGCCAGGTTAGTTCGAAACAAAGCCACTCTTCCGTTTTGACAGGGAAGGTAGTTAACTGTTCGCACTCGGAGGAGTTGGAATTGCCTATACCATACAATGAAGGCGCCGGAAGAAACCTAATCTCGTAAGTGTTTTTAATCGATAATCGCGTATAGCCGGAAAGGAGACTGAAACAATGTGAAATAGACTACAGGATGAACACGAGTATACTCGGGCTTGGCCCTTAAAGGGATAAGGAGGTCGAGGAGGGTCCGTCTTTTCAATACAGGGGATTCAAGCACGCGCGACTATGTCGACTGTATCTTTCATTGCAGAGTGTTCTGATTCCCTCTTAAATTGTGTGTTCGTCTCAGTGGTGTTGCTAAGGGGGGGGGGGGGGCTTGAACATCCCCCTCCCTCTTTGACACCGAACTTTGCTCTAAAAAAAGGCAATTTTTGTGTTTACAGATCAATTTGACCAATTATTGACTTTCGGACCTCTCCCCCATCACTTTGACAATTTTTGGATGGCTCTGGTTTGGTTTAAGGTCATAATTTTCTCTCTGAACTCTTATCAAGGCAATATAAAACTCAGCCCGTTTTCTTCGTTTACTGATGTGGGATTGAGCTGTCATGTCATTTCATCTGTTTAGCTCAGCGCATGAATATTCACTGAATGTATTTACGAATTTAGTGAAATGCAGATCGCATGTGTCATGAAGAACACCTCATTGCATGCTTTACGATTTTGACCCTGTGTATTTTCGGACGGGGGCGCAAGATATTTCTCACACTATTTTTAGGCCACTTGTCATCTGAAAAGCACTTGCTGTTGTATTTTTCTGACAGCGACTTGTCAAGCTTCCTTGGATGCACAATTTCTTCCAAACACAATAACAATGCTGCAAGCAACAATAAACATGATTGTGCACGGAAAAAAAAGATTAGTGAAAATAACCATACGGATACCTGATTTTGGCACCTGCTAGATGTTATGGTAAACTTGACCAGAAGTATGGTACATTTACCGATACTTTGAGTAAATTCGACATGCAATCAGGTAACATCACCTAGTACCTAGTCCAAACATAGTATACTTGTGGTTAACATTACCATGACATCTAGCAGGTGCCAAAATCAGGTATCCGTATGGTTATTTTCACCGTAGTTTTTTTTCCGTGTGGGGGGAGGGATGACAGTTTACGCGACCATACCCTCCCCTCGATATTTGTAACTTGATCTGTTTCATCAATATTCCGTGCTTTTGACGGCTTTGTAGTAAATTGAGCCCCGAGGAGTTGATGGAGCTGCCTCCTAATACATTCCTCTAGTGCACTCTATGCACCTGTATAACAAACTCTAGCGGCTGTGACAAGGCCACCGCGAACCTCGCAGTGTGAAGGGGCCCCCGATTTCAAAGGGTCCTCAAAGCCTGTGAATATTAATAGTATCGTCAATGCACGGATCGAAAATCTGATCATTTAGGAGGCCCGAAATTTATTTTTGCGGGATGGCCCAGAGACTCGCCGCAGCACACTGGATCGAATCATGAATTTTTCGGACATAAAAATTTGTTGTTTTTTTTTAAAGAAACAAAACAAAAAACAAAGCAAAAAAACACGTTAGTATTTATATTTTTGTGTAATAACAATGTTAGTTGACTCATTTTAAGCTCTAAATTGGATAGTGAGGCTCTCACTAGTAACCTAAGTAGCAAAAATGACGACAAGGATATTAAAAAATCACGAAATTCACTCAGACTCTCAAAATTACTTCAAGGTTTAAGGCGTAATGGCGGAGCTTCGCAGGCACTATGGTTACCTATCTGTTGGTTACTACAGAGAGAGGGAAAAATTAGACAGGAATCTCCATGACTTCTGCGTAGCTCCGACAATTCTGAGCAAAAATGGCGGAGCAATTACAGGTACCATTGGAGATTCCTATCTAATTTGTCACTGTCTCTAAGAAACACACAAAGGAAAACCTCAACTTATATAGGTATCCCCACCCAATGGTACCTGCGTAGTTCCGCCACTACGCCTTAACTATAAAGTCATTTTGTGAGTCTGTGAGTGAATTTCGTAGTTTGTTACTTACTGTGCTCATCGTAATTTTCGTTGGATTTTGCTGAAAAAGCAACCATTCAATCGCTTGCATGAAAAGTTCCATTTTATACTTTTTTTAGTTTTCTTGCCGCTTATGATTCATAATCTTGATTTGAATTCGTAAAATTATGTCCGAGAAATTCCATGTTCGAATCCACTGTGCGCCGATATGACAATAACATTGAATAGAAAAGGACGGAGCATTAGCGCTCCGACGTTGAAGCTAATTTTTGATTGGCTGCTCGCCAAGTAAGGACTGCCTAAGCATTTGTATCAGCCGTGAGAGCAATATTACTAACAACCGTTATAAACACTGTCCAATATTCCATCGTTTAAAATAATCGCTTATGAGTTATGGTGGGTACTAAGGATTAGGTATATGGATAATGCAAACGACCGTAATTAGAAAAACACCTATTTCACAACAATGGGGCTCTTGCGAACTTTTGCTACACGGGATTTAGTCTGCTCATCGCTCGAGGTTTTCAGGATTCCTTGCCAAAATTCAACACATACCGTGATCCCCATGGTAACTTTTGCTGTAAGCGATTGATAGCAGCTAAAAAATCCTGATTTTTCAAGCGTTCCCATGTTATACACGTACTTTGATGTAGTAAATTTGGTGTTCTTTATCAACTAATAGATTGTGCTCTAATTATTGTGAATGTAAAAACAGTCGGATGGATTGGAAAACATTCAACAATATTTTACATCTATAACACTTGGTCAGATCTGTCTAAAAGTGGATTTAGCAACTTAAAAGTACGTTTATGCCCCAAGTCATGATATTTCGGGTCATAATTACGTCGCGACAGCTTCATTTTCGTCTTAAGTGATTTGCTTTGCAGAGAGCGCGACTCTACTTGAGCTGTAAGATGACTGCCCTTCAATTTTTCAGTTTCCTCTGTACTCTCTGTACTCTCTCAGTCGCTGTCACTCCTCTCGTTCCGTTTTCATCTTCCTCCTCCTCACTCTCTCCCTCCCCCCTCGCCCATATATCTCTGTCTCTCTCCTCTTTGTCGAAATTCCAACTTGGTGTAAGTGTATTTGCGGTCATTAGCCGCACGACGCGACGTCACCAAGGAGCTGACACAATTTTATCCTGTTTCCAGATCATCACGCGCGGGCTTGACATTTTCTTTTTTCAACCACATACTCACGCTTACGCTCCAGCTCCACGTTTAAGTCATTCTAAGCTATTTTTAAGCTAAACTAAAGAGAGGAAGAAAGGGAGAGATAGGTAGAGAGAGGGGAGGGGGAGTGTATTAGAAACCTCAAGCTAATCCTATAGTGCACAATATAGTCCAAAATTTGTGATGTTGTTGCACTGTATTCTAGGGACGTGCCTTTGGGGGGGAGTTACCCTTGCCCCGGGCGGCAAATTAGGGCGAACAAGCAAAAAATAAAAAACACAAAACAAAACAAAATTATCAAATTTCAAAATGAATCACCGAAGCAAAAAAAAAAAGGTCATCAAATTTATAATTTTGAGTGGCGGCAAGATCGACTTCTTGCCCCCCCCCTCCCTCCCACTGAAAACCACGGCACGCGCCTGTTGTATACTTTTGCAAGATTTCTTCTTTTTTCTGAACAAATAAATGGTGATGAATCGTGCCCCACAAAAAAAATAGGATGAGAGTATGGACCAGTTGTACTATATTATTAACAAAGTCCACTTTTGAAGATCGATTCTTTTGTATAAAATGTCGAGAAAACTTCAATGGGGACAGTAATTCCATCGCGATCCGAGGTATAGCGTAAAGCCGTGAGCTGGAGGGATAATGGTAATGAAAGTTTTCACCATTTAAACATTTCTACATACTTACATAGTTTTTGCAGGAGTGCAAAAATGCCCGACCTAGCGATCCGCGGAACGCATGTGGTTTGTGGGATTTTGAGGAAATTTCCCCGAAGAGTCGAAAATATCGGTCATAATGAGTGCGACCTAGTGTTAGAATAGGCCAAAAAAAGTGTCATCACCTTTCTAATTTTGTTTAAAGATGTTTCTCGAAAATCCTGAGAGGAAAAAATCCGTCGTTTTGGAACATTCTGCATCCCTGGTTCTTGCACCAGGAACCCCAGTACTTGAAAATGCCTGAATTTACTTTTGTGTCTATCTTGCAATTTCCAGTAACCTTGATATACTTTTTCAAAATTTCCACAAACTTGCTTGAAATACCTTGATTATTTGCAATTTTTGATTCCATTTCTTCACTCCAAAGCACCCCCCCCTTTCACCCTGGAAACTTTCTGGGGACCTTGCATACGGCGTAGTTTCAAGAAATCAAAATTCTATGGGATTGCTTCAATGCATTCTATAGAGGGTCCTTAAGAGGTTGAGTCAGCTGAATGGCAGGCAATATGTGCAACAAACATGATAAAATGTTTGTAACAAGAAAATATACTTCTTAATATAGTTATTTATATTAAATTTTTCGCTCTGAAATATACTTGAAAAGCTTTAATAAATGTGTTTGAAAATACTTGGAAATACTCACTTTTATTTCTTGCAAGTATGCATAAAACCATGCTATAACCTTTCGTCAAAAGTATAAAGTTATTGTTTTGAACTATTTATTAATCTGAATTTCGGGAACGGTGCGTTTTGTTGTCACTCGAGAGCAGAAGACAATTTTTCTGATTATTGGCAAAATTAAATACTAACCAAGAACGTATCGGAGGAAAATTCCTAGAAATGGCAACGTCGGTTACCTTCAATTCTCTCACCCCGAGAGCCACGTCGAGTTAAAAAAGGAGTAAATATCGATCTCAAATCATATCATAGGCATCGCAGTGCTGATAAGTTCCTCAGATATCGGAGAAAAATAATTATCATCGCGCTGTAATCGTAGCACGCGATGTCGCAATGACACTATCGGAAAATTATCTTAATATTAAAAATTGCTTGACAGGTAGAATACGCGGAGAGAAAACTGAGAAGGGAGCGTTCAAGGTCGGTCATTTTGGAATGCAAATAGCATTCTTTTAAAATATGCATTATTTTTACTTTATTTCCTTGCCTCTCCTCGATTCTCTTCGTTACTTTTGTCGGAGTAAAGTGGAATTAGCGGAGTGTAACTTCCTCTTTGCTTTTTCCTAGGCATCTAGCACCCGCGGCACATTTCGCGGAAAGAAAAAATAAATATTACAAATAAGTATGGAAGGCGCATTAGCGTTAAGGCTTTTTCAGACAGTTAAATTGGATCCTTAAAAGTAGCTCCCAACTGAGAATTTGGTGATCGATGCGCATCATCAATCAGTTTCAAATATTTGCAAATTAACGGAAATTTGACGTCAATTTTTTCAAAATGTGGTCAATCTTGACGGGCAATAAATCTGTGGCATGATTGATGATGATTCCCGACAACATCGATGATCGTCAAAGCTTGGCGGGCCGCCGAGAGACAAGTAGAGACCCGCAGGGCTATACTTAATTCCTGAACCAAGAAATTGAGGCAATGCGTTCATTTGTGTACGAGAGCGGGGGCTCAACTAAACAACAGTCAACAGTTGCCCCTGAGCCTGCTGTTGAGCGGTTAACATTGATCCAATCGAAATCCACCCGAAATTCGTTTCAAAGTCTCTTGAATTAATAAAAGTGTATAATTTTGAGTTCATTAACGAGAAACCAACGTAGTGTCAAATAACGTCGATTTAAGCCACGAAGAAAACTGAAGCTATGCCCATCCTTCAACAGTAGGGACTGTTGGCTGTTGATCCGATGAGTCCTGACCAAATTTGAAGTGGAAAAATGCCTCCCGGCAGGCCGGTAAGACGAAGTAGATTCCATGCTTGGTTAAATCATTTTTTCACAAATTTAAATATTAAATATAGGTTATAATTTTCGTTGAATTTTTCTTTTTTATTTTATCAGCTGCTCAAAATCCAAATATTATTGTGAAAAAGATTATATTACCAAAAGAGAAATGTTTAATCTTTTCAATGTAAGTGAGAAATAAAAGCTAGGTTTTATAAGTTTTATTATATAAGGACCGGGTGTTATCTAGGCTGCGGAGCCGAATTTAGTGTGACCCTTAACTGTTTTGCGGGACTTCCCCCCCCCCCCCCATCCCCGCAAAAATCAGGCAAGTTTAAACTCTTTTTTTGAAAATGAGGTATTTAACCCTCCTTTTTATCTTTCAGAGCCTTCTTAAACGACGATTTTTCATTTTTATTATTATTTATTTATTTATTTATTCATGTAATATTATCATTGATAACGCACCACTGAACTGAAACTTGGATTTTTACGGACTTGAAAGGTTTTTGTTTCTTGCTTTATGAAGGATATATTGTTGATACTTTCTCATGGAAAATCATGGAAGCTAACCCACTCGAAGGTGTAAAAATAACAGATTTAAGCTAATTTGTTGGTTAAAATACGTGCCATCGTTTTTTCATTGGTAATCTTGAATTTTGCTCATAAAATAATGTCTAAGATGTCCAGAAAATTCTATATTTCGATCAGTGGCGAAGCGTGAAATGTGACAACAATGTATTTTCTCCACTTAAATTCACCAAAAAAGTCGAACGCTTGTCATCGGCGATGACCAGCGGGATCCTTGAAATTCACGACTTTTGGGTAGACTGGATAAAAATGGAAAACGGTGATTGGTGGAGATGAGTCACGTGGTTGCCCAGTCTAATCAAAATACGGAATGGATTAGATAATTTATCGGGCAGTCTTGGAGTACCCGATAACTTATCTAATCCATTCCGTATTTTGATTAGACTGGGCAACCACGTGACTCGTCTCCACCAATCACCGTTTTCCATTCTTATCCAGTCTACCCAAAAGTCGTGAATTTCAAGGATCGGCCCGCAGGCATTTCGACCTATCTAATGTGTTTGAATGGGAAGAAGGAACGTTGGTAAATCGCATGCCTCGCCACTGATTTCGATCCATTTCCGACTCTTCCAAAGCTTTTTATGCCATCTTTGCATAATCGTAGTCGATCGATCGATCAAATTGAACGAAAACAAACAATCTATATAAATACTATGATCGAAGTTGATTCAATGATTTATTGTTTCGCGATCGTATCATTCAACCAATGAGTTTTGTTTGTGAATGTTAAATTGTTTAAAACTGCCACACCGCCATTCATGTATGACATCTGACCTAACCTTAAGACTAATTGCAAGCACAACTCTGATTACACGATTCAAATTGAAGCTCAAAGGGACAATTTGAGGATGACGGCCGATAATCGAGATCAATCAAGATCAATTGAAATAGTCCAATTTACTTTACCTCTATCCTTCATTTCAAACGAATTTCAAATGGATTCGTCACAACTTTGTTTTTAAACTTAAAGGTTAAAAAATAAGAGGAAAACAAATCCGAGCACGTTTAAAAATGTCCATAAGCACGTCCCAGGAAACCCGTCTGTATAGTTTTTGCTCGTTGACTAAACTTTTATAGTTAAAAAACTAGGTTTGATTTGCCGGTGATTTTTGCTGACAACTATGCCTGCAGCTCGGATCGAATGGTTGTTGGCAGTTTTACGTCACGTATACCATATTGTCCCCGTCCGGCGTCCCGTCCCCCCGTCCATTTGAGTGTCCACGTCTTCTCTTCCCCTCTTGTCCCGGGGGTCCCGTGCCCCGTCCCACTTCACTCTGCGTCAAACAGCAACACTCAACAGTTTGCAATTGCAATTGATTCGTGAAACACCGCACGGTATACCCTTCTTCTGCCTGCTGCCTCTCTACCACTGGTCCATACCGGTAAACATAGTAGTCGGGAAGCCGACACAATGACGCTTTGCATTTCAATAAACCTCCTGGCGCACAGTGGGTGAATGGGAAAAAAATGGAATTAGTAAAGTTCCGATTTTGGAACTTGGGATTTATTTATGACGCGCCAAGGAAATATGTATATCTTCACCGGACACAATTTTCAGTGGGGCGATTTTTCGCGAACTGCGTTGAAAAGTGAGGAGTTCTTTTGCATAACCACAAATACACAAAACCTAGAAAATACATGGTCTACTCGTCCTCAATAATTGATAATTCATAGCGTTGTTGTCTGTGTTTCTGATGATTTGAATATAGATTGTCTAGTTGTATCTGACAAATAAACAAAGCTCCAATGGAGCTGTTGCACACTTTTACTATAAGCGCTTTAATAGTCGAGTCTGGTGTAATAACCTCCAAAAATAACGATGGCAGCACTAAAAACCTCCGAAATCCACTCCTTAAGTCGATAAACGCTTTTATTTGCGCCGGTGTAATGGTATCTGAGGGTAGTAACAATGGGAGATTCCCATCTAACAATACTGTAACTCCATCAAGAAGTGACCAATAAGAGATGACTTTCATGTGACACCAGTGTCACTAGGTGTTGCGGTACCATTCATCGGATGTGGATCATCTTTCTGATGACTAATTACTCTGTGGCATGGCGTGATTTAGGGGGGGCTGGGGGGAGGATTTGAAGTCAGGCTCAAAAACTGGCACAAATTATATTGATGAGCAAAAAAAAAAAAAAAAAAAAAAAAAAGGGGGGTTATCCGATTTTTTGCCCCCTCCAAGCCGAAAATTATGATGATGAGCGAGCAAAAAAAAAAAAAAAAAGGTCATAAGATTTTTTGCCCCTCCCCCCCCCCCATGCCGAACTTGAAATGACGCCCCTGCTCTGTGAATCATCCTTGTCAGCATAGAGAAAGTGACGAAATTAAGATAGGAATCTCGCATTGTTACTGCCCTCGGCCACCATTAAGCCCTCGTAAATAAAAGCGTTTATTGAGTTTAAGAGTGGATTCCGGAAGTTTCTAGAGCTGCCATTGTTATTTTTCGAGGTTTTTACACCAGAATCGACTGTTAAATCGCTTATAGCAAAAGTGTGCAACAGCCCCATTGGTAAAACCGGTTTCTATCATCAGAACCACACACACAGTAACTCCTCGTACTGTGCATTTTTGAGGAAGAGCATACCTTTTGTTTTATGCGTGGTTATTCTGAATAGCTCTTCAATTGCATTCCCTTCATGATAATCTTGTTATCAATTGTAATCTTGTAATGTCTCCCGTGGTAATCCTCGTGTCATGCCTCAACCCTTTCAGTTACACTCATGGGACTCAAGTCCAAGTCCAACGGCCATGGCCGGCCATTTCGCAATGAATTTAATCAAATTGCCAAGACACGAGAGATTTCTCCGTCCGTCCGTCTGTCCGTCACCGCATTTACCTGGGAAATCGAAGAAACTGCGACAGCAGTCATCATTACACGAACCACCTTGTGGAAGGAGTGGTGTGGTGAGTGGTGTTCGTCCGGCATCCGTTTGCCTGAAGATATTTATTCGAAATTTCAAATATTCGCGGAAAATCGATTCATCACACAAGACCGCTGTTAATACGGATAGGAGAAGGTCGGGGGAGAGGGGAGGGAAAGGGAGGGCACCTTTCCTGTCGACGGGAAAGCGCGGGCCGGCACGGTCCTGTGGTCCGTCGCGCGCTGCGGCCGCTCGGTCCTTGAGTTAGGCCTTCTCTGCACGCACCAGAGTTGTCAGGTTACCGGAGAAAAAACACCTGCTTAGCGGTCGTTTGAGAAGTGTAGGCCCATCCAGACCTTTCATGTTTGGAATTTTCTATTGTCTTTTTTTTTTTTATTACATTATAAAAATGAATAACAATGAATTTGCACCAAAAAAAAAAACAACAACAACAACAACAACAACAACAAAACCAAAAACAAAACAAAAGCTAACACATTATTATTAAATATGGACTGAAAAGAAAATTCTGATAGATTTCTGAAAGTCTCAGTATAATTCCCACTGACGCATAAGCACCGAATCTTCAATAAACTTACCCTCATGCGTATAGTCAGTACAAGTTATCTACCTCGATGGACAGTTCAAGTAAATTGATGCAGCATTCCAATACCATCTTACGTTACTATCAGAATGAGGGGGTTTGAGGTTTTGTAATTAGGAGATCAACTTTGACTTAGACTCCTCGAGGAGGAAGTGGATTTTATTGTGGTTTTTGACCGTTTTAAGCTATTTTCAGGCAAAATTAACCATTTTGCCCACCAGGTGAGGCTAACTCCTTTGATGTACCGAGCGCACCCCGTTACCCCCCGGCCCTTCTTACAAAAATGCTTCAGGTATTACGGGAAGCCTTCCTCTCATCGGAAAATTACAATTTCTACCTAAAAATGGCTTAAAACTGGTCAAATATAGCAAGAAACCCACTTCCTAACGTTAAAGCCCTTGTCAAAGTTGACCATTGAAAATTTTGAGCCCCTCCGTTTTTCATGAAATTTAGTACATACTATTTTACCTGCTAACTTGTGTCAGAAAACACAATATTTTATATTTTTTACGACCGGTCATATGTTGTCGCGAATTTCGAAGTTGCCTTTAGCAACATTGATTCCAAGGCTATCACTTTTAAATGAACGTAGCTTAAGACAAATAAGCCGCAGAACGGTCATTGTGGTCTCGTTGGAAAGCTATTTTAAACATCTTGTTAACTTTTTATTTCAACGTATAATCTCAACCCCTCGTATTCTAGTATGGTAAGATGGTATCGATTGTTCCAATGCCAGCCGTTGTTCCAAATAAACGCCGATTCAATGCGTGCCTTTGCTGTACGCGAGCTGATTTTATTTCTGATTTTCTGATTTTCTGATCTGACAGCTGGGGTTCGGTCTAGTGGTACTGATGGTAGTGGTGGTCCAGTCATCGTCAACGTCATGAATGGCGCGCGGTGCATGAGCGCATTGAAGGCATCCAAGCGGTAAAAAGTCAGACAACGCGACGCGACGCGGTGCTGACGAGTAACGATGCTGACAATGTTGCCATTGGGGGAATTCTTGTCTGTGTCGCATGTTTGGGTCTTTTGGACCAAAACCAACGTCCAACTACCTGTACATTTATCTAGGACGTCCAGTGGGTAACCAACGTAGAAAAATATTTTGAGGTTAGGGTTTAGGTGTCTTTTTTTCTTACGTATTTTTCATTGTACTTCAGCGAAAACGCGGTCGCTAGGTGAGACTGAAGGGGGTGGTACCCAAGTCAAAGTAAATAATCGATTTCTATTTCGTCCGAACTTGCCACAGGACAAACTGCAATTAGCTTACCAATCTTTTTGTAAGATAATCTTTGTGAGGTTGGTCTCTGACGGTCCACTATTTTTAACGGTTACGTTAAAAATTATTTTATTCATCACTCTATGCAACGGTAATTTTTAATTCAGAGTAGAGTACGAATGAACTTGAGAAATTATGATTTTGCCTCAATGGGGCTCTTGCGCCAACTTTTGCTACTGGTGATTGAAGAGTTGGTTCTTGCATAAAAACCTTTAAAAATGACGATGAGTATTAACACTAAAAAATCACAAAATTCACTCTCAGAATCAGGTTTAGTGGTGGATCTACGCAGGTATCGTGGAAGATTCCCATCTAATTTGAGACATGTCTCTGTGTTTCCATAGAAAAAGTGACAAATTAGACAGGAATCTCCCATGATACCTGCGTAGCTCCGCCATTTCGATCTTGGCGTCACAGCTATTGCAGACTTTTTTAGTGTGATTTTCGTGATTTTCGCTGGTTTGTACATCATATTCAACTATTTGTTTGCTTACCGCAAATTTTTGCAAGAGCCCCATTACGGTGGCATTATGACTTATGAAGGTATCTCGCGTGGCCCAAATAATCCAAAATAAATAAAATTAATAAATTCATTTATATTTCCTCCGATCATCTTACTGCAATCAGCCTGCCGATCCGTGTGTAAGGAAATGTTTGTGATGTTGGGTTCTTACGGAACACTATCTCTTACTTGAACACTGGAAAATAAGTTTAAATACAACCGTAGCAGCCTTTTAAAACGGCTTCGCAGAGCGAAAGTATTGTTCTACCGGAAAAAGTTGCTGTTTCACCGAAGCACGGAGCACTATCTCTTCCTGCGATAACCTGAAAAAAAAATTTAGGCACAACCGTAGCAGCCTTTTAAAATAGCTTCGTAGAGCAAAAGTATTGCTCTACCGGTGAAAATTGCAGTTGCGCCGAAGCACTACTTCGGTAGAGTAACAGCCTCGCTTTCTTCTTGCTCATGCTCTAACGAAGTAGTGCTTCGGTACAACCTTGCACCGGTAGAGCTAGAACTTTTGCTTTACGAAGCTATTTTAAAAGGCTGCTACGGTTGTTCCTAAACCTTTTTTTTCCGTGTCTAGCTCAACATTATTTATTCATCACACTATACATGTATGACATAATTTTTAATCCAGTGTAAAGTACAAATGAACTTGAGGAACCATGAATGCGTAGTAGTACCTACGGTAAAGCACCGGTAGAGCTAGAACTTTTGCTTCGCGAAGCTATTTTAAAAGGCTGCTACGTTTGTTCCTAAACCTTTTTTTTCCGTGTTTAGCTCAACTTTATTTATTCATCACACTGTACATATATGACATAATTTTTAATACAGTGTAGAGTACAAATGAACTTGAGAAACCATGAATGCGTAGTAGTACGGTAAAGCAATACGAGGATCGCACATCAGCTGCGAAAGAGGAGAGACTTGCTGTTCATAAAGTCGTGAAGGATGGAGAAGGATGGAGGAGGATGGAGAAGGATGGAGAAGGATGGAGGAAAAGAGTAAAAGGATCCAGATCCGAGCATGGAGCATGAGCATTGAGCATTGTGAGCTTAGGAGTAAAGAGAAAGAAGCACCAGGAGTATAGGGTCAGTGAACCGCCCCCGCGTCTCGACTCTCGACCGACTCGCCGTCGCATCGTGCCGCCAATGCCTCTGCTGCGGCCGCCGGCCACCCCCTACCGCCCACCGCGACTCTCAACAGTGGCGTCTCGCGGCCGCCGCGCTGCCGCCGCGGTAGGACAGGGCAGGCGCACCGCTCCGACTGCTATACTCGCGAGTTTGTTTCCGAATGCCTTGGCTCAAGACTCAAGAGTCAAGCAAGAGTCGAGACTTGAAGATACTCAAAGGTAATTTTCGTACTGTATCCCTCGGCTGCTGATCACTGATGATGAGTGCTGAATATGCTGATCTTTCCATGCGGCTGCTGATTACTGATGATGAGTGCTGATATTTCCTTGCCGTTCCTTCCACAGTCCCTCGAACGGAATTCGATCAACTTGGATCACTAGCGGATCCAAGTTATTGTCTTCTCTCTCTCTTCTCCCATTAGAATGCATGTGTTAGCAAAGGATAGAAGAGGGGGCGAAAATCACGTGACTGCCCCTAATCTGTCCTTTTCTATCATACGCGTTCTAATGGGAGAAGAGAGAGAAGGATAGATTCCTGGATCCGCCAGTGACTTGGATTGATTCACGCCGAAAAGGACCCAACTTTACTGTTGGTGCAGAAGGAAACTAACTAGAGTTCCTATGTGTAGCATGGGCGGGTACAACAATCTGGCAACTGTGCATTCTTCCCTTATTAGTTTTTACATTGGTTATTATGGGAAATATACGGACAAAAGCCACACATCTGATCTGGCAACACTGGTTGATAGACCGTAAAACATCATCAATCATTAACTGAGATTACACCATTTAAGGTAACGGTCCCTATTATGGACATGCTAAGGAAATTTTACGTATATCAGGTCGCCAAAGTTTCAATTCAAGTGCAATTTGACTTTTTTTTGCATTAAAACTTTCCTAGCATCCTCTATTTGCTGGAAAAAAATAGTAAAACCGAAGAAAGGCAAAATAAATAATTGTTTTCCAATTATTTTGACACCTAGTCATTTGTACCAATTATGAACAGGCAAAAGTTGGTCTGACCCAATTATTGACAACCCCTCTGTCCCAGTTATGGACACGTTTAATTTATGTAAGAATTTAACGTTTACATGCAATTTTTCGCACAATAGGAAGCAATGCTACTAAAATAAATAAGAAAATTGTTTCAAAAACAAATATTTTACTCAAAAAAGTAGAAAACTTAGCATATTTTAACGAAAAAGACTTACTCAGTTGTAAACACCAGTTGTACACCAAAATTCTTTTAAAGTATAAGGAACAAAATTAACTTTATCTGACTTGAAAATAAATGTTAACTCTTTCAAAATTAAGGAAACTCTCGTAATATGATGGGAGACATTTGTTACACAAAGTAACCAGAAAACCATAGTATTGGTGACTAGACAAGGGTGTGTGCAGCAATTAAAACTAGATCTAACGGGTACGGGTATGCTGCAAAAACTTAAATTGACATTTTTAAAAATCACTGACAATGAGATCAATATTGCTTAGCTTACAAGTAAGATGAACACAATAGATAACTAATACTAAATTGGCAATTTTTAGTTCTATCATTAAAATCAAGACAGTTGCAAAAGGAATATCGCATTATGAAAAAGTCAGTGATAGGAAAAAATCATTTTATACTCACTTCAAAAAATAAAACTTGCCCCAGATCATTATCATGGACCAAATAACAGACTAGATGTACTTTAATTTCAAAGTAAAGTGGATTTTGACTACTCTATGAAGCTCTTTAAGACTGAATGACAAAGGTTACGGAAAAAGGAACGTAAATTCATAAAACTAAAATGGAACTTGAAAAGCTTTTGACTCAGCTAAAATTGATGTTTACGATAGGCTTGAATTTCTGGCACACTATAAATTCCTCCGGTGTTTTGAGAGTCGGTGCATTTATGAATTGCATGATGTCTTCATTGGGATAGTATAATTCATCCTCTTTTTCGGGCCATTTCCAGTCCTCTGGTCCTGCCATCTGCATAACTTTGAGTATGGCACCGTCATTTTCTTTTTTTCACACAATGCCAGGAAAAAATTCAGACTCAAAATCGACAATTACATACCTAACACGACTCACAATCAGTAAAGTTTACGTTAGAATCGACAATAGGAGAGGTTGTTTCCGAGTCAGCAATTTCCATTAAGTCACTATCTGTTTCTTCCGAGCTTTCACTGTCCGATCACAACTTCTTCCTTGGTTTCTTTTTTGGTGGCTCCTCAGATTTCTTTTTTGAATCTCGTTCAGCTGCTTTTGCTAACCTTTGCTGCTTCTTTACTTCTTTAAGTTTTTCAGCTTGTTCTTCTTTGTCTTCTTTTCTTTGAAAGTATGATTTATAATCTTGGAAGAAGTCACAGCAAGCAGGTACCTTTTCTCTTGCCCTTGACTTTTTGACTTGTTCAGCAACAGCTTCTAACGCTAATCTCATATTGTCCTCATCGTATAGTTTTCTTTTAGGACCCATCTGTAAATATAAAGCCAAGTATTGAATATTTGTATACATATAATATTGGTGAAAGTCATAACGTTTAAATTATATAAAAAAATATGAATCAACCTCATTACAGCGATTGAAAGTTAACATTTTTGTGCAATTTTTGCAGTCGTCCATTTATTCTGAAATACTGAGCGAAAATCTCTTCTATCTAAAAATTTGCGAAAATAATTGGTCTTGTAACTCATGTAAAAAATAGAATTTTGAAAAAAAAAGTCTATTTTAAGATTTCATTGATTTTATAAGTGAAATAAAATAAATTAGCATGAACGTCCGTAATTGGGACAACCCAGTTTCAGAGCCGACCATATTATTGACAGACATGTCCATAATTGGGTATACCGCAATTTTTCTGTCCCAATTATGGACACGTGGATATTTTAAGGAAAAAATGAGATTAAGAGGTGAGAAAAATTTACACAAAGTGAAAAACATACCTAGAATGCATACAAAAATTTTCGAACCTCTCACTTCAATCAAAAGAGAGAAATAAAAAATAATGCTTACCTTCTTCCTTAGCAAAATCACTTATGAAAACTGCAAAAGAGAGCACCTCTGACACCTGTTGCACTCAAGGCATGTTTTGATAACCAGTGCTGCCACCTATGAACTTGAAACTATTTTTTTCACGTTAAACAACCTCTTAAATATTTTTACCGTACCCTAAAATAATTTTACCTGCCTTTCATTGCTTATTTAAAATGAAATAATGACAAGTGTTCATAATTGGGTCACTGTCCACAATAGGGACCGTTACCTTACACATCATTTGTCTACACCTCCGCCAGTCATCGGTGATGTATTCCTTCGGACCGGTCAACTTTGCTTGGATTTTGCGGCTCCATTTTATAATGCTAAGACTTTAGTGACCAAACCAACGATACACTCATTTAACCATCTACACCTTTTTGAAAAAAGCCCCGATTTCCAAAATGTCGAAGATAAAGACGTAAGGATATCATCGTTTTAAGATCTACTCAAATCGGCCTGAATCCTCATCTACCGCGAAAATTTGCTGAAACCTTCTTTCCAAATTAAATCGAAAATCGGAATTAATGAGTGAAGGTGCAATATGTAAAGGCAAAACCTGTCAGTCATGATCCGAAAATGTACGTCATTTTTCATGTGAACTCGTCTCAGAAATTCGCTTCTCTGAGCTCTGCAAGTGGATGCTTAATTAATGTCTTGGAAGTTTGCTCTGAAAGCGCCTTCAGTTTTAAAGTTCTGCAATTTCGGTACCTTCAAGTAGGAATAGTTAACTACCTACTTTTAATATTACTTGCTGCTTGCTGGCATCCACATCCGTAGCACTCACGCGTCTTGCAGCCGTAGAATATTAGATAGGTTTCTTTCAATCACGAAGTGCCTTCATTTTTCAGGCTCTGCAATTTCGGTACCTTAGTGTAGGAATAGTTAACTACCTACTTTTTATGCAAAATCTGTATGTTCTTACTTGTTTCTTGGGGGCTATTTGGTTTACTATTTCTATTTGTGTTACGTTAAACCGATAATCGAAACTGTCTATCGTTTATGAGTGATGCTATTGGTCGATAATTTGGAGGCAAGGACGTTGCTATGGTTATCATAGTTAATTTTTCAGTTACTTATGTATAGCTGTATAAAAGCTGCTCACTCATGGGTAGCTGTTAAAAATGGGCAATTTAACTTTGGTTACTTTAGCAACTGTCAAGTCTTACAATCTTAGACCTATAGCGTCATCCATTTACTTACGCAGTATTAACTATCGATTTCACGGAAAAGTAAATAATCGGGGGGGGGGGGGGCGATTACGGAAGATCGGATCATTTTGGGTATCGTTATCGGATCGATTACATGTTAACCTTATGGGTGGCTTCACTGAATGTTACGCCTTTTCTTTTAAAATTTCTTCTAACTTCAGTATGACCTTACTTTCTTTTTTTTTTTTTATTTCTTGAACACCCAAGTTCTGTGAACAAATCATCTCATAATGCTGTACTTACGTTCTTTGTTTCAGGTTAGTACACATTCGATCATTCGAACTTATTTTGAGCGAGAGTTATAAACTCGCAAATATTCAAGCACGCAAGCCGTAAGTGTACCAACAATAATCACTCTCTTTAAAAAAATAAAAAAAATTGTTGCATCTAGTCTTTTTTAAAAACTGGTCAGTTTAGTAGTGCTGTAATGTATACTTTATTGGCTAGATTCGCTGACTCAATTAGTGCGCGGATTTGAAATCAATTATAAATAAACAAGATTGTAAGAGTTTTTTTTTTTTTCTTCATTATATTTTTTTTATGAATTCCGTATTTTCAACTCGTTTCAAATTGCTGTGAACCTGTTCTGAATTTCCCGATTTTACATTTTTCAGTATTTTGAGTCAGTGAACTGTTTTCAGTTTCTTAAAATTTGACTACAGAGATATATTCCATTAAAATTACTATCAACATACAAGGGTGGGCAAAAGTAACGCACACTCCCCTGTAACTTTTTTCCTAATTAATATTTTAAGAATCGATTTCCACCTTTCTTTTCGGTGTCAAAGGGCTGCATGCTTTGTTAGGGGCTAGTTTCGATGGTCACATAATAGTGTCAAATAACGAGTAGGGATTGAACTTTTGCCCCTCCCCCCACGTATTTTTTTCCTCCTTGGAATTTTTTATGGATATGCCTTTTAATCATATTCTGATGACTAAATCGGATTTTGACTCTGAGTTAGATTATGCAACGCTATCGGTCTGAATTATTTTCTTTCTATCGACTTCGGCTTTTTCTCTCATTTTTTCAACTCATGAAAACGGATGATTCAGACTCGGAAACTCCTGGAATTCCTGCGAAACATGTGACCTCGCTCAAGTTACATAAGTTTGGTTAGAATGGGGATCTTGCAAACTTTTGCTACAGGAGATTGAAGAGTCGATTCTTGTTTAAAAACATGTAAAAATGTCTATGAGTTCACTAAAAAATCACAAAATTCACTCTCAGAATCCGGCTTAATGGCGGAGAGACGCAGGTATCATGGGAGATTCCCATCTAAATTGAGACAAATCTCTGTGTTTCCGTAGAGAAAGTAACATATTAGACATTCTCCCATGATACCTGCGTTGAACCGCCATTACCAACTTGCCATTATAGCAGTTAAGTGAGTTTATTACTAAATGTTAGGCTTTCCTAGTGCGATTTTCTTGATTTTTGCTGGTTTTTACAACAGATTGGACTGTTCATTTGTTCACAGGAAAAGTATGTAAGAGCCCCATTATGAGACTAATTTATTTAACGATTAAAGTAATCCCGTTCAGTTCAATTCAAGCAAATTTTGACTTCACTTTTGAAGCTTTTCTCAATGCGGTTGAGCGATTCTGCCCTGCCTGCCATGTTCTATTGAAAGCAAAAAGAAAAGAAATCTCTCATAATGCTTGCCAATGATCGTGTTTGCTGTTCGTGGGCCGTCAAGTGTTGTCTGTGTTTCAAGTGTGAGCAGGGCGTCGGCGTAGAGCACATTGGGTCTATACAAATACCTTTTTGGATAAAGCAGTTTTAGTTTTTACTTTAGATTACTTTTAGTTTTGTGGTCTAATAAAAATCGTTCTCTATGACGTAATTTGAGCCGTAAAGTTAATGTCAAATGTGCAGTAAAAGTGCAAAGGAGATACGTTTTTTGAGCTGAAAGGATCATCAGGGTCAGATTCATCAAATTCAAACCCTTGTCAATTAAACATAATTTACAAGCCCTGACCAACCTGACTTGCAAAATCTTGAGCTCAAAAAACCCCCCTTTTTTGCACTCCTAGTCAACCAATATTGTGTAAGTACATCTTATCGTACAGAAGATTGATTTTTCATCCTGTGAAAGTCTGAAAATTTCTCTATCTCAATTTACTGTGCGGCGTAGCGTTCAAGATGTTCGACCAATGTCGGCTTCGTTTTAAGTGGTCATCTTGAGCTGACTCGATCTCTTTGGGGGATCGATTATTAGCTATTAATCCTTCCCGCTCCCTTGCTCTTGTAAACAATTAGCAATAGATCAATAGAGAAATAATTTCTTAATTAGTAATAACTGATTTTAGCTGATTCTTGCGTACTAAAATCAGTTGAAATTTGTCAAATCATTCGCGTCAAACCATAGTAACTTATAATTATTATAAGTTACCAAGTTACCGGTGTTTGGCGCAAACGATTTGTAAAATTTCAATGTTGATTTCAATTCGCAAGAATCAGCTGAAATCAGTTTACTCCGGAGGGGGTTGTCTGGCTTTAATCCTCTAAGGGTCAGGGACCAAAATATGTTACGTCCTCACGGTTCCGCACGCATGATGATCGGTGAGCACTTACGTGGGGTTTAAACCACACGTAATCATACTTACGTGCGCACCATCCAACATCAATATTTGGTCCCTGATTAGTTTAAAAGAAAGCTATCTACCGTTTATGTATATAAGGAAGGTAGTTAACTGTCCGTACTCGGGGGAGTTGGAATTGCCTATACAACGAATTTAAGGCGCCCGAACGGAGCCTTATCTTGTGAGTGTTTTGATTGTCACATTTATCCGGAATGAGGACTGAAATAATGTGAAATAGACTAGAGGAGAAAAACGAGTATACTCTAGGGCTTGGTCCATAAAGGGTTAATTGATATCAGTTAATATATCAGTCATAAATCTATCAATCTGACATTTTTGAATTGCTAAGATTTTCTTACTGATCTCTATACCAATCTCTTCTTTTTTTTTTCACCTCGGTGTGCTCGACATTAAGTTTGTTTTTTTTTGCGTTCGCGTCAGCTTTTGTTTGCGCGCAAGCTATCAGGATTTTGGATGCTACAGAATTTGATCCAATGTTGATTAAAAAGTTGGGGTTGAATTATCTATTCTTTTCACCGTCCTTCATATCGTCATCTCTCGGCAGTACAGCGAAACATACAGACGGATAAGACGCAGAAAACCTTAGTTTGAGTGACGCCTACACTCTGTTTCCTTCAAGAAAGTCGATGTCTACAGAATTGTTGGAAAGCAGCAGAGAAAACAAGTTAATAAGAAAATTCCACCGCTCTCAGATTCTTCGGTTTCGAGTGACGCCGTTCCAGGTTTTCCTACAAAAAAGTTAGCATTTTTGTTGACAAAGCATTAAGAATGTCACCACTTTTAGATTTTTCGATTTAGACTTGCGTCCTTCAAGGTTTCTCTGTAAAAAGAATTGACATTTTCGTTGGCCAACGGAATATAATTTTACCACGTTCAGATTGTTCGATCTACATAGTGACACCCTTTCAGATTTTTATTTTTTACAATAAATGTGGCATTTTCGTTGGCAAACGAAGAAAAATGTTACCACTTTCCTATTTTTTTTATTGAGAGTAAACAACATTTCAGGTTTTTCTAAAAGGACAAAAATTAGCAGTTTTGCTGGCAAAAAAAAATTATTTCACCCTCTTTTAGATTATTCGATCTAATTACAAGTATTAGTGACTCTTTCAAGTTTTTTCTAGAAGGTCGACGTTTTTGGTTGTAGCGCGGTGGAACATCGGAATTGAAGACCTTGCCTACAGGACTTCGAGAAAAACTTATACTTATGAGAAAAACACGTTTGACCGTTATCAAAGTGATTTTTTGATACTTTATAAAGTAGGAAGTAAATGAAACCTAAATTTGGTTTCATCAATTTCCTACTTCGAAGTATCGAGAAATCACCTTGAAAACTTTCAAGCGCGTTTTTCTCAGAAATATAAGTTTTCTTCTACGCCCGTCTATCGGCAAGGTCTTCAACAATTAATTATCCTTTTCAGATTATCCAGGCCTAATATAATAACCATTTTACGGACGACGTTATATCCGATTGTTTGTGTCTATCGTCTGTGGGTGGTTTTAATGAGACGTGGTGTAATGAGAAGATGTTGAAAAAAAGAAAAAATATCACAAAGAAAGTTTCATCTTTGTGAGAATGGATGGGGGAGGAACAAAAAAAAATTGTTGTTGAAATTTGATATTTTCGACACGAGTTAGCAGCTTCGACTTACCGTTTACTTGCTCCCAGCACCTATAGCATAGTCCGTGCAACTCCGCAGAATAATTTGATACGGTTTTTGTCCACCGAGCATGAATAGCGACAATAGCGTGAGCACGTTTTACTTTTTTCAACGGCTTACGTTTCATGAGAATGTGCTGGTGATCTCTATATAAAGAAGTGAGCCGTTCAACTTTTGAATCATAGTTATTTAGATACGGTGACCTACTCTACGGATGAAGGGGAAGAGGGTGGCATACTCTATTTCAAAGCTTAATTATTTGAATTCATTCTCCTGTTATGTCTACTACACCTACCTTGTAAAATGAGCCATAGTAATCCGTATCCAAGGTCGGAATCACATTTTTTGAATCAAATGATTGATCAAAGTATAAAAAAGAAAGAAAAGGATGATTTTGTAAATTGACACCGTTAAAACCTCCTTAAGGATTAAAAGAAAAACGAGAAATAAAATGAAATAAAACTAATAATAATAAATAGCTTATCTTGTAATTAATTAATGACTTTCGCAAATCACGTGGGTATGAGATCTCAGTAGTTGCTGATTGTGGTTGACGCAAATTGACTCACTAATTTCTAATTTGGCCTTTGTATTAATTTTAGTATTGATTTCCTATAACTTTCTCACCAGTGCCATAAGACACTTTAATTTAAAACGAAAAAGTGAAAGGTGATGAATGTATCATATGACGCTTTAAAGAACCTTTGCAGAAAAATGAACGTGATTATCTAAATCACCGTCTCCAAATACGTAATCTCGGACACTTCCATTGAAATCGCCAAAAATCTCAACTAAAAATTAAGATGTGTTTAAACATAAATTGATGATTGGCGGTGTCGCAAACAATTAATGGTGTCGGCAAAAATACTGGCTGCTCTTTGAAGTGTCAAAAGTGGAGTTAATTTGGACTTCTTGGACGCTCTAATGTGATCGTTGCCAACTGCTGAATAAAACTACTTTTAATAGGCACACCCACATTCCGATCTTATTTTTCATGGGTTCAAAATTCAAATCTACAAAATGCAACGCTGCCAGATTACACTCGATCCACGCAACTGAAATCAAGTAACGGCTAATTTTGTCCGTTTGAAACCCGGCAATTAGAATTAGAACAACAGGAGTTAGAAATGGTTGTATGCTTTGCTCGCGCAATTGTTCGATCTTTTTCATGGTTTTAAATAGACAGATTGCAACGTTGTCAGGTTGCACTTTATGCAGCTGAAATTAAGTAACGATTCATTTTGTCAATTTAAACCAACAACCGGTTTCAAGAATTTTTCTGCTTTATACATCACACCCAAGTTTTTGATTTTTTTTCATTGGCTTAAACGGACGAAGCACACTTTTTTACCTCGCCACATCCGTGCAATCAGTCAACGGTGTTTGTCCGAAGAGGAGTGAATTATGATGAAAGAGGCTCTCGTGACTTGTAACCCATGAAATGACCGAGAGGGGGTACGAAGCGGGGTCTGGGTTATGTTCTGGGGTCATCATCACTAGAGAGAGAGAGAGAGAGAATAAGAGAAAGAGAGAGAGAAGTAAAAGGAAGGAAGCTCGCAATCCTGGGGGAACTCGAGCAGTTCCCTTTGCCCTCTCCCCATCCCTTCCCTCTCTCTGCCTCTCTGCATCCTTCGGACTCGATTCGCTGTAGTAATCCACTTCTCTGTGCTAACAGTACGGAGGGAGACGAACTCCTTCCTTTCCTTACCAGAGTTGTCTATTCACATTTGATAGTTGATACCAATGGGGTTCTTGCAAAGTTTTGCTGCAGGGGATTGAAGAGTCGATTCTTGCATAAAAACCTGTAATAATGACGATAAGTACTCTAAAAAATCACGAAATTCACTCTCAGAATCGGACTTAATGGCGGGAAGACGCAGGTACCATGGGAGATTCCTATCTAAATTGAGACTTATCTCTGTGTTTCCTTAGAGAAAGTGACAAATTAGACAGGAATCTCCCACGATACCTGCATTGAACCGGCATTACGATCTTGCCGTTAAATCAGTTATGTGACTTTATTACTGAATTTTAGACTTTCTTAGTGCGATTTTCGTGATTTTTGCTGGTTTTAATTCACATCAGATTAGACTGTTTTTTTGCCCACAGCCAAAGTTTGCATGAGCCGCATTGCAATAGGAATTTAAGAGCATTGGAATTTCCTAAAATTTTCATAAAAACGAGAACTCTACGTTGGATGATGACAGATCCTATTAGAATCTCATCCGTATCTCTACTTTTCCATTAGTGGGAAAAGGATAGAAAGAGGGGGTTTTTATCCCCTTGTTTATCCTTGCCTAACGTACAGTGGCGGCAATTTGGCAACCATGCTTATTTTCCATTTAAACTTGTGCGAAAGTATCGATATCTCAGGGGTGCAATGCACCTCCTGAAGATCGATTGTTTTTACCTATAGGATAGGTTTAAACAGAGAGAATACGTTGTTGCCACATTGCACGAGCCGCCACTGCTGACATACGTGTTGCAATGAAGAGCAAAGACGGTTACATAATTTCTCTTTACGCTACTGGATGACTTTCTTTAATCGGTCGTTATTTTTTTGAGTCCCCGAAAATAAAGTTGTCCACCGCTCGATCAGCTAGTGCATGGTCTGAGTTTTTTCTATAGTCAGGAACTGTTGAGTGAATGTGTTCGCCTGCTGCTGATGCACCCGGTCGGAAGGATTTACCCGATCCGACGCCTAAAGCCAAAATATTCTAGTGGATAAAGGGGCTATCAGTCGCTTATTCTCTTCCATTCATTCCATCCTTCTTGTGCCTCAGTCAGTTCCGAAGACCGAAAGGCCTTGATGTTGTTCGTACACTGATCATACTGATCCCTGAAACTGATCGAGTGAGGGAGGAGAGATTCAGAGTCGCTCGCTTCGGACTCCTGTAGTCGGGACATACGTCGGCGCTTGGCTTTGGACGCTGCTCAGTTGATCAAAACCTCGATTTTTGCAGACACGAAAAGTTTTTGTTCTTTGCTTCAGAGATGTTTCTGTGTTGTTTTATTTTCTTACAGAAATCACGTGATCTGACACATTTTAAGCTGTAAAATCAATAATTATTCGACGTAGTTTATTTCTATTGCCATTTATTGTTCGCGATCTTTGATTTTCGATCATGAAATGGTGTCCGGAAATTGGAAAATATCACATTAATGTGCGCCGCGCCGTCTCCTCCTTCTTGATAGCACATTGGCTCGCGTGCAGAATCTTTTCCTCCGCGCTATATCTTCTTCCACGCCGCGGCCGCGCCCCCCCCCTCCCCCCGTACAGGATAACTAGAGAAACCAAGGTGCCGATATGATTATGCGGGATGGTGGTCGGACAACCAAGTTGCCGATATGAATATGGGATAGTATAGTGGTTAGAGAACCAAGTTGCCAATATGAACGTGGGGTAGTGGTTACAGAACCAAGTTGCCGATGTACAGTCGCGGCGCGTGCAATCTGGCAACAACGTTGCTCTCACGGAAAAAAATAGTTGGTATTTTGGTAAGATTTACCATCATGATGACTGATTTCTGCACCTGCCAAAAATATGGCAAACTTTACCAGATATTGGGTTGAATTTACATTGTTTCCAGTTCATTCAACCCGATGTATGGTCAAGTTTACCATCTTTTTGCCAGGTGAAGAAATCAGTCATCATGATGGTAAATCTTACCAACTATTTTTTTCCGTGTTTTGTCAATTTAAACGCATGAAAAATATCGATTCGAGGGTGTGCACTCTCTCTCCTCTCCCTCCACCCTCCATCACTCCCACGCCCTCTCCCCCTCTCTTTCTTCGGCTATTTGATAATGCGTGTGTTGGAAAAGGACCGAGATAGGGACTGTGAAGTCACGTGTGGCCTTCTATGTTATCCTTTTCTATACCATATGCTTTCTAACGGAGGCCGAAGAGAGAGAAATACAAATCCAGAGCTGCCGATTTGCGTAGCTTTAATGGCATTTTGAAATTCACCGAAGATTCCACCGGTTGAGAAAAGATTACAGAGTTTTGTTCAGTGTATAAGTGTAATGCACGAAAATACTAGCGTCTTTTATTTTTTCTCAACCGCGGTAGAGTCGTCGATAACTTTGAAAACTTGCGGACTTTTTAATTAATTAACGGCGTTTCTACCGATCGAGTAAAGATTACAGATCAGAGTGCATTTACAATCATACATAAATTGAACTATATGTAATCTTTTCTTAACCGGTGGAATCATCGGTGAATTTCAAAATGTAATTAAATCTACGCAAATCGGCAGCTCTGAGTCAAATTCCTATGTCCACCTATTTGCGAAGTTGCCATCCGACGGTATCGAAGTATAACGATAAAATGATCGTTTAAGAATGATCGAAGTCGCGATCAAATCGACTTGCGAGTAAGTATAAAGATTTCTCTTAAATAGCGGACTCGCATAATCGATCGTTGATCATATACCTGATCAGGGTTTGCGGATTCCGAATCTCAATATCCTCTGATCTTTTCCTTTCTTTTCCTTCCCGCTATGTGACGTTATACGTTCGTTAAAAGTTGAATGTCCATTGTTTATTCTGTGCCGCCGTACGATCAAAGTTTAAAAGTGTCAAAAGGTCAACGCGGAGATGCGAAGGAGAGAAAATAAACAGGATATTTAGGATTTAGGATCCCGGGGGTGACCAATGAGCAGTCATCAAATCCTGAGAGTGGTGACCTGAAGGTTCCGATTCGACCTCTATGTAACGTGTTCCTCCATTGTTTAGTTCATTTTTATTTTACGAGCCTAGGCTGTAGTTTCACTCGCGTGCTTTCTTATTTTGTATCAAAAGTATATAGGATGTCGATATGTTTCGGGGGTATCAAATATCCCCCCTCCGAACGGTCTGAATTATTTTTTTAAAACTGCGAAAGTCGAGGAGTTCCACCGCTTGGAATGTTCCTTGTGGGCTAGAGAAACAACCATTTCAAGGATTATGAAAAAAAAGAAGAAAGAAAAAAAAAATAGATAGATAAATAGATACATAGACAAACAAAAAAATAGATATATAAATGAATAAATAAATAAATAAAAAAACAACATGCGCCTCAAAAGGCCTAAAGTCGTGGCCTGAATAGCAAAATATTCATTTTTGGGAGTTTGATACATCCATTTGAGATTTTGCTAAGTTGTGGGAATGCGGGTCTTTAGAACGCAAACGTTGATAGTTTTGCTCGATTTTTAACCGTTTGCTTCGAACCAAGCCGCTTTTGAGTGCTGCAGAAAAGATGTAGGGAAAATAATTGTATTTCGGCGCTCAATTTTTTTTCATTTTTTACGGAAGAAAGGATAGGAAAAGAGTTAAGGAAATCGGACAAAATATCGCTCTTTACAAACCGAAAAGTTCTTAAAAGATTGATGTATCAAACTCTCAAAAATGCACATCATATAGAACAGTCCATGGTTTTTGGCTCTTTATGATGAGGCATGGGCATTCAGACGGATCAGATAGACAACTTTGGCAGCCATGGGTCGCGTGGGTCAAAAAAGTGAAACTGCTAAAAAATCATAAATCGATAAACTTTTAATTTTTTTGGTCGTCAAATTCCTACGATCCTGTTGGTAGAATTCGACGGTTTTTGGAGTGCGCGAATCCCTTTATAATTTATTGTTGTCCGAGGTTCCTCTCTCCGATTCATTCCCTTTAGCCCCTTCACCCCCCCATTCGCAGAAAAGTGGGGGATATAGCCCCCTAGCCCTTATGATGCGTCGCCTATGCATTGACAGCTTTTCATTATTTTCATCTAACGCACGCCGCTGACTTAAACACACTATTGTAATAACCCAAGGACATATTATGTCAAACGAGGTCTATGGTCTGGACCCTCCAAATTCAAATGTCCTCGAGATGATCTGGTTCACCATGAATGCGTTCTTATCCTCATGGGATTACTAGATTAAGAGATGTCCGGAGTGTAACAATCAGGGAGCAAATAATGTTAAGTCCCGAGCATTGAATTGCGTGCATCTTGCGGTCACATGATCATGCGTAAGTTACGCTCGAGACCTAACATTATTTCGTCCCAGTCCAACAAAGTGTGAAATCTTTTTTTGGCTCCTTTGACTCTTCGCAGGGATTGCCGATCGTCAAAGTGCATGTCCGCTCTGTAATAAACTGCGGTATGCGGCTGTGAACTGAAATGGGTGGTAAGTGAGGCAGTGGCGCAGGGAAATTCCGGTTACTTTCTATTGACGGGCCTCAGCCGTAGTATAAGACGTTCTGTCGTAAGAATGAAAAAAGATAGGAAGCTGGGTGGAGGGGGGTGATTTTAGGCGTCAAAGCTTTTTTAAGAGAACAGTTATCGAGCGAGTTTAATTACCTGCTCGTTAACCAGGCGACGAGACGGCCAACGCATCGCGAATGACTTTATACGACCATGAGCGGATACAGGAATTTGTCTTTCTCCTCTCTCTTTGACCATTTAAACACATGCATTAGTAAAGGATAGCAGAGGGGTCCATCACGTGACTTTAGTCCCTATCTCCGTCCTTTTTTAACGCGCACGATCAAATGGGGAAGGATAGAGAGAACAAAGTCTTGTTTTCCGCGTAAGTATACGACTTTGTTATAACTCACGAAACAGGGGCCGTTTTTACAAACGTTTAGCCCCGTTAAACATGGCACGCTGGGCTCGTATTAACGAAAAACCCATCTCGTTTTCATCTCACAGAAGAGATTTAGAAGGGGAGGACACCGCAGACCGGGCTATTCATCAAGGAAAGGTTTGCCAGTCTCAATCTGATGGATGTTCAGAGGTCCTTATATACGTGCTAATCTTCAGCTGTTTCCGTATTATCCACAAACTGACAATGAGAGCTCGGGACTTACTGCTACATTTTGTAGCATATTCTATCTTATTGGTCCACTTTTGACGTCAGAGGGCCTATAATTGGGTTGGGATAACATATATTGGTCGCAAATTTGTTTTAAGCAAATTTTTGCCATGGGGGGCCAAGGGGGGATGAACAAAATTAGCTTAAATTTACTTAAATGATTAGGAGAAAAGAAAGTTTAAAAGGGGTAATACTTTTAATAACTTTTCGCTCCTTTTAATAATCATTATTTTAAGGTGAAATATCACTATTATACATAGGTTGTCCCTTTCGTTCGTTTCATCTAGGTTCTTCAACTTTTACTTTCTTTAGCACCTGCAGACTCCAAACATATTTCAATTATTTGTGAATAAAATCCCTTTTATAAACTCGCAACGCTCGTCTTTGACTTTAACGCTACCACGAATCACGATATTATATTATAAAGTGTTCAGTCTGAGGATCGACCACAGTTCATAAGATCCATGTAGAGCAGGGTCCTATATTGGAGTCCATGGCAAGTGTTTGTCTTCATTGACTGACATTTTGACTTCAAAGCGAAATTTCTGGTGGAATTCGATTGGAGCAATATTTGCTATACTCAACTGTAGATGACTGTTGGCTTTTGATTTGATGAGCGCCCGAACACAAAAAAAAAAAAAAAAAACATTTTACTTGCCTCTTTTTCATAACACAGGAAGCAAAGGATGCAGCGAGTCTCTAATTCTCTCTATGGGTTCAGTCGAGACAAATTTTGGGAAACCGAGAACTCTGCCACGGAAGTTTTTCTGGTTCTAGTGACAGTGCCACGCTCCTTTTGTCGCAGCTCTTATGAATCGGAAGTTAAGTCAATGTATTTGAAGTCAAAGTTATGTAACTTGATATCCTCCTGTGGTCGGACTCGGAGGACTCGGAGTGCAGAGCCCTGTTTCCGTCGCGTTGTCCTGCCTCCTGCTGCCGCACCGCGTAGTCACCGCAGCAGACCAGAGCTGGACCGTGCCCGCGCGCATCGACTCGGCTGCCGTTAACTTTTTATGTTAGCTGTTGACTCTGCGGCTGCGGCAGGTGAGCACAGGTGAGCACAGGTGCCTCGTGTGTGTTTGTGTCATGCAGATTGCAGATGCCGCATCAGTGCCGGATCATCCAGCGAACGAATCGTGAATTTGAACGAGAACGGAGAATGAAACTATGAATCTGAAAGCCTGGAATCTCGACTCTGGATTGTGCATTCTAATAAGACACATAAAAGACTTTCCGGAAACGCAACGCAATTTAATGGTACCATAACGCCCCCCCCCCATATAACACAGTTGCAAGCAGTGGCGGCTTGTGAAATGCGATTTATCGATGTCCACACTGTATTTAAAACTAGAAAAGTATCGATCGTCGGAGGGTGCAATTAATTTAAATGGAGTGGACATCGATATACATATAGCATTTCATGAGCCGCCACTGGTTGCAAGGGTCTAAAATTGTGTGTTTTTGTTGAAGAAAATTAGAGTATTTGATGAGCCAAGAACGAAGGTGCCTTTGGTTTTTTCCTTTGTGTCCCGGTCCTTTGTGTTTCGGAGATGCACTATAGTTAAAGTTATAAAAACAAGACGCAAAAGTTGTGAGTGTGACGTCACACAACGGAATTCCCATTTGAAACAATGTACGAGGGTCATCCAAAAAGTAAGTGTTCCTATCTCATTGCTGCGGAACTAAGCTTGCGGCAGAATCAATTTAATAAATTACGGCTTCAATTCTTAACCAATTTTGCTCGTTATGGGCTCAAAAAATCCCCCCCCAAAAAAAAAAAAAAAAAAAAAAAAAAAATGTAGCTACTGACGTTCTTGGATTTTGCGTCTTTTCTTTGTGTTTATTTTAAAATGGCAAAAAAACAAATTTTCCCGAAAGCAATTAATTGCCGCAACTAACGTTATCCATTGAGTTGATATCTGGAAATCTAAAATCACCTCAACTCATCAGAAACACAAAATAACACTTTGAAATACTTACTAATTTTACAGAACGAGCATAGTCCTTGGTTTATCCGTGTTTTTTTTCTATAAAGAACGGCTCAGGTTGAGCCTCAAAGGTCAAAAACGATGATTTTTTATTACTTTTTTGCACTGATTTTTAGTTACTTTCTTTCAATCTCAGACGATACTGCACCGTCGCGTCGTCCCTGAACAGCTCTTGACGAAATGAGGCAAAGGAACGAGTCATTTTTAATGAGTTGAATCCGATACCCCATTGCCGCTCCGCACCGGGATAATGGTGAGACGCAGTGTTGCCAGATTTGGTTGAAAAAAGCCGTATGTTTTACATTGATTTAAATGGGGATCGATACGGCTTTTTTTACCTCGATCTGGCAACACTGGGCGAGAGGTGGCTGGTGTGGTGAGTGCATTGGCATTGACCGTGTACGGTGTAACTGGTCCCGCTTGTAGTCGTTGTATAGAGTGCGGCGGCATGGCATGGCATGGCATCGCATGGCACTGACGAGACCGGGTCAGGAAGCTTTTACTGCTGCTGTTGACGTTGTTGTTGTTATCATCGATGGCGTTGGCGTACTCGTTGGTGATGGTGTTGGTGTAGTCGATGACTATGACGTCGGGACAAGTACCGGTAACCGCAGAATCAAGTTGGCTCTTGGCAGACTTCTCGTCTCGACTCGTCGCGGTCGCGTCGCACCAGAGCTGCCACTTCCCTTATATTTGATGACATTCTTTATATTTGATGACATTCTTTATATTTGATTACATTCTTGATATTTGATGACATTCTTTAAATTTGATGACATTCTTTATATTTGATGACATTCTTTAAATTTGATGACATCCTACATTATATTTGATGACATTCTTTAAATTTGATGACATCCTATATTATATTTGATGACATTCTTTTAATGGAGATCTTGCTAACTTTTACTGAAAGCGATTAATATAAATATTACTCACGGTAAATCCAGCAAAAATCACGAATAGCACATTAAAAAATTGCAAAATTCACTCAATGGAGCTTTTGCACGGTTTTGCTGTAGGCAAATAGAGCATCAATTCCAATGTAAAATGCTGCGGAAATAACGATGAGACCATTAAAAAAGTCTTAAACTCACTCCTCGCAGAGAAAACTTAACTTGAAATTTCGGGTGACCATCCTTGCATGTATGCACCAACCTCGGATTCGGACCCCAAACAAAAGGACATAACCTACGAATTTGAACAATGAGATGAATGAATTTGCTTTCAAAAAGTAAATTTGAAGGAATTAAAGGTCCATTTACACACATTTTGTCACTAGGAGCACGGTGATAACTATACAGAAAAGTTCTACGTTGCGTAATAAACGAGGAAGACGGCACTTAATTTCATGTCCTGTTCTTTTGTTTGGGGTCTGAATCCAAGGTTGGTGCATACATGCAAGGGTGGTCATCCGAAATTTCAAGTTAAGTTTTCTCTGCGAGGAGTGAGTTTTAGACTTTTTTAATGGTCTCATCGTTATTTTCGCAGCATTTTACATCAGAATTGATTTCCTTTTTTAAAATCACAATCTAAACCTAAAAACCCCTATATAGTTTTAGTTCGTTGAATTTGGTATTAATCAAACGGTAGCATGCTGATAGCAGAAATCGGCACTGAACGCTGGAGATTCTTCTGAACGATGTCCATTGTCCAGGGTTCTCCTGGAAATCCTTTTTTTTTGATCCACTGAGCGTCGGTCGCATCTTGGTGCTTCTCCGGATGCCGCGCGACTTCTTTACACACAACTCACTAGCTAGCCAATGTAAACAAACCTTCATTAATTTATTCAACTCGGTTCGACACTTGTATCCTGAGGCAGGCACTCGGTAGTCACAGTGTATAGGCTCTCATCGCGAAAACACCGCTAATTCAAACATCAATCTCTACTGACCTTGAAACGGCATCGTCATTCTTGTGTGCACTTAATTTGTGTGTAAGTAAGTGATCTTCAATTGGTCCACTTATATACTTACTCGCTATTCATTTCCTCGATTGATTTCTCCCCTTCTTCATGGGCGTAACGTGTACGGGGCTTGGGAAACCCCCACTCACTTTTTTTTTCATCCAGCAGAAGTTCGTAAGAACCCCATTTTAATCACAGAGAACACTTTTAATGAATAATTTATCGCTAGAAATGTCACTGGAAAGTTCCAAGTTACTTTAACAAGTCGAAAACGATGATTTTTAACAGTGGCGGCACGTGCAATTTGGCAACAATGTTTTCACTTCATTTGATCATATGTAAAAACAATCGATTCGATAGTAAAGCAGCGCTTCACCAGCATTCAATTGTTTTACATTAAGTCAAATGGAGGAAAACATTGTTGCCAAATTGCACGAGCCGCCAATGATTTTTAATGACTTTTGTTTCAGCGATTTTTCGCCACTTTCTTTTCAATTTTAGATCCTAGTGCGCAGTAATGCAGAGCTGCTGTTTTGCGTGTAATTAATCGCATTTTCCAATTCACCGATGATTCCACCGGTTGATGGAAGATTACACAGTTTAGTTCAGTGTATGTCTGCAAAGCGCAGGAAAACATTCGCGTCTGTAATCTTTTCTCAATCGGTGGAGTCATCGATGACTTTGAAAAACTTGCGGTTATTTTAGTTAACTAACGGATTTTCCACCGATTGAGAAAAGATTACACATCAGGGTATTTTCGTGCAGTACAGTCATAAGCTGAACTAAACTGTTTAATCTTTTTTCAATCAGTGGAATCCTCAGTGAGTTGAAAGATTCGTTTAATGGGGCTCTTGCAAACTTTTGCTGTAAACAAATAAATGGTCCAATCTTATGTAAAGATCAGCAAAAATCACGAAAATCACACTAAGAAATAAGTCTAAAATTCAGTTATAAACTCACATAACTGCTATAACGGCAAGATAGTATTGGCGGTTCGAAGCAGGTATCATGAGAGATTCCTGTCTATTATGTCGCACTTTCTCTATACGGTAACACAGATATATGTCTCAATTTAGATAGGAATCTCCCATGATATACCTGCGTCCCTCCGCCATTAAGCCCGATTCTGAGAGTAAATTTCGTGATTTTTTAGTGTACTCATCGTCATTTTTACAGGTTTTTATGCAAGAATCAACTCTTCAATCCCCTGTAGCAAAAGTTTGCAAGAGCCCCATCATACGCAAAACGGCAGCTCTGTAGCAATGACTCCTGGTGAAAAGTGTGTCTCTGCAGCAGAGGGATGGTGGGAGGAATGTAGGAGCTTCTAATGGGAGATCGCCTCGCTCGCTTGGCTTGTCACTGTCCCTGATCGCGGCGGAGAATTAAGTCAGGATCGTGATCCTGCGACAGATGGAGCATGGAGGATCAGTTCAGTTCAGTTCAATCAGGTTGTCAGTTCGATTCTTCGAAACTAGAGCAAAAGCTGATTAAATCGCTCGCTATCGAAGTATCAACTCTCTTTATACATTCGTACTTAATCAGAAACTATGTATGCTCGAGCAAGAGCCAATCCCTCCTTCCTTTTGTCGCCGAATGAGAGGATGATTATTAAAGTTGTATATCTTTGTCGCTTCGCCGAAAGAACTTGGGCTGGGACCTCCTGCCAAGATTATCGGCTATTGAATTTAAAGTGCTTACTTACCTGTCCTCGCATTATTTTTGGATGTGATAGCTGAGATCATCGCATGTGCTTTGCTGTGATTTAAAAAGAGCTTATCGGTATAGAGCTCAATTCAGATGTGGAGCTGCTAGAGGACGCACGCGCACGATCTGTAATCTTTGACACCCAGTAATCATGACGAGAGGGCGGGTGGGCGGGTGGCATTGGCACTTATAGACTGTTTTAGTATAGCGATATATTGTATCGATTGCCGTCCGGGGACTCCTGATTACAAACAAACCCTGATTCAATGTAATTTACTCACCCAGAAAAAAACAGGAAATAATTACTTTGGTAGCGCTGACAAAACCTTTGGTAGAAAAATAACCCAGCCAAAGACGTTAGTTGAGCTAACCAATGAATCTTTGGTTCGTCCAGCAAAAGCTCTTTAGTTAGGATTCCAAAAACTTTGGTTAGCTCAATAGTCTAAAGTCTTTCGCTGAGTCATTTTTCTACCGAAGTTTTTGTCAGCGCTACCAGAAAGTTTTTTCCATTTTTTTTTTCCTACAGTGGCGGCTTGTGAAGTTCGATACATCGAGATTTATCAGCTTTGAGAGCTGTCGTTTTGTCTCTATTTAATGAAGTTATTCAATTCACCGGTGACATCGCACCGGTTGACCAAAATATTAGGCAGGTTAACAGTTCTGTAAGTGTTTATGACGATAATGCACGAAACCATTTGCATCCGTAATATTTTCCCAATTATTGGTGAATTCACCGCTAAACTATCAAAACATCCGCAATTGTTGAGAAAAATTACAGATCTGGAGGCCGACCATTCACTTAATCGATAAACCGATCGTTAAGATTGTCTTTGAAGGATGCTATTGGTAATTGGTCCAAAATTGTGAAACTTGGTTGTTGCTTTGGTACCATCGTTAAATTGCCTATTTTTTAGAGCCATTCAATGAATAACCTTCAAACAACGGACTTTTTACCAATAGTTACCATAGCAACAGCCAAGTCTCACAATTTGAGACCAATAGCATCAGACAGTCTTAGCGATCGGTTTATCGATGAAGTAAAAAATGATCAGTCCCTTTTTATTTGGTCCATAAAAAGAGTTCGGTACGGACGATCCTTGTTGTTTTAAGTATAGATAGAGTCTCAACCATTTAGAATTGAGGATCTGCAACTTGGAATCAAGAAAAAGGACGTCCGCGAATGAACCAGATTTTGAGCCGAGAGTATTTTCATGCTCTACATTCATTGAACTGTGCTTATGGGCGGATACAGGGAATTGTCTTTCTTTCTCTCCTCCCATTTGAAAACGTGCGTTAGAAAAGGACAGAAGAGGGGGGCCAAAGTCACGTGATGGCCCCCTCTCATATCCTTTTCTAACACATAAGTTCAAATGGAAGGAGAGAGAGGAAGACAATTTCCTGTATCTGCCCATGACTGTGCTGTGTAGTATTTTCGTCAATCGGTGGAATCATCGGTGCGAATAAAAAAATCAAAAATGCCATTAAATATACACAAAAAAGCAGCTCTGTTGTAATTGAAGTTGAAGTGATTCATTCGAATCTCGCGCAAGTTTATGACGACCGTCTTGATGATCTTTGCTCTCGCTTCAAATACAACGCGCTTATACGACTGTACGTGATTTATATACCCTCATAAAATCATATTATCACTCATAAAAATATAATGATCATCGCATGATCAAACTGACACCTTTTAAAATCTTGTAATCTTTGAATACCAAACACGAACATCCGCAATATAGTTTTACGTGTATTTACTTATAAGAATCTCACTGTGGCAAACTTGTGCTACAGCTTTATAGTGATTGTGAAATCACTTGAAAATAACTTCTCCGTTGGTAGCATCAGAAAGTTCAAAAATCCACTGTAAAACTCAATAAATGCGTTGAAACGAAGTTCTTAAATGGCGGTCAAATGGGGAAGTTCCATTTAATCGCAACTTTTGATGCTGTGATGCTCGTAGAAAAAGCTGCAGTAGAGATGGGACTCCCCCATTGTGGCTTGATTATTTAACCGCCATCCTAAATTTCTCTGAAAACGCCTTTTGTTGGTTTCTAAAGGGACCTCGAGATTTTTTGATGCTTTTAACGAGATTTTTACGTGATTTTACCTAGAAATCGACCCCCGTGTCCCCCGTATTACGCTAGCAAAAGTTTGTGACGGACTCATTGGGTCAATTACCGAAGGGAGAGAGCCCAAAAATTCAGGGATGCCGGCCGTGTTGCTTATAATTTTACATACGCTCGCCCTTCCAACCAAATGTAAAATTTTTGAATTTCCCGCCAATGGCAACGTTACAAAAAATATCGGGTGTGCTTTCCGCGAAAGTAGCAGGATGATTCAGTAATTGGAGGTTTTCTAAAAGAGCACACCTGAGACTGAGAGCGGGCTAATTGTTTACTTTGGCTGTTGCTATGGTAACCATTGTTAAGTTTCTTGTTAGCTGTAGTATTATAAAAGCTAATAATGGGTAGCTGTTAAAAACGGGCAGTTTAACTATGGTTAGCAACAGTCAATTCTTACAATTCTAGACCAATGGCGTCACTCATAGGCAGTGGCGGATCCAGAAAATTTTTCTGGGGGGAGGCACGCCTGTAAAATTTTGAAATTTGCAGCGTTGGTGGAAGCAATTTCGGGCTATGTAGTATGTACTAGATATAGAAAAAAGGCAAAATTTGAGGCTTCTGATCCGTGGATCCGCCACTGCTCATAGGCAATCTTAACTATTAGCGTAAAAGTAAACGATCAGCCTGCTCAGGTGTCTGGTAGTCGCATTAAAATTAAGAACCTTCCGGAAATCGTTTCAATTATGATAATGCTGTCTACTCTGAATCTCGACGCTCCTTTTTTGGGCCCAAATCATAGATTTTAATGTTGGTGGTGATGGTGGTGGGGGGGGGGGGCTGTTACTCATTTAGTAATTTTACACATCAATAATACCTAACTATGGTCAAACCATCTTCCGTAATTATCCATCATGCATAGCAAACTTTTACTGCCTCCTCGTAAGACTGAGACGTGAACGTGGGACGTCGCTTTAATGAATAATTTGGAGCCTTTTTTTTCGACGGAAGGTGAAGATGTTGCCTCGAGTGTTTATAAGGATGACCATTCATTAGTATGGGTTAATAAGGCCCACAGGCGAAGCCAGGCCAGGCAACGACAATCATTAGCCTCTCTGTGATCATGAACTTGATGCCAAATCTATCATACATATACCTCACTCTCGTGGATTTGAATTATAAATTATAATTTTTATGATTTAAATCAGTATAATAACAAATAATAGTTATAAAAGTATTGAATTTTAAGATTTGAATTTATTTATGACTGCAAAAACTGAAAATCAGAAGAAAACGGCGATACTTTAATCATTGTGCTAAATCAGTCGTACAAAAATAAAAAAATACTTACAAAACTTGAGCATGAACATTGAACACGTTGCGCCCATGAGTGTTCGGTAATGCATCAGAGAGCCGATGAACTTCATCAGCTTTATCGTGACGTCATCGTCGAATGGGTCTGTTGCAAACTTTTGCTTCAGCGCTATAGAGTGTTCAATCTCATGTAAAATCGCGCGAAAAGTCCATTGGTGGCACCAGAAAGTCATAAAATGCAGTATAAAACTCACGAGAGACGTTTAATAAAATCCAAGATGGCGGTAAAATATTGAGCAACCTGTATGCATGCACCACTAACATCCAAGGATAGCCAACCTCACAATCTCGATCGCACCCATTCACAACGTAAATAAACACATAACCTCTGAAGCTGTGCGGTTGTCAACGTTGGCAATCCTTGGATGTTAAAGGTGTATGCATACAGATTGCTCGATATTTTACCACCATCTTGGATTTCATTAAACGTCTCTTGCGAGTATATTATCGCATTTCATGACTTTTTGATGCCATTAATGGACTTTTCGGACAATTTTACGTACGATGAAACAATCTTAATCGTTGTAGCAAAAGTTTGCAACAGACCCATTCTGATGAAAGTCACCGGACTATCGATCCGGAGATTTCTAGAACTCGCCCTATGCGTGTTAGTCATGGTATCCTATACCTAACTAATACTTTTTTAAGAAATGAGAGCATTAAAAAATTTGTTAGAAATAGATCAATTGTAACGGATCGTTATCTTCGTTTCGTTCGAATTTTTGGGGGTGCACACTGCTTTTCCTCGTATCGATATTTTACATGGGTTTAAATGGATATAATGCTGCGTAGTCAGATTGAACGAGACGCCGCGCTCCTGAGTTTGCAATCAACTGTTCCTCGTTCAAAAATAACAATAAAAACAGAGAAAAACATCCGGATTCCATGCCAACATTCCTTGGCTGTTTTTTTTTTTTTGTCTGTGAAAGCCCCTAAAATGGACACCGAAGAAACTTCGCAACGCCGAGTCGTGAGGAAGACGATAAAAGAAAGTACACGTGTTTTTCAAAATTAAGTGCCCAATGAGCAAAATTAACTCATCACGAGCAATTGTTTAACGCTTTAACCTCCTTATCCCCGAAGCAAGCGCCGCGCCGCATATGTTGATGTAAGTACTTTATACTCTTTCAGATGCTCACGTACTCTTTTCTTCCCGAAACGAACGCTCCGATCGAGAGTCGGAGTGAGGCCTCAGCCAGCTCAAAAACCGGGCCACTTTTCAGTTTTCAAACTCGGTCGCGTAGGCGCTTTTGAATAAACGCTCCAAGAGGGCCAAATTTCCAGGAACCTTCCCCCTTGCCCTTCGTCCTTCGCCCTTCCTCTTTCTCCTTCATCTCCTTATCCTCATTTCTGCTAATTAACTATAATTGGTTGAGTAATGAGTATGCGCGTTTCTGAGACAACTCGCAATGGACCAAACTCCTCGCATACACAGAGAAAATAGCTTCGAAATCTCTGGTAAAAAAAAAAAAAAAAAAAAAATTACCCTGCCAAAGACGTAAGGCCAAATTTTTTACGGTTTTCGACCTTTCCTCGAAACTTCCTCGGCATATCAAGTATAATGTGCCGTTTAAGATACACAAAGGATGAAAATAAGAGGACGAATATAACCAGCTGAAGGAAGATTTGGGGGAAAACGAGATAAATATGAGGAATTGTGGAAAATATATTACATCGTGGAACTGATGAGAAAAACCATTAGAAAATGGTTGATTGATTGATGTTTATTGAGAACGAATATAACCAACTGGAGGAAGATTTGGTGAGAACGAAATAAAGCAGGAACTGTGGAAAATATATTGCATTGTGGAACTGATGGAAAACCATTAGACAATTATAAATTGGTTGATTGATTGATGTTTATTTAGGACGAATATAACCAACTGGAGGAAGATTCGGGGAGAACGAGATAAATGGGGAACTATGGAAAATATATTGCATCGTGGAACTGATGAAAAACCATTAGAAATTTTTAAATTGGTTGATTGATTAATGTTTATGGAGGAAATTACGAGTATAAATTGAGATTGCGGACAATTTTAGGATCTGGAGGGTATTTCGAGATGGATCCGGACTTACCTTAAGATTTCCTCAAAATCTCAGCATTTTTCAACCTGAATTTTAATGTCATCCACTCTTAAATAGCCATTTCATCTCTATCAATTTAATCTTTTATCAATAATGTATGCCATCAGTTCCATAATCCAATATTTTACAATTCCCCATTTACCTGCGACTCTCCTCAAATTTTCCTCCAGTTGATCCTCGTCCTCTTTTCATCTTCAATGTATCACAAATGGAACCTTTCAAGTCGAGGAAGTTTCGAGAAAAAGTCGAGGAACCTGTTAAAATTCGGCCCTTAGTGGAGCAAACAAATATTTTGTTCGCCTAGCCAAAGGTTCTATGCGCCTAGCTAGAGGGATTTTATCCATCAAAATCTCTCATAAGTCAGGCATACAACATCTTTAATAAGGTGAACGAAAGATTTGATTTGCTCAACTAAAATCTTTTGCTGAGTCAATTTTGTCAAAGGTTAAGTTGTTTCAGTGCTACCAAAGCGTATTTTTTTTTTTTTTTTTTTTTTTTTTTTTTTTTTTTTTAGTCGTGTCGTATCGCGTTCAGAGGTTAAGCAGATTTGCAATTTTTCGGACATTTAATGGAATTCATCAATTTACCGATGATTCGCCTCCTCGTTGACCAAAGTATCACACATTCCAGAGGACCAGAGTAGTGTATTCAGAAGTGTGGCGAGACTGTGTAGTCTTCTGCGAATTTCCATCCCTTCGAATCAAATAAAACTTCCCTCCGACTGTGACTTTTCGACTTTTAAGCGCCTTTCAGTAAAAAGCCAAGACTCAAATTAGTTTTCATTAATTTTTATGCATTTTCACGTTTGTTAAAAATTCTACGCGTATTTATGTATTTTTCACGTTGGGATAATCCCATAGGCGGATCGTATCAGGGGCTAGGGGGGCTAAAGCCCGCCCCCCCACTTTTTTGGGCGGAGGGGTTAAACATCGGGAAAAAGTTATAACTTGAGACTTGAGAAGCCCCCCCCCCCCAAAAAAAAAAAAAAAAAAAAAAAAAAAATTGGGCACGGTCCGCCTATGGATAATCCCAAAGATATTGGTTTAGCTTCGCCTGAATGAGCTCCAACTTAACGCACAGAAATACTTACTCAAGATCTGTAATATTTTTTCTCAACCAACGGAGTTTTCCATCTCTGACTTTAATTTTTGTGTGTGGATATTTCGGTCAGTCAACGGTTACTCGATGACGATTTAGACAAGATTACAGTCGCCAGTATTTTTATACATTACATCCATACACAAAACTATAAACTGTGTAATCGTTTGGTCAACAACCGGTGGAATCAGCGGTGAATTGAAAAATGCCGTAAATACTCGTAGATTGGCCTTTATGAACGATCAAATGGGAGTGATCGAACTGCAGGATTGCCAACTTGACACTTATGCAAAATTCAAACCTTAACTTGACCAAAACACCTGAAAAACGGGTTTATTGACCGAAATCGGTGAACAGAATACACACCATCCATCGTCGAGAAACTCAGAAAGACGGACCATCCATCGTCGAGAAATTCAGAAAGACGGACCATCCAACTGCACTTTCTTGTTTAATGAAAAGAGCAACGACTCAACAATCAACATGCAACAGTTGGTTCCCCCGCTCATCGATCCTCATCGATGCCATTTTAATCAAACCTGTTTGATTGTGTGCGAATCGCGCTTATTGAATAATAGATTACGTATTTACATTGACAGTAGCTCTGAAAAGAAGTTTTATTTTGGAGGACCGTAAAGTTTTGCCGCCATGCATGTCATGTGATCGCTCCGTTTTTTCGCATCTATAGTATCCGCATCGCTGCAGACTATTCCCTGCTTATTAAATAAAAGATCGGAAATTTGCATTTCAATAAGCTCATTTTCTCCCCTTGCTCTTGCACATAGCATCCAGCGCCCTCTTTGTCTTCGACGCAATGTCAACCCCCCCCCCCCCCCCCTTCCTCACACTTTCCATCAGTATTCCTACTAACAATAATAAGTAGTCGGATTGTGGGATAGAACCGGCGGGCCGTTGTGCGTGTCACGACTCGACTCTTTGTTTTTTGTTCGGATCCTGTGCAGTGTTGCCAGTTTTCGGATAGTATTCCATTTTTATAATGGAGCTGTTGCAAACTTTTGCTACATGCTTATTAATAGTTGATAATGGGGTAATACCCAATAAAAATGACGATTAGCGCACTAAAAAATCACGAAATCCACTCCTAAACTCACAAAATGCTTTTAAACGCGAGATCTTAATGGCGGCCGAGGCCGCGGCTTTCTTATGGCAATTGTATGCTTCTTCTTAACTTGTGTGGTGTTGCGAGAACACCTCGTGTAAATGGCGCTGATTGAAGATAGGGAACCCCAATGAAACGCGGCCCCGGCCGCCATTACGGTCTCGCGTTTAAAAGCATTTTGTGAGTTTAGGAGTGGATTTCGTGATTTTTTAGTGCGCTAATCGTCATTTTTATTGGGTATTACCCCATTATCAACTATTAATAAGCATGTAGCAAAAGTTTGCAACAGCTCCATTTGGCTTAATGTAAAAGTTTGTGATTTATAGAAAAAATCTGGCAACATTGATCCCGTCGCACTGTACCACGACCGTGGTTGTGTAGTACGCCTCACACATAGGGTTGAGTCGAAACATTCTTGGATATCGAAAACGAGAGTTGTAATTTGAGAACCTAACCTAACCAACCAAAAATCACAGAATAATAGAATCAGAATGGACTCCCCTAAGAGCCAATTAGAACATTTTTTTCGGGCTCTTTTGGTGACTTTTTAAGATGGCGGACATGTCTCTGTTTCTGTCTTCTGCATTGCTTTGCATGAGGATTCTTTTGAACTTCTCAAGACGGCGGACCAGAAAATAATGCTACAAAATGAACGGAAGATTCCATCAGGGGCGGCTCGTGCAATTCGGCAACAGTGTTATCCCTCCGCATTTGATTGCGTGTTAAACAATCGATTCGAAAGTGAATCAGCGCTTCACCAGCAATCGATTGTTAAACATAGATTCAAATGGAGCGAAGACATTGTTGCCAAATTGCACGAGCCGCCACTGGTTTCCATTTAGGGGCCGAAATATGTTGGTCCGAAATACTACTCCTCCTAGATGCATGGTGAGGCCGTAAACTATCTACTAGCATGCTCGAATCCTCACCATCCACCAATGTAGTTTGACCATTTCAGACCAACATTTTTCGGGCCCTGATCGTGGTATTCTGTGCTGTAATGAATTCGAAGTAAACGGTTTTTGTGATGAGGCCATCCGGTGAATAAGTTCTTTGAGCGTTCTGAACTATCTCTATCACTCTCATGTAACTCCTACGTATACTGTTATCTCACTCTCATCGCTAAAATTTTGTTCAGAGACATTTTTGTGTAACATTATTTGGCAGAAATGAATTTCTCGAGTCATTTTAATGCGATTTTGATAGTTTGATGTAGTGAAATAAAGTCCTGTATACGATTTTCGACAGTAGAAAGAGATGGCTATGCATGAGGGTCTCGGGGGACTGAGAGATAAGTTTGGAACGCTACGCGAGTTTTGTCACAACTAATTGCAACTGATGCACCGGCGCAACCAGGATATATTCCATCTCTCTCATTTCTCATTTAAATGTATATGTAGGAAAAGGACAGAAAGAGGGGGGTTTTATCCCGTTATCCATCCTTGTCTTAAATACGTTTTTTAATGGAGAAAAGAGAGCGATGAAGAAACTCTCGGTGCGCCACTGAACTGATGTGATGAGTGTATTGTTGTGATTGTTGGCTAAACGTTGACTTCGCACTGAAATCGTCTACTGGAGCATGTGGGAACAAAAGAGAGCATGAGCGCATATTTGTGTGACCGAATCCACTTTGAATTTAAACTTTTCGAAAAAACATATAAAACCGCGAAGTCAGACTTGGATTCCTTCAAAGTTGAGCTAAAATCCGGGACAGTTTGGTGGCTCAGTATCAGAAAAGCCGTCCGGATTTTTTTTTCTTTTGAAATTCCCTGTAAGTTTGTCTGAATGAACGCATACATTCTGAATTTTAAGAGTTTTAATTTTCTTTCTTTTTTCTTTTTAACCAATCGTATAAGTAATATTTCCTTAAAACGTGTTGTTTTAAATTTTGACCCACTTTGCGTTGCATTTGCTTTGCTTTGTTTCGTCGGGAGGTTCTCACATAATTAGAGAGCTGGGATCTGATTTTTCCCAAGGAACGAAGGAGGAGGGAAAAATTGCGACTCTGTGCAGAATTGCAAAATACCCTCTCTTCCTCTGCACTTAATGTATACAAATATGTACCGGAATTAATGACGATTCTTCTTTCACAGAATTTAACTTGAAGGCAGAGTTTAACTATGAGACCCCGGTAAATTATGTCATCGGTGTGCTAATGCTACAGACAGATCGTTCTCTGCTAAAAAGAGCCTCAAGTATTTACATTTTAACAATACTCAGGAAATACGTATAATATTTGGAAACATTTATTTTAGAGCTCGCGTTAAATCGGATGTAGGGTTGTACTTAGGCCAGCTTTAGCAGAAAATGACTCACACTCAGATGGAGCCAAGGAGTGCGATCTTTCGATAAGACTTATCGATGTCAATGATTACCGAAACTGCGCTCCTTGTGGAAAATTGACGCGGTAATAGCAGCAAAGCTCGTGAAAATGGCAGCGTAGCTCGTGAAAAATCAGCTTTAGCCCCCCTCCCCCCATTTAAACCTTTGCAAAATTATCGATTATTTGGACGTTCAATAAAACCACCCAAGGATCGATTCTTTCTCTTATAAATTTATCGAAGAGATATCGATACATCGCAAATTCACGTGCCGCCTCTGTAAGATATAGTGACTTAAAATGTTTGAATCATTCAGCAGCGTAGCCACAAGTGCAAAGAAACCACCTTTTGCAGTCTGCACAAACTGTATAAACTTTGATAACGCTTGAAGTAAGTTTTGCACGTTCTGCGTATGCACTATTTTGTATACTTTGAAACATCAAACTGTTTCGGTAATACGAGGGCTGATCGAAAAGTAATGCACATTCGCAGATATCTCGAGACTTACACGAGATAAATCAGATAATTTGGGCTTATCAGTTACCTAGTGTCATCCTCTGATATCATGCGAAGTTTCATACAAATTGGTCAACCCGTTACGAGTCAGTGTACGATGATATGGAGCCTAGTGCAGGTAATTTGTCAGTGCGAATAAAACAACGTGCAGTGATCGAGTTTTTGCAACGATTGCAGTGATCGAGTTTTTGCAACTTTTGCAACGATTTCGCAAGGATGGAGCTGAGTTTCTTCTGAAAATTGTGACCGGAGACGAAAGTTGGGTACACCACTACGATCCAGAAGAAAAAAATCAGAGTAAAGAATACCGCCACAGTTCATCTCCACTGCCGAGAAAATTCAAAGTTGCGCCGTCCGCAGGCAAGATTCTCCTGACAGTTTTTTGGGACGGAAATCGAGTTTTGCTCATTGATTTTTTGGAAAAAGGTGCGACAGTCAACTCTCCACGTTACATCGAAACTCTAAGAAAACTTCGAAGATGAGTCTGTAGGGTTCGTGGATCAACCGACCGCATTTTGTTGCAGCACGATAACGCGACACCGCACACTTCTCACGCGACTAAAGAAGCCTTAACAAATTTGAAGTTTGAGACGTTACCACACCCCCCATATAGCCCTGACCTCGCACCGTGCGACTTTTATTTGTTCCCAAATTTAAAAAGACACCTCAAAGGCAACAAATTCTCTTCGGACGATGAAGTGAGAGAAGCTGTCCAGTCTTGGCTAACGAAGCAAACTTCAGAATACTTCACTGACGGCATGAGAAAACTGGTTCGACGCTGGGAGCGCTGTATCGAGTTAGGTGGTGACTATGTTGAAAAGTAATATACCATTTTAAAGGTAATTACATCTACTTTCATCTCTTTTTTCATTTTTGAAAATATCTCAAACCGTTCTCGAGATATTTACAACTGTGCATTACTTTTCGATCAGCCCTCGTAGTTATTACCTGTTTACTCGTAAATGTATGTGTGTGCGTTTTGTTTACACCATGCACCAGCCGGAATCGGCCTGCCTTACTGAATTTGATCCGCAAATAGTACTTTTGGTGTGTAGATATAGATACGAAGTTTAATTTTGTATCGAATAGTAACATCATTTGGCTATTTTTACGTGTGTGGTATACAATACAAAAGTGTTTGCTGAAGTTGACCCTGATTGGTTGTCCATTCATCACGTGATCGGATGCGATCTGCAGATCTTTGCAGCTAACTAGGACGAATCGCAGCGTTCACTCTCTGCAAACTAGTTCGTAAGTGCGTGATATTTGTTTATTAGCGCTTCAGCTAGGTTTGCATCGACTATGATCCATGAAAAGTATAATGCACTTTTAATGCTACCAAAAATCAACTGTTCTGAAAAAAAGCAAAATTACCTGAGTTTCATGTTTGTATGCTTCGAAATAGTTAGGGTTTTATTCATTGCATCAAACCTCATCGCATAGGAACTATATTTACATTTATTCGTTATGAAAACTGGAATGTAACAAATGTAGAATTCAACTAATGCTCTTTTTTATTGGTTTTTGTTTCAGGTAATGAATGAAGCCACTTTTCAATTAGAATATAATTATGGTAGCACCAGAGCAGTAAGTTCTTTTTGTATTTATTTTCATGTCAGACTTTAAGTTTACACGTCCGTCGTCCGTGCCGCGCCGTCTGCAGTTACCCATTGGACTCATATACGCTTATTGCACACGGAAACGGATAACATCAACGAAACCATAACGAAAACTGTTCGTCCCATTCCCAAGGATCCAACGCGTACAATTTTAATTCATTTACGCACCCGATTTGTGAAATAATCGGCTTTTGCATGTACTGAGATTTTGAATTAAAGGTTATGCAATTTTCTTAGGTCTATATATAGGACCATTTCAGGCTTTTAAGCTTAAAAGCTAGCAAAGAGAGTAGAGGCTCTGGTTATTATTTTCAGTCCAAATTTTTTACTTTCGGACGACCGTTCCTGAGAAAATTGGTGATTCAAAAATTCTGAAAGGACCCCCTTCCCCCTTCCCCTTCCTCAACAAAATGGGAGCTCTCAAGTCAGTGTTGTACCAATTTTTGGTCCTTGTCGTATTTTTCTCCAAAAATTCCTTATTTACCAAAATATTTGTTATCAAAAGTTTTTTGAATTTGGATCATTTAAAGGGGAGCCACGAATTTTAGAAAATGATCCGATGTTTGAATGGAAACTTTGACCTTCGATTTATCGAAAACGAAAAATGATATTGACCTGCAGTCGGTGCTTAAAGTTCGTTGAGCTTTACGTTATTTTCAATTTCAAACCCAAAATTGGGGATGATAAAACTTTCCTCAAGCCCCCAGGACTCAGGAGTGGCCTCTTAAATGCTCAAACCATGCTCAAAACCAAAATTAGTTTGCAATCATGTTAGACCATCATCTACAAAATTTGAGTTGAGTCTACAAAATCTGCAGCAGTTCAAAAAATAGCAGAGGGGGGGGGGGGACTTTTGAATCACCCTTTTTGTCCGTTCTCAAGACTTCAAGAGACCGTTGTTCTCGTTGCGAAAACCGCAAGAGTAGCCTTCAATTAGGCGCATAGGCAAAAGCAAACCGTAGAGTATCAACTATTGCATATCAAGAAATTGAAGGCGCTCTATCCTGGTCGACGCGAGCACGCGACGACCGCTATGGAGCAAAGTGTTGCGCTGATCTTGATTCCGATCAACTGTTTGATGTTTGAAGATACCGATTGTTTTGTTCTGTAAGGGTAAGGTGGTAGATGTAACGGTCGCTGGCTGTTTACAGTGTTTCGAGTCAAACATTAAATCATAGTAACTAAGTACACGCAATAGGTATTATTCACTAATAAAGTGATATTTCTTTAAATCTGGTATTCTCGACAACGGTTGTGGCTCGTGCAATTTTTCAATTATATCTTTATACCATTTGAACCTATGCAAAAGTATCGGTTTCTTTCTCAGGGATTCATTGAATCCCCTTAAGATCGATTATTTTACTCTGGTTTAAATGGATAGAATCCGTTGTTGCCACAATGCCACATTGCATAAGCCGCCACTGCTCGATATTCCCATTCTACGTCCTTTTAACTGAAAAGAGTTCTATTTCTTACTTTGTTTCATTTTTAGTTTTTCATATTGATCTTTTTGCTGATTGGCCCATTTTTCCTCCCAACTAATTTTGAGGGTCTGCCGGTGTATATTAATCAGGATTTTCTCCGTTTTTCGATTCGTTCTTTAAATTATTTCAATCGATCGACATTTCATTTTAATCATAAAATTTCAAATTTCCATTGGAAGCAGATTTACGAATAACTCCTCCCAGATAATTTTGAGAGCCCGTGTGGATCTGCAAGGCGATTCACAAGAAGTGAATGGCACAAATTTCATTGATACTATGCGCGCGTTTCTTCTGATAAAAACTCCTTCAAATGAAATAGTATGTAACCCTCTGAAATCCATCTGCGAGAAATTAGTTGTACTGCCAAATGAACTTTCGCTGTTTCAACATCGGAATTTGAATAGTCAAGAGGTTTGGAGATCTCGAAAATTCGGTCGAGAGTGACTTTTAGTGAAAGGATTTGCATTTAAAAGCTCACAGATGCTGGAAAAATGTGTGTGTATACTATCAGCATCAAGGGGAAGTACTGTCCGTGACAAAAAGAATATCAGACGACCCTCAATATTTATCTCAATGAATGGCAAGAGCCTTACCTAAGCATAACCTGCAATACCAATCGTAATGAATTTTAGCATTGCAGGACTGCAGGTGCGGTCTATCTCGCATCGAAGCCAAAATCTAATAAGTCATCTAACATTTTTTTTTGTCTCCGACTGTACATCATGAATCAATGCTCTCGGTAAGAAATTAGAGCAGAAACAAATTTATTCCTCGTTAGCATTAGCAAACCCAGAAACTTCTTATACTTACATGCATACTGCGCGGTTAGACGCGATGTCTTTATTTCAAGTGAAGCGGCAATTTATCTCAATACTTCTTTTGAACGTGACAGCCGACATTTTGATGTCCTAATTTATAAGCTCAAGGTTTCCGCCTCTTGATTCCTCCTTTTGGTCGCTACGAATTGCGCATCCAATTGCCTGGTTTCAGGTCTCACGATCAGTCTAACCCGCCCTGATCATCGTCTAGTTATCTAATTATATGGAGACAAGATCAGGAGGTGATACCCCTAACCACACCCCCCTCCCCCCGGTCTGTCTACATCCGTTCACTACCTCAATAAATCCCCAAATTAAGTGTTGTCAACAGTGGCGTAACTAGGCATGCCCCCGCGAAAAAAAACCCCTCCCCCCAACCAGTCCATGGCCCCTAGGCCCCAAAGAACGTACACCGATAAAATAATATCTTTCCCTATTAATTTTTGTAGTTTCTGTGTTTCGTTCGTTTCGTTCTGTTATCTTTTTTTTCTTAATTTCCACTTTTCTCCTTTTTTATTTCCTCTCCTCTTTTCATTTTTTCGCGCCTTTTCTTCCTCTCTCTTTACGCTCCCCCCCGCGGCTATTGCGGGGGCTACAGAGACTATTTTAATGCCATTGTGGTTGTCGACTGCTGAGTTAGTGTCCACTGCAAATAGCTTGCCGCATAACGGTAATTCCACAATAACAGGACTTTCATATAGGTGGGTCTAGCAACATTGGCGGATCCAGCAATTTGGCAACCATGAATTCATCCCGTTTGAATGTATGAGAAACAATCGATTCTTGAGAGGGCCATGGCCCTTTTACTAATCGATTGTTTCTCACGCCCTCAAATAGGAATGATACACAGTTGCCATGATTGCTAGGTCCGCCTATGTCTAGGAATCGGGCAGCTGCGCATCTTTCCCATCAGAATGTATGATCCACAATCGATTCTTGAAAGGGCTAAAGCCTCGTGACTAATTGATTATTTCTCATGCAATCAAATGGGAAGAATACACTGTCGCTAGATTGTTGTATCCGGCAACGAGGACTTTTCGTTGACGCCGAGAAATGTCAAAGAAACTGCATCATAAAAACGTCTAAAGCTATACCAACTGAATGAACATTGTTTTCTTTCAGCAGGCTGTACAGTAACGGACCGTAAACTTGTCAAAACTTTGAAACTGTACAGCTTATTTAAAGTCGAAAGAGGTGGAATGACCTGGCAGAATGACTTTTTGACTCCTCAAAAGTAGTGTGACTTCTTCTGATCATTCCAAGGTTTTTTTTTAATTTTTTTTTTTTGTTAAACTTGCTAAAAAATCACTTTTGACGGGAATATTCAACAGTTTGGTAGGTTCAAACGTTTTAATGGTGCAATTTCTATGAAAATTATCGGCGTTAGTGAAAAGTGTTACCATGCCGTGGAAGCGCCCATTAGAAGAAACAGGTGTATACGGGAAATGGGTAGAAAACACGCAAAAACAATTTGGTGAGGACGTTTTGCCTTTTGGCGCAAATCGCAGTCATTTTCAACTCACACATTTAAAAAATAGTGATTAAAAAAAAATTAAAAAGTGGTGAGAGCCACTTTGCCTACACTCTGTAAACACAGGAAGATTCCTGAGTTCATATAGGTAATAGTGTGTATAGGTGTAGTGTGGCTCTCTCCACATTTTGAAATTATTTTTTAAAATTTTGAAATTTTTGAAGCGGAAATGACTACGCGTTGAGGCGAAAATTACTGCGATTTGAGGCGGAAATGACTACAATTTGAGCCAAAGTGTCCTCACCAAATCCCCTGTTTCTTTCATGTTAACCCTTTATGGATCAAGCCCGAGCTTACTCGTTTTTCTCCGCGATTCTATTTCACATTGTTTTAGTCTTCATTCAGGATACTCGCACGGGCGCCTTCAATTCGTCTAACAGGCAATTCCAACTCCACCGAGTACGAACAGTTAACTACCTTCCCTCTAGAAATGGAGGAGTGGCGTTCTCTTGAACTAACCTGGCCCTTAAAAGGTTAAGTCGTCGGTGGTTCGTTTTCTATCTTGTTTCTTACGCCTATAAATAGCAATGTTTTCGTGACCGGTGAAACAAAATTTCGGTAACCAACGATTTTCGTAACTAGATAACGAGTTTCTCACAACAAGCGGGGTCGCATTTAACATCAAGCAAAATGCCTTCAATGCATGCTTTGAGCACGCGTATCGAGTCCGCTTTGATAACGTCGAAATAAATCTGGAGGAGTCGAATTGCAGGATGCCAGGATTCCCCCTCCCCCCCTCCCTCTCCCTATCCGCCCTAGCCAGACTGATTGTTAGGTGAAATTGAAGTATCACTTTATGGCGTTCCGACGCGACGGCGTGTGACTCCATGTCCCATGACGCTGTGACAGTAAGAGTGAATTGTTGTTACAATGTGTTACTTACATTACCTGCATACTCACGATCGCCCATGAATTTATGGAATGAGAATTGCATTTCAAAGAGCCCGCGCGAACTAGCAGATCTATGTAGAATTCTCTCCTCCCGTCTGCACTCTCACCCGACTCTTCCGTTGTAGTTGCAGATGTAGATTGTAGACTGTATAGATTGTAGATTGATACAGACTGACACACTTGGCACGATAGCGTCGGCGTACAATAGGCTCTGTAGCGTATCGTCTCTGTCCTGAATCTGCGCAAATCAGCGAGTCTTCTGCACTATTCTGCATCAGCAGGGTCGAGCCGGGGACCGGGGTACCCTTGCCGCGGGCAGCACACTCTAGCAGTGCCGGTACGTGGAGGGGGGAAAGGGCTTTAGTCTTTCAAGCTGCTCCTCCACTTTTTTGGAAAAAGGGCTCAAAAAAAGGAAATTTAAAGGTCGTCACCTGAAGCCCCCCCTCACTTTTTTTAGGGCGTAAGAAAAGTGAGAAGCAGAAAGAAAAGGAAAAAAGGTCATCACATTTTTTCAAGCCCTCCCCCTCTTTTGAATCCACGGACCGCCACCGCTTTGTAGGAGCGGCAAAATCGGGGTAAATTAGGAAGAAAAAAAAACATCAAATTAAAAAAAAAATGTAAAGACCGCAAAATGAGGGCGGGCAAGCAAAAAAAAATACAAAAATCATGTAATTCATATGCAATATGTTCTTGATATGCAATAGTTGATACTCTACGGTTTGCGTTTGCCTATGCGCCTAATTGAAGGCTACTCTTGCGGTTATCGCAACGAGAACAACGGTCTCTTGAGAACGGACATATACAGGGTGATTCAAAAGCCCCCCCCCCCCTCTGATATTTTTTGAACGGCTGCAGATTTTGAAGATCAAGTCAAAATTTGTAGATATAAGTTATTTATCCTCTGATTCGCGATTTTCAATATGCAATATGGCGGCTGTTTGTTTGGGGGTGCGGATCCGAGGTTGGTGCATTCATGCAAGGGTGGTCACCCGAAATTTCAAGTTAAGTTTTCTCTGCGAGGAGTGAGTTTTAGACTTTTTTAATGGTCTCATCGTTATTTACGCAGCATTTTACATTGGAATTGAAACTCCATTTGCTTACAGCAAAACCCTGCAAGAGCTCCATTATTATGCCCGGGAAATTTTATATGCTTCGACGCACAGTGGACCGAAAAATGAATTTATAGAGGCATAAATAGTTTTTGCTTTAAAAACATTTTTAGTATTGATATTTTCTGGCAAAAACCATGTCATTAAACTCAATTTAAGCTCTTATATGAATGATCGCACCCATGTCAAGTTAACTTGGTTTTTATCGCTCAAAAACTTGATTAGTGTTCGTAAAAATATTTCTGGGAAATTCCATATTCAAATCCACTGAGCGGCGTTGCTTTGGGCTGCGGCTGGCCGCGTCCGTTGGGCGTCGCAACGGCGGTTTGTCTGTTCTAGTAAATCTTCTGACTCCTCTATTGCCAGATATTCGGAAGCTTTAGACCATATACAGGGTGTTGAAAAACTGTTCCCGAATATTTCAGGGGCGGATTCTACAGATCAAAATAAGACCTTTTTTTCCTATAAACATGTGTCCGAGAATGCCCCCCTTTTGAGCTACAGCCCCCTAAAGTTTTAAAAAATTTACGGTTTTTTTGGAATAGCGACCACTATTATGAACCAAATGTCTTAAAACTTGGTGTCCTGAGGTAATTTTACGTGTAAAATCCATTAATGACCTCGACAAATTCAGAAATTAAGTCTAACTGTACTTTTCACGCAATCTTGTACCTTTAACGGCACGAATTTTATGTTACGGATTAAAATTTTCAAGAATAATTACCAAAATCAGATGCGGAAAACCCTTAGAAAGATTTTTGGTCCTCCTTGTTTCTTTCGATACGACGCGTTTTAAGCGAGATAATCGCTGCACAGTGTGGAAAAGTCAGCGCTTTTACCATGAAAAACGGCAGTGAGTATGCAACCCGCCTCTCCGCTGCTTCTACGGGCCGGCCGCTATGGTAAAAGCGCTGACTTTTCCACACTGTGCAGCGATTATCTCGCTTAAAACGCGTCGTATCGAAAGAAACAAGGAGGACCAAAATCTTTCTAAGGGTTTCCCGCATCTGATTTTGGTAATTATTCTTCAAAATTTTAATCCGTAACATAAAATTCGTGCCGTTAAAGGTACAAGATTGCGTGAAAAGTACAGTTAGACTTAATTTCTGAATTTGTCGAGGTCATTAATGAATTCTACGCGTGAAATTACCTCATGACACCAAGTTTTAAGACATTTGGTTCATAATAGTGGTCGCTATTCCAAAAAAACCGTAAATTTTTTAAAACTTTGGGGGGCTGTAGCTCAAAAGGGGGGCATTTTCGGACACATGTTTATAGGAAAAAAAGGTCTTATTTTGATCTGTAGAATCCGCCCCTGAAATATTCGGGAACAGTTTTTCAACACCCTGTACAATATTCTCTTCTGAAACACACACCGCGAGGATAGCCTCAAATTAGATAGAGACCTCCCTTGGTAGAACTCGTTTCAGAAGTGTAGGCGCACCTACACTAATAATCCTCCCATAATCTTTGGCGACTTTTCAATTTTCATTTCCTCAAAACTAAACAAAACTTGTCTACGACTTTGAACTTCATATTCATTTTGAAACAAGAGAACAATTCCAAAAATTATCGGTCTGGGTGCGCCTACACTTCTGAAACCACTTCTACCTGCGACACCTGCATAGCTCCGCCTCTATGCGTAAAACTTTGAACTTATTTTGTGAGTCTGTGAGTGACTTTCGTAATTTTTAATGGGCTTGTTGTAATTTCGCTGGATTTTACTCAAGAATTACTATATTTCTATCGCCTCTATCAAAAGTAAGCAAGAGTCTTATTACCCTCAACCCAGTGGCGTAGCGTGCAATTTGACAACGTCGTATTTTTGCTATTAAACTCGTGTAAAATGTCGAATTCAAGGGTGTTCACCGAACGCCGAATAGTTCGATATTTTGAATACGTTTAAATGTAAAAAAATCAACGTTGCCAAATTGCACGCTACGCCACTGCCTCAAACTTAAATCTTGCAACATTGGTTGACTCTTCAGATCGTCAGCGTCGGTGGTGGCGTCGCGTTTGAACATTGTGCGCGTCGCGCGTCAATTTGCATCGGCAAAAGGTGTTAGCCCGTTTCCAAAGGGCGTCGAGAAGCAATGAAGCATTTTCGCAGGCGTTCACCGCGCTGCAATCGCAACTGTCAACTTAAGATCGTTAATCCCTGTCTGGTGAGTGGTGAGAGCGCGCGGTGAGTGGTGTCTACATCTCTTCAACGGCTTTCTTAACCGATGCGTTTAAAAATTTACTAATTCTTTGCTGTCTGAATCGAGTCTAAGCCCTTCATCTTCGTTTTCGTCCGGTCATGGGCGGATGCAGGAATTTGTTTTTTTCTCTCTCTCTCTCTCTCCTTCCATTTGAACACATGTGTAGGAAGAGGATTGCAAAGAGGGCCATCACGTGACTTCAACCCATTTTCACGTCCTTTTCTAATGCACGCATTCAAATGGAAGGAGAGAGAGACAGACAAAATATTCACCCATGCGTCCGGTCACTCTTACTTTCTCACTCTCGCCTTCCCATTCGCACAAGCAGAGGTTTCTGCGGAGGAAATGGAATTGGAACGCTCGTGACGCGGTCTGGCCTTGCATGCTCCCATATTATCCAAGAATATTACCAAATAACCGTTTTATTAATGACATTGGGATCAAAATTGGATCCTAAATAACGAGTTAAAACTGACATAGGGTTTCTCCATGTTTAAAAGTCCTATCTTAATAGTATAGCGTCGTTTTCCCCGTGGTATGGCTTTCTCGGAAATTCAAGAAAAGTACACAAAAAAAATTGTCAAAAGTAAGCGAAAAGAAAGTTTACAATTTTATAAGAAAGAATATGAAATGTAAAATCGATGCTCCAAAGGGTTAGTTCTTTAGGCATCAAATGTGGGCCTGTGCGATGTTCGATGTATCGATCGAAGTTTCGTTGTTTTCCTGCCATCGAATGGATTCGATACTATTGTTGATGTCGGTCGATGTATCGAATTTCGTTATTTATCGATATTTCGACTAAAAAGAGACCTAAGAGTCATTTTTCCCTCTTAAACCATCTCAAAAGCATAAAAAAGTATCATGATTTCCAGGGATTTCTCATTTTTGACTTGTTAAAATTTGTTTCAATGCATCGATAAAATTTCGATTTTTTTTTTTTGGACCTCGATCTTCGATGCATGAAACAAGACATCGCACAGTCCGAATCAAATGCATGAGAAGCAAAAGATACCAAATAAAAACAATGGTCATCAGATGCCCCCCCGGCAAAACCCAAAAATGACGCCACTATACCCCAACAATGAGGCAGCATGGATGATTAGTGTGCGGCGGTCTCAATAGGTGACTAACCCGATCCCAATACTTGACTACTGTGCGGTAACTATGTTGCGTTAAATTTTTCCGAGCACCGAGTCCAGATACCCCATCCCCCAATCCCCCTCGCCTTCGATCGCTTTTTCGTGAGACTTTTATAAAAGATACCCAAAAATAGGCATATCCATGGTGCGAACTTGACGTTTAGTCAGGAGGCATTTTGCGTTTCCTCCCACATTTTATGACACCTACTTGCCCACGTCTGTCTCTTTCTGGCTTTGTTTTCCTTCCCTTCTTCGCCTAGACCTCTACGTCACATTTGTTGTCATGTTGAAGCCCGTGCCACACCGCACCGCACTATGGTCTGAGATCGAAAAAAAGTGGCCAAAAATCAGAGGAAAAAAGTCATCAAAAATCATCGTTTTCGACCTTTTAAGCCTTCTTTAAAAATTTCCAGTGGTATACCTATAGGGTTAAATAACTTGTTAAAAGTGTTTTCTGTGATTAAAATTGATCTTAAAAGTTGATAAATAATAAATTAATGATAAAACCACTTTCTGATTTTTGGCCACTTTTTGACGATCTCAAACCATTGTGCACCGGAGCGAACGCGTACGTTCCTCATTGCGACGCTACACATCTTGCACGGTACCAGTGGCGGGTCCAGAAAATTTTTCTGAGGGGAGGGGTGGGGGGCGCCCATGAATTTTTAAATTGTAGCGTTGCAGTGCTAAATGTTAAGTTATTTTATTTCGAAAAAAGGCAAAATTTGAGACTTCTGGGTGTGGGGCTTGGGGGGGGGGGCGATGGCACGCCCCCCCCCCCCCCCTCCGGTGGATCCACCACTAGAGTGAGTGCTATCCGGAACCTTTCCTCTTATTTTTTCTAATATTTCTAATGTCATTGATTCCTCAAAAAAAAAAAAAAAAAAAAAGGGGGGGGCGTCACTTTGTTTATTGTGATATTCATGGTTCTGAATTTTTACAGAAAATGAAAAAAATCGTTTTTATCAGGCATAGACAATGCACGGACAGCAATGGGTCTGCTGCAAATTTTTGCTACAGCGCTATAGAGTGTGCAATCTAATGTAAAATCGCCTGAAAACTCCAATGATGGCATCAGAAAGCAATGAAATGCAACAATAAACTCACAAAATGCGTTTAATGAAATCCAAGATGGCGGCAAAATATTGAGCAATCTGTATGCATGCACCACGAACATTCAAGGATAGCCAACCTCACAATATCCATCACAACCAATCACAACGTAAACAAACACATAACCTCTACCTCCAGTGAGGTTGTCAAAGTTGGCAATCCTTGGATGATCACGGTGCATGCATTCAGATTTCTCGATATTTTGCCGCCATCTTGGATTTCAATAAACGCCTCTTGTGAGTTTAATATTGTATTTCATGACTTTATGATGCCACCAATGGACTTTTCAGGCGATTTTACATTAGAGTAAACACTTTTTATCGCTGTAGCAAAAGTTTGCAACAGACCCATTAGTCAGTATCTACTCATTACATCATTTCGCTTTGAAGTCAAAATTTCGATTAATTAAGACATGTATTGTTGACATAATTTATAACGTGTATTCTGTCAAAAAACGCCGATTTAAACCATGAGGAAAACCTAACATATGTCCATCACTCAGCAGTAAGCGACGCCGATTGTTGACTGTGGTTTCCATGAGTCCCGCGACCAAATTTGGGCTGGAAAATTTGACATCAGTCGCAAGCTTTGCCCTGGCTCTTGAAACGTTTTTGTCTCTCCTGTTAAAGGTTGCGTCTTTGTGTGGACAATGGAAGGACATGCCAGCTTTCTGAACTCTCGAATTAATGTTGTGATTTTTCTATATGCACAGTCGGACAACCATGCATGAAAGCCTGCTCTTTATTTTATGCCCGAATCATGTCGTTGTTGATGTCATTAGTGGCTCGGAATAATTCGCTAATGAAGATGGAAGCTCCAATCAGCGTTCAGTATGTATTATGTAGTGCGACTGCGCCGCACTATGCTTTAAGATCGTCAAAAAGTGGCCAAAAACGAGGAATTTTTCTCATCAATTTGACATTTTATGAACTTTCAAGACCAATTTAAATCACAGAGAACACTTATAATATTAAGTAATTTAAACTTAGATACGTTACTGGGAAGTTTTAAATTAAGTTTGAAAGGTTGAAAACGATATGTTTTATGGTGACTTATTTTCACTAATTGTTTGCCACTTTTTTTTAGATCTTATACCATAGTGCGCCGAGGCACAGCAGGAGGGACGGACAGGGCAATGTGGGCTGAACTTTGACAGCTTGTAAATGAATTATATCTCGACTTTTAAATAAGTTTTGAAACTCGTATCGTCGTTTATCGCATCTATATATACTTTTCCTTCGTAAATAACTTGCATCAGTTGATCTCTGATTCTGATTTGCCCATATCTTATTCTTCCCTTGTCAAAGAGATTTTTCTTTCCTTTTTTCCCCCCTTTCCTTCGAAGAATGGGAATGGGAAAGTTCTGAGCTTTTGCTACCAATATAGAATGTGAAGTGTCAGCTTTTCTTATCAAAACCAGCGCAAAAATTATTCCAGTCAACGCAACATGGTATGCCGGCAGGGGTAGGGGCAGTTGGAACTTGGAAACTATAAATTTTCCCGTAGAGAGGACTTGTGTAAACAAGCAATTACGGGGGTTTGCCCCTTCTCTGGACTTTGGTTTTGAGAACCCCCCCTCCCCCAACCCCTTCAAAATTTTCTGCCAGTACTTTCCCAAGCCTCGCTCTTTTTGGGATGAAATTCTGCAACCAGCTGGACTGCGACTCATTGTGTTGAACTAAACTAGAAGTAGTTTTCCCCAAAAGTTCCCCACCAATCCACTTGTCGCTTCAATTCCCGGGAAAAAAATGGACGTTTTCAACGTCCTCGGGACATCCGGAGGACATTCGAAGGAAATTTTGAAAAAGTCTTGAATTGATCTGAAGTGCCTTCTTTTGACATTAAAAATGTGATCAGCGAAGAAAATTAACTTAACGTCCAAATCACAGTTTCTTGCCGGGTTATTATACAGCAGTCGCACTAAATGAAAAATGTCGACTAGTTTTGGAAAATTTTCCGAAAATTAAAAAAATGAACCAATATGTAAGGAATTGATTATTCTCTATTTAGTACTTGAGTTTCAAAATAATGCCAAAATTAACATAACGTAAGTAGTTCGGTGTTTTTACAAAGAGGCATATCAAAATCTCCTTTCATTATTTAATTTTTATAGGAAAAACTTAACTGTACGTGAATGTTTCTGATTTGTCTCTCCTAATTAACTGAGGTAGGTATAGATGTGGAAAATCTCGTAAAAAAAACTTTCACGGAGATTAGTTCGTCAGTTCACTTTTGGGGTGAGAAACTGTGGTTGGAAATTTAAAACGTTGAATTTACTTACGCTCTTTGTGAAAACGCCGACGAACTATGCACTATGCAGCTTGTTTTGAAATTTGCCATTTTGGAGATACAAAAAAAAAAAAAAAAAAACAACCCGCAGAAAAGCCGGACAAAGCAGCCACCTCCATCCATACCGGTATCAATCAAGTATAAAAATATTTCTTTGCTCGTCGCATTGTGTCCGCGTATATTATTGAGTACCTTGATTTTTTTTAACAGTTCAAGGCGTGGAAGGAAAGAAAAAGAGAACAGAGACCTCTGCCCCTCTCGCAAATTCTCAATTTTTATGAGTCTCGAAATTTCAAATGGATTCAATTTCCTGTCTCCTTTTTTTGAAGTATCTTGTGTTGTTTTCAGGTAGAACAATCTCTATTATTAGACGGTGATTGTATATCGTTTCTGATATGATCTAATCGTCACTCGTGCCTTCCCACCTCTCCATAGTCACGTCACGTCACATTGATTCGAGCGGGGGAGATTATACGAACGTCTCTATTGGATCGACTTGATGATACAAATCATTGTAACTGCAGTGCAAGCAGAAAATTCTTCAAGGGAGGGGGGGGGGGTTTCCCAACTCAACACCTGGGGCCGAAATTGACATTGTTTGGAAAAAAATCGAGACTGTATCTGTCTGAACGATAGTGTTAATACATCGCTCTCCCCCACTTTCTAGTTCACCTTTTTCTTTCTTAAATTTTTGGTCAAATAGCGCGCTTGCGGAAATTTTACTGTTCATCCGCTGCCTTTGGCATCGCATTTGTCTTTTTGGCATTTGTTCGCATCTAACTAACATCAAGCTTCGATCACCAAACGCTGTTTGCGCGCGGCCGTTGAGAATCGACCAACAGCAGCCATTCATTTTAAACATCTGGGGCCAATAAATGTTCGGAACGGACGGGCTTTGGGTCGTACCTATAAATGGAGGATCTATAACCTCACATTTCTTTAACGGAACACAATGTTGAGAACGCTCCCAACTCTACGTTACTGAGGGCCGATCCAGAGTCTACCCGACGCATCCCAAGTGTTACGATTCGTTAGTTTACCGCAAGTGATACTTATTTTGAGGTTCATTTGATGGTGCCGGTGTTTAGTGTTTTTGATGGTCCGATGAGGTTCGTTGAGTGGTGACCGATGCTTGTTGAGGTTCTTTGGTCGGATTTTGGGTCGACGACCGTCCCACTATGGTCTAAGATCGTCAAAAAGTGGCCAAAAATCAAAAAGTAAATTTCTCATTTATTTATCATTTATAAACTTTCAAGGCCAATTTTAATTAAAGAGATCACTTTAAACAAGTAAAACCTAGAAATGTTGACTAGAAAATTTTAAATAAAGCTTGAAAGGTCAAAAGCGATGAATTTTATGTCTTTTCTTCACTGATTTTTGGCCAATCTTTTTTGATCTCAGACCATAGTGCGTCCGTCCCGTAAACTTTGAGGTCCCGGAACTTGAAGCTCTATCTGTTTTTACGGCAGAAAGACGTGAACCCGGGAGTTTCAGAAGATGCATCCAACAGAATGAAGGCGCCTAAAGATTTTCAATGTTTGCAAGGTTAGGTTAGGTTAGGTCGTATTTGGAAATGTGGCAACGTTTGGAAGAGTTAAGATGCAAAATGCATTGATGACTGATGCAGGATGCAGGGTGGCCATGACCGTCATCAGCCACCTCTCATTCATATCTCCACACCATAAGCGGGACTCTCACCCCCTCACCCTCATTGCCATACGGACTGGCCACGCGCGAATTCTTCGCGACGGCAATGTAGTCGCTCTGTGCTTGTTCTTACCTATCGAAGATTACTAATTTAAGGGGGGGGGGGGTCCAGAAGAAAATCTTGAAAACATCATGTGCTATTTTTTTCTGGCAACACTGCAATACTTTACTCTTACGCGTCTTACATTAGATCGAGCCACGCTCGCGGTCATTGTCATTCACAGTGATGCAGTGAGATCAAAGCAAAATTGTACGCTATCATTCTATCTCTCCACCACACCTGCAAACGACCCATATTATTCAAGGCCCCCCGCCATGCCGCCCGGACGCCCATCCCCCACGCTCTTCCCTCGTTCATATACAAAGGGCACTTGTTAACGTTGTAAATTTACTGTTTCCAGCTCGACAATCATAGCTTTTAGACCAATGGCGAAGCGTGATCTGGCAACGTAGCATTTGGTCCATTTGAACCCATGCAACTGGTCGAATTCGGAGGTCTCCGATCTCTAGACAGCACGATATTTTGCGTGGGTGTGAATGAACCAAATGCAACGTTGCCAGATGCACACCTCACTACAGCTGAAGACTCAATTGTAGGTATTTAAGTGAGTTAACCCAAATTTTAATCAAAATTGAGTTTTTATGACTTATCGAGCTCTTACATGGGGTTTCCTATTGTTTTAGTCCCGTATATGAGAGAGTCTGGTCATGTGAACAAGTGAAGAAAACTCGGCCCAAGGAGGCGTCCTTATACACGGCGCTCATGGCCAGTTGCGCCATTTGGGGGAGGGCAGGGGGGGCAATCGCCCCCCCCCCAAGGATTTTCAAAGTGGCCGAAAAATCAAGTTAGAGAGATTTTTTTGAAGATGCGCAGCAAAAAAAAAAAAAAAAAAAAAAAGGTCATCCAAACTAAACTTTTGGAGGCCCCCCCAAACAAGTCAGAGAGATGGGCAGATTTTTTTAAGATGCACGGCCAAAAAAAAAAAAAGGTCATCCAAATTTTTGGAGGGCCTCGCCTCACCCCCCCCCCCCCCAAGGAAAATCTGAAATGGCGCCCCTGCTCATGGCAAAGAGGCTTTCCTTATTTCTCTGAATTTTAGTTTTACCGCGAAAGATTCATGTTAGGAAGTTTAAAAAGCAATTTTATTCGATGATTTTAAACCCAATGAAAGTCTTAAAAGCCTGTACATTTTAATAACGAAGTACCCCTCCTTGAAGGCGTCTCTTTCCAACGGGAGTGTTCTATCGTGGTTCTTTGTGTTCCGAAAAAAAAAAAAAAATTAGCTTTATGTGAATATGTGCAGCAAGTTTTGAGGTTATTGTTTCGTTTAGTATTGAGCGGTGCACTTATCAGTGTGCTAACATGCGATTATTTTCACTCCGTGATGTTACACGTTAAATCAGTTTATGTGTGATTGTGTATGCCTCCGTTTTTAAGTAAAATCAGTCAAAGGCCATTTCTTTGATCATTGAATGAAATCCGGAAAAAAAAACTGGGACGTGAAGGAATTTTAAACATTTACGAATGACGGCAACTCTGCTCGCACCAATTACCATGGCGTACCTATGGCACAGAGCCCGAACGCTTTGAATGTTACATAAGTCACGTGAATCTCGATACCAGACGTCACGCAATTTGTATGCAAACTATTCGCAGGCGGTTCTAGAGTCAATTAGTGAATGAGTTATTGGACTCCAGAAACACAGGATGTAGGATTCAAAATGCAAACTGTGCGAATGGAAACTTGATTTCTCTAAAATCAAGATAAAACTACCACGAAAATTTCTCACCAGCTTTTATTTTGTTTGGTTTCCGGTCTCTATCTAATAGCGTTCTCTAACTTTTTTCGTCGGATATTTGTTCACGGCGCTTATCGATGATGCTATCTCGGAAATACTAGAAGGCGAAGCCAGTGGCGTAGCGTGCAATTTGGCAACATTGCAGTTTGTCCATTTAAAATCATGGAAAAGATCGAACTACTGGGTGTTCGGTGAACACCTTCGCATTCGACCTTTCACATGGGTTTAAATGGACAAAATACAACGTTGCCAAATGGCACGCTACGCCACTGAGCGAAGCGTGCAATCTGGCAACGTTACAAATTTCCAAAAGCAAAGGGAAAGTGGAAAAAAGAAAACGCAAAAAAGAGGAAGAGAAAGAGGAAGCAATGAGGTGGAGGAAAGAGGAAGAAAAAAAATTAAGAATCGAAGAAAAAAAGGAGAAATGGAGGAAAATAGAGCTTGCGGGAAGGGTCATTCCACGGTAACGGATGCTACAGTTGCACGCACATAAATGATTTTTTTGTAGTTTTATTATTTTTGAGCTTGATAAAAGTTGTGCAAAGAGATGCCATTCACTTAGTAAGAACATTTTCACATGCAGGTTATTAAGGTTTCAACCATATTTCACCAAGTTATTGTTGATACAATGAGCGTAAAGGATGCTACGCCATTTGAGCCTCTGTTTTGCCGCATGATAATCAAAGTCAAAACTCTGTGAACTGGACGGATAAAAAAATCTGAGAAAAATCTGAGTGATAGCCAAGGGTATGTGGGACAATATACTGTGCAGACATTTTCATGTTCATCATGCTTGCTTCAACTGTTCATCGCTTAATACGAACTCAAATTGAAAAGAATAAAGTACACTAACATAAGAATTAGGTTCGTCAACTCTCACTCCTTTAATTCATATTTTATCTTCTTTTGTTCTTGTTATTTTTTATCGGGAAGTTATGATTGTTCTGAATTGGGGGGGGGGGTGGCCCCCTCGCTCTTGGCGCTCATGGTATGTTGCTCCCATAGAGTTGAGGTAGAGATTCGCGTTTTATATCGTGCGCTCTTATTTGGCGGGAACTTATTTGAAACATCTTCCCTCGTGGTTACCTGCGGAGGTGCGGTTCGAGATGCCTTGACAAGTGTCGCTACCTGGTAGCGTGTTATATAAGTATTTGTCATGCGGTCGGGCTCGGAAGGTGGTCGTGGTGGGAGTAGAGTCGTGTGATGAATCAAGCGAACTCGTCAAGCAAGTGGCAAGTGGGATTGTGTTGAAGCCGAAAAATCGTGTAGGCAGATTGTATGTGCGCGTATCGTGTTTATTTTTCTCCGCTCATTTCCCCTCGTCGTTTTTTCTTTCAATTCTTCAATAATTTACCGTATTTTCGTGGGTGTCTTTAATTCGTCTTCGATTGTTTCTATCGGCTCGGTCTATTCGTAGTGCTTTTAATCATGCTCGATTCTTGTCTTATGTGTCATCAATTTGGTTATTTTGATGAATTATGATTTCGGCCTGTGTGACAACGAATCTCGATTGTGGATGATGTTACATCATGTATTTATCGTCTATAATTTTTATAGTATTTATTTTACAACCTCTAATTTTTTCCGTCGAGGCAGTCACTCTTCGTACCTTCATATATCCGAAATTGTCCATCTAAATGCAATAAGACACACTCGTCTCTCGGCACTTACATTTCCAGTAACTCATGTTTGAGGTTATGTTATTCTGTTTTCCTTTTTTTTTTTTTTTTCTTTTCGTCCCGACATCGTGTTTTGGCACTTTTATTTGGTTGAATTTTTTGCCATCAGGAGTTTCATTGCTTGTTGTGTCACAAACTTCACCTTTGCACCCAAGCTACGTATCCTTCGGAATGCGGTGCGGTTTCTGTTTTTCCGGAAATGCTCGTTCTTTTTAATCCACAGATCTGTTTGTCACGTAGCCAAAACCCCCGACCTTTTTAAAGATTGTTGACATTTGGGCAGTCCATCAAGAATTTCTTTTTCTTTTGATTCCATGCTACTTGATTGAGCATTCGATGCTTTTAGCTTCCGTCAGCTTTCGACCTCCTCTTACTGGAAAACATTCCTTCATAACTTAACAAGGATCTGAGCCAAGCCATAGCCTACAACTTCTGTTTACCTTTGTCTTTTAAATTAACTCATTTGAAGTGCAAAGTCCCCCTTCCGATGATATCACTCCTTGTTAGTAATTTTGATTCGACTTTGGTTTGAAACTTGCCGCATGAAGTGCACATTTATTTTCCGCTGTATTATCTTCAATTATCCGATAGCTTTCAATGCAAGTTGTCATATTTCTAGAGGGAAAATCTGCAGGACCATGTTAATCCAGTCTTGCCAGCGCTGTAAGATTTTTCTTTGTGAAGGTCATTGTCTTCTCACTTATTTTCTGAAAGTGTTAACCCCAAGGAAAATTCTTTAGCAAGGATCTGATTCAGAAATTCTTCCTCTCATGTACTAGTCAGAGGTGTGTGAGATAAAAAGGATTAAGTTTCCGTACATGTAACACAAGTTTTACTGCTAGTTTCAGTTTTCAATGAGCTCTTTGCCTGTTTGAGCTGGGCTCCCAGGAAATGAAACATTTTCTGCTTGTGTGTAGAAGGTAAATGTTACAGGATTGTACTAAAGTTATTCCAAGGCAGCGATTAAGTAGTGATTTGTACCAATATCTCGGATATTTTGGCTTGCTAAGCGAAATTGGCACTATTTATTTAATTAAAATCCGATATAATCACAATGATTTGCAGGACATTGTGGAGAAACAGTTAAACTTAGTTGCTGCGGAAGTTAGGTTTTGATCTTCAAAGTCTAAATAATTCTGGGGTGCCTTTCTGCGGATCTCATGCAGAATTTTTCAATGCACTGATGATTACACTGGTTGACACAGTCTAGTGATTACTGATCACTCTGTCGAGTTCTGCAGTATGACTATAAGTGAAATACTTTGATCTTTAATCTTTTTTCAACCAATAGAAGTATCAGTGAACATCAAGATTCCAACAAGTTCTAAAGTCAACGGTGCCATTATTGTTGACAGAAAAGATTACAGGTCAGAGTATTTTTGTGAGCTGTGGTCACACTGCTCATCTGAACTGTAATATTTTTGTCATCTAGTGAATTCATCAGTGAGATAAACATTTCCTTTTAAGATCTGCAAAACGGCAGTCCTGAACCATGTATTTTAAATAATCACAATATCTCACTATTTTCATCAAGAAAAATAACATATTTGTTTTCCTCTTGTATCATTGCATTCGAAGTTGGCCACAAATAATGCCATCACTTTGGCATTATTGAGGCATGATATGGATGAGAAAAGGACATGTTATTTTACCTGAACCTGAACCCTTCTGGATTGAAGTCTCAAAATCTTTGCTCACTCTTCCGTTGTCAGACCATCCAAATAATAATTGCCAAACTCTGATTGTATGGCAAATTATAATGAGACTTTTTGGACTTTCAACTGACATTTTCATTCTCACTGATGTGAAGTTCTATTGCACTAGAAATCACTTCAAGAAGCAACGCATGATATGTTTACATCAGAATGACTCTGATCAGTGGCTTCATGATACTAATAGTAGCACCATAATTTGAATCTTTGATTGTACCTTTTTTCTCTGTTTTCTCAATCATCTTTCAAAAGTGATGAGATTTCAGAATCATGATTTCCTGCAAGAATGCTTCTTCTGTCTCATTGGCTTAGCTAGAAATTTTCCAGAGGGTGGCCATTGGTCGCATCCCTAATATGAAGTAAGCTTTTCCGCAAAATTGTTGGTTTTTCTTTCTTTTCTTCTTCTTCTGTACCCCAAATTTTCCTCTTGTGCGATTTTCTGGGGTGGGGGGGGGGGAGTAGACCCCTACATAGTTACTCCCATGCAAGAAAAATTAGTTAGATATAGGATTATGTTTCCTCACCTGTTTCAAAGTACAGCAATGTGAAAATAGGTAAAGGATTATGTTTCCTCACCTGTTTCAAAATACACCAATATGATACATAAGTTATTACAAGCTTTGAGAAAGTAAAGATTGAACCTTCAATGAGGATATAATGATGTGAGTTGAAGTGAGTCAGAATGTGAATGCTACAAATGATAAAGGTGACTACGGTTCGACTCCCACACGAAACATCTTCCCACTCAGATCAGTGCCATTCATGAACCTGGCTGCTGGCTTGACTTTGGAACTGAGTTTGATCTGTCAGTGGTTTTACCCTCTATGATACCTTATTCCCATAGCTAATTACATTACTCTTATCCCAATCTCCAATCATTTCTAAGGGGGCGAGGCGATGACCTTGAATACTCTGTTCAGTGGTTCAAGTCTCTGCTGGCACCCGTGTCTAGTCCTCTCGCAGTCTTTCAACTGTCAACATCCTCAATTCATTCAATACCAATACTAATCAGTTTATTACTGTTTTGATATTTCTTTTTTTCTGTTCTTGAGCCTGCCTCTTCGGTTTTATTGTTTCCTGTTGTCTTTCCGTTCGTCTCTACCAACTATTTCACCTTCTTAGTCTCTAGAAATCAATCTATCCTTTTGAAAAAATTTCAAGTTGTTCTGTCGGATAAATGCCTTTCACTCAATTCGCCCTTGTTTCTCTACTTTGTTTATCAACTTCAATTGCCTTTTTTTTAATTGCGTATAGTGCATAATTTAATATTTTATAATCGTTTGTGATCTTAAAACTGTGCAGCGGAGGTATTCATTGATTGATACAAAGCAGTTTTCTTCATCTTTTTGTAACCAGTCAGTTTTTTCAAGATTAGTTCTCAATCGTTGTGTAAAAAATTTATCTAATTATTTAGTCGGTTGACAAGTTTCCTTTGTGTTTTCACGCTTCCTTTTTTGTGCTTCATACTTGGCCCTCTTTGAATTTCTCTTTGCACTCAACAAAATACTTTTGAGGCATTTGAATTATTATTAGGAATTTGTTCACTTTTTGAAGCCTTTGCTCATGGTTAAAAAAATCTCTTTTTACTTTTAATCAGATTTTTTTCTCCTTAAACGTAGTATTTAAATTTGTGCGAAACTTCAATTTTTGATACACTGGGGCTTATTTCTTGTTTTTAAGTTTCGGTATTAATTTCCATTGGCAAAAATTCCACTTTGTTGATCTCCTTTATTTAGATAAATTCCATAATCAGTTGGGAGCGTTTTAGAGTTCATCCGACCACAGATCTTGTGAAACTGAGATTATTTATTGAACGGAAGGCAAGTTCTCAAAATTAATCGATTTATCAACTGTTTCTGCAACTTTTCCAACTAAAATAATACAAATTTTGTAAAATTCATACTTTCTAGGCATGAAAGTACTATCAAACCCAAAACTTTTGGCTTTCAAGAATTTTAGATGAGTGGTCAATTCTCGTGTTATCAAAGGAACCTTTACTACTCTGTGTGCATTCTTGACTATCAAAATTTCTGGTGTGGCTTGTACTTTTCTGGTAACCCAGTGCACACCAATTATATAAGAGCTTTACTCTGATACAGCTGGTGTACACCAATTTACTAGATGTGCACTTTCATTTGCGCTTAGGAAGCATATATTTTATTATATGTTCATTATTTTGTTAAGAAAAGGTATCAAAACGGTTAATGTATGGATAAATTCTAAAAAATTTCCTTCCATTCTATAAATGTATCATCTCAGTTTCCCGAGCCAATGAATTCAGTGGCGGCTCATGCAATCTGGCAACCGTGCACTCTTGCCATTAAAACGTATGCAAAAAGATCGATACTAGGTGAGGCGCTGCGCCTCACCAAGTAATCGATTATTTTACACAGTTTTAAATGGAGTAAATCCATTGTTGCCACATTGCACGAGCCGCCGCTGAATGAATTCTAGAACTAGAACGATCCTATTGCGTCACAACTCTTAAATTCATTACTTTTTCGAAAAATTCGGGTGGGTGCACCAATGCACAGAAAATAATGCTTCTTAGTACTGTCCCATTTTCTTGTAGAGGAATAATGTTGATCTCTACAAAAGATAACATCTCTATACCTGGCCTCTCCACCTTTATTAACTCCCTTTTAATCGATGCGCTCTTTATTCTGACCACGTGATGACTCACTGTTGGCTCACGTGGCCACGTGCCGCGGTTGTCAGGACTGTCAGGAGCCCTCGGGAGACCTCTGCAGCAACCCCGAACGGTATCCTGTTTCATTTTCATTTCACTCCCGCCCTCTCCTGAGCAATTCATTTCGATTAACCTTGTCGTCCGTACTCGAGTTGGAACTCTCTCTAGTATCATATCTTACAAGACGGAACTTGTATAAGGGGAAAGAGATGAACGCGAAGCCGTACCGAACGTAATTTGATGTGTTTGTGATTAGTGTTGTTGTTTTACGTGTTGTCGTTTCGAGCCGCCTTGTAAATATTATTATATTGGTTCTGGTGCCGATCGGTCGACTTCGCATCGACGCCACTCAACGTTTTTCAATTGTCGCACCACGGTCTGAGATGGGGGAAAAAAAAGTTAAGGAAAAATTAGTGAGAAAAAGTCATCGAAAATCGTCGTTTTTGACCTTCTGAGCTGTATTAAAATCTCCCTGTGACATTTCTTGGTTTCAAATTTTTGCTATCAAGTGTTTTCTGTGATTAAAATTGGTCTTGAAAGTTTATAAATGATAAATTGATAAGAAATTTACCCTCTGATTTTTGGCCATTATTTGACGATCTCAGACCATAGTGTGTCATCGCACTCGCGTCATTTTGTTCGAGACATGGCACGTGCTCTCAATAAGACGGTTCCCGGGGGGGGGGGGGGGGGGGGCGTTCATAGGTTTTGCAATCTGGCGAAAATAATATTATAACGTATCACGTTTTAAAATTTTTCGCTGGATCAACCATTTTCACTAAATTTCTTACCAAATCAATGAAGCATTAGCGTAGCGTGCAATTCGGCAACGTTGGATAGTGTCCGTTTCAACCATTGTAAAAGATCGAATGCGAAGGTGTTCACCGAACACCCTACAGCTCGATTTTTTTCAAGGGTTGAAATGGACGCAGTACAACGTTGCCAAATTGCACGCTACATCACTGCAATGAAGATTAGGTAAAATACGTGCTTTCCAGGCGTAAATGAAAGTTCAGTTTCGGTCACCCGATGTGTACAAAATGAGAGCTCTACGCCGATGCAGCCGGAACTGTAAGCACCAGCAGGGACAAAGATAAGTGGCCAGGGTATGCAATACACAATGCACATTACCGTTCAACACGGGCATCAGGTGTGTTACGTGTTGCATATTCTAGGCAGGGTATGCAACACGCAACGCATAACCTGTCAATCAACACATGAGCCGTTTTTTTATGTTCGCAGTCGTTCACACAGAATCTTATGAAGTTTTGTGAACTGTGCGAGCCACTTTGTGAGCGACTATCGTTCACGTTCTTAGGGGCTTGTTGTCCTGTAGCCTGATTTTTACCAAAAGTTGATTTTTTTTTCTTTTTCAAATTGTGCTCGAAATCAACTGTCTCGATGAATCGTGTCCAAAAAACCCTAAAGAGCCATTTTTTTCTCTTTATTTTTCTTCTCGTCCACCTTAGTCGTCCCTTTGACTCCATGTAAAAATTCTGCGTGCCGCGAACGGAAAAAAAAGTAGGCTTAACATCATGTGTGTTGCATATTGCATACCCATATTACCCTGGCCACTTATCTGCCTCCGCTTGTAATTCTATCTAAGGGAAAAGTATTGCTGCTATACACTCTTGGTTGAAACTTTTTTCAGGCGGGTGCAAGAACGTTATTTCGAGACCCAAGGGTGCAATCAATTGAATCAACAAGTTGAAATTAAAAAAAAAAAAAAAAAAATTGAATCAAGCTATTACCTTCAGGAGGGAGGGTGCGGAGAACCGTTACACTCTTACCTCCACCGCCTCGTTCATATGAAAGTAGTCATTTTATTGCTCTTCACTCCGTTCAAAATTGTTTTTGGAAACTTTAATTACACTCATAGGTCTTAAAATAACTTCCTTCACCGTTAGATAAAGGTCTTGCAGAGGTGAAACTTCGTTTTCCAAGACAGTTGCAACTTTCCTCTTCCCTAACACGAGAGTACTTTGTAAATCCCCCCGAAGACGAACATAACCTCAAACGTTGTTTATGGTATTTGATGTTGAGTCTCCATTATTGACAGTATATATTCAAAACCCACCCGATGTTAGGATGTTAATTGACGACCGGGCGCGCGTCTTATCGGCGTCTGCATAAAATCCTGATCAATTGATCTTAAAATTAGAATTGATCTAACTGTTAGTGTTATCGTTGCTGTTACCAATGCAGTAAACTAGTTCGCAACATTATTCGATCATTATTTTCACCCACGATTGAGACTCGAAATAGTCGAAATTATCCCACCGCATACGCCAACTGAATTTGATGTTGCGGAAATGAAGGCCCTGGCCGCAGACCCTCCTTTTAAAAATATTCTTAATTCGTCATTATCCGATCGTTAAAACCATACGATTCAAGTTTCGGCTCTTTCGAGTACTCGCGATATTTCTTAACGCTATACATTGATAGGACGCGCGTGCCGCGTGTCCGATATGTGCGGATATACTGCGTAAGGAATGCTCGAGTCTCGAAATGGCCTGTAATTCTGGGACCATCCAAAACTACTATCATCAAAGTTTGTGCAACGGCAGGTTTTATGACCATCAGGTGCTAGAGACATGTTTATCACAATCGGATGAAGTTTTCGCTTTGCTCTTCAATCGTCTGTGTTGCCTGATGTATGGGTCCTTCATTTCCTATAAGAATCAATGTAAAATGTACGGACATTAACCTCAAAACTGGCAACACTGTGACTCGCAATCGCGAGGAATGAAAAGACATGTTTATTTGTTTATTCGATTGCGCCGACCAACATGGACATTCGGTCGGTCGGCGCTTAAAGCTCCCTGTTTATAATTCCCAAATTCTCACGTCTAAGAAGCTTATTGTTTGGAGGGTATTTTTTCGACATGAACTGACTTGAAAAACGTCTCATTGTATTTTTTTCGCTCGCTTCCGACCTTGAACTAGATTATTTTCTCGCTTTTTTTTTATAAGATCTTTTTGCTAAAAGTTTGGTGAAGCGCCACACTGAGTTTCTCTAATCCCTGTCCCGTTTCCTTTTACAGAGAGCCTATGCTCTATATGTATAAATTTTAGTCACTCGAATTGTAAATGGTGCCTCAAGAGTCAATTGTGGCTTATTGCATTTTATCCTTTTTATTATTCATTTTTATTTTTATTAACCTACTTTTAGTCTCGTTTCCCCGTTTCTCTCTGTTATGGAAGAAAAAAAAAAAAAAAAAAAAAAAAAAAAAAAAAAAAAAAAAAAACTGTGGTTGCGACTGTAGCACTCTAGTCCACTTTATCGTCATAATTTGTTGTTCAATCTATTGCATTAGTCAATATGTCGCTCTTTGGTAGGGTTACCAAAGGCTTCGATCTATTCACAATAGTTGACCATCTACAGACTGCAGTCTGAAAGAAAAGTAGTACTATTTATGGCCAGCATTTTGAAAGGAAGTTTCGAAAAGGAATGCTAGCGCTTTAGACGAGAATTCATGTATTATTAACCGAAATTCTGGCATGTTATGCCTTAAACTCGGTGTTTATTTATTTATTTTTTTTTTTTTCACCAGTTTTTCTCAGTCCATAATGGTAGATATTCTTCTGGTTCAAAATGCGACAATTTCTGGTTGAAATGTTAGAATTCCGGTTCGAACTCCTAAAATTCTTGTCCTAAATGACGATAATTTTTTTTCGGAATGTATCAGAAATCTAGTCGTTTGTAGAACATTTTTCTCAATGTACTGAGCAAGTTGTAACTCTGTTTACGCCGCGCTATGGTCGGAGATCTAAAAAACACTGGCCACAAAAATCAGTGAAAAAAATTTATCATCAGTCATCATTTTTGACCTTTTAATCTTAGTTTAAAACTTTCTTGTCTCTTGTCTAAGTTTTAGTAACTTGGTAAATGTGTTTCGTGTGATTAAAATTGGTCTTGAATGTTTTCTAAATGATAAATTTATGAGAAGTTTACTTTCTGATTTTTTGCCACTGTTTAACGATCTCAGACTAAAGTGCGCCGATAATTTTAATTTCCAATTTCTTCTAAACAACTATATAACAGTCAAAACCGCCGGATTTTTCCCATGTACCTTTCACCTACCCTTTCTTCCTTTACTTCCTTTCTTCTCAATTCATCACCTTTTATCACAGATTTTTTGGTTAATTTTTGTAGATCATGAAATGAAGTTTAAAATCGTACGGCTTTGATGGCCGAACGCCACTTTACCATCTGTTAAACGAACCTCTCAAAGTAGTTGGAAACGTGTTTTAAAAGTTACCTAATGTTCAGTGAAAAATCGGAGTGCAAGTGAAAGTGAAGTGACGGAATCGGTATATAAAGTTATCGAAAGTAATCGATCTGTGCGGTGTGCGATAAAAAAATCACGGAATCAAGGATAATGTCGACTCAATCGTATTACAAGGATCGATTGGGATTCGATCCGAACGAAGCGAACGATCAAACGCCGTTCGATAAATCGAAACAAGGATACGAGGAAAATTTGTCGAAATTCAAAGGTTTGTGGGAATTCTTTGCTGATACTATAGGTATGGGATATTTATATTTCTAAGCACGCACTGGATTGATGTGTGCCGTGCCATGCTGTGTTGACTTCTTGTGAAGATTTATGGAATGAACTGAAATCCTGCTGAAGATTATCCTCCCGATTCAATCCCGTTGTGGTAGTTAACCGCACTAACATGGTAACATCTCTTGCGTCGTCAATGTGTTTGTCTAACAATCGCCTCTCAAAACCAAGAATCGGATTTAAAATGAGAGCGAACGCGAACTTGGTCGAAGTTTAAATTAAGGTGGACTCCCGAAAAAGGGTCCTTACAACTGTGATGATTGAGGAAAAATTTGAGTCTAAAACTGAAATCAGTAAGTCTTATAATAGCCCTGTCTGCAGGGGAATGTTTTAAAGGGGCTTATTAGCACAATAAACCCAATTTTTATCGTTTTCTGATGGAAATGATCGCGTGTCTGGGGAAGAATTAAAATTATTTTCAAGAGATTAACGGACATTTTTTTGATTTTCCGTGTCGTACTCAAGCAAAACAACTTTGAAAAGAAAATTTATTCATTTGAGTGAAAAGTCAAACACTTCAATGAAATTTTGAGAGCCTCGGAGTCACTCTCACAAGCAGTTTCGATGCATTGACCAAAAGTGTATGTTGATCTCCTTTAATGCGGCTTGTGAAATTTTTTCGTACTTAATTAATACGGCCGTTTCTTCTCGTTTTAAAGTACCTAAGTTTGAATTTGCATTCGAGCAAGGCCGATCTATTCAGAAATTAAAAAATGTTTTGATGGCTAAGGAATTTAGGACAAGTCAGATCGGGCATTCGAACTTATCTCATGTTCATTGATTCACATAAGAGGACCAGAATTGGATAAGGAGAAGCACGTAATGGCTCTTACGTTGCGTTGGAATATCATGATTATTGACCTTTTTCTCTTCATATTGATCGGTTCGATCGAATGGATCGATATCGATTTACGGTAACTTGCCATTTAGTGATTTGTTTTTCAATATGGATCGTCCTCAGATCCTTGAAATTGGTTTTCTTACTTCGAAGTCTCGCTGATGAAAATAGTTGTGATGCAAACTTTTGCTACAGTGTTTTAAAAGGATTGATACTTTTGCGGAATCGCGTGAACGCATTGAACGCATCGAAAATAGCATTGAACGCATTAGAAAATCTCATGATCCGCTCATGAACCCATGATAGGTGCCAAAAAATCCAAGATGGCGGTCAAATGAGCCAGTTACAATGGGGGAGTCCCATCTAATTGCACCCTTCTCTGAAACTAATCTCTTTTCAGCATAGAAAGTTGCGATTAGATGGGACTCCCCCATTGTGACCGACTCAATTGACCGTCATCTTGGGATTTTGTTTAAAGGAGTCATCGATTGAGATTTCAGGAGTCGTTTTTGGAACTTTCTGATGCTCCCACTGTTATTTCTGAGAGATTTTACACCAGATCAGACTCGCTTTACGTGTATTAGCAAACGTTTGCTACAGACACATTCTAGATTCGCCAATAAATGGCACTGACGGTTCATCACCGTCCGATCAATAAAATTATGAAAATCTGCAAATTAAATGACTTTCCAAAAATCGATCGCCATGCCCTCGAGATTCGTGTTCCAAGAAGTCGCATGCCAATAAGGTCGCAAAATTTCAAAATTAAAACCTAAACTACCAATCCCCGTAAATCACGAATCGATTGCATCATACGGACCAGTGCTTGTCATATAATCCGACTTCTCATAAACTCAAATAACATGCAAGTGTTGTTTTGTTTTTGTTTTTTGGTTCTTAATTTTCTGAGTGAAGTTTTGTTTTTGTTTGACACTAAACTGTATTTGAGTGCTAACTTTTTATTAACTCATATATCTTTATGTTTGTGCGTTAGTTTCTTTGGTTGTTATACCGTCTGAAATCAACCAATCAACAACTAACGTCCGTTGAAACTTTGTTCGTTAAATTATTAGTTATTAGTTTCAGTGGCGGCTCGTGCCATATGGCAACCATGTGTTTTGCCGTTTGAAAAAATGCTATAGTATCGATTTCTCGAGGATTCGATTATTTTACGTAGGTTTAAATAAAGGGAATCTGTTGTTGCCACGTTGCACGTCACGCCATTGATTACTTTTGTCATTTTTTATACAATGTCACAGGCACTTTACATAGGTATACTCAGACATATTACTAGCCGCTCTAGTAAAATGCCTGAGAACGTAATTTGCCTGCGACGTATAATCAGAAAAATGTGGAAGGGTTTTTACCGTTGAATGGCTCTTATATTTTTTACG